>VXBC01010169.1:2146996-2267654 GCA_013399945.1 Ploceus nigricollis
AGGGACGCGGTAGATAAATAAAGATATAAAGGAAGCGTCTCGTTTAGCCGCGATAATGTCATGGGCAGCGGTGGAACCCAACTCCGCGGAGAGACAGGAGGACAGATGGGAGGAAGGCAGCTGTATTCTGCCCCCGGTTGTAAAGTTAGGGCCGAAATGCCGCCTGTGCGCCGGGCAGGGGACCCGCCGGGGCCGCCGCTGCGGTCTCCCATGTGGCTGGGGAGTCTGTGCTTGGACCTGTTTGCGTGGAAAGGCTTTTTTCCCCCCCACTCCCCGCCTCCTCGCCACCGAAAACAAACAACCGCCCCCATCACCCGAGCAGGAGAGAGGCATAATCTGAACGTGCTCGCAGGGAAAACTTTCGGGGAGATAATCCCCTGGTTTCCATCCCCTGCCGTAGCAGGTGTCAGCCAAGCCGGAATGCGGGGGGCGGAAGGGGGAACTTGGCTGGGAAAGGGTTAGAAAGGAGAGCTTTGCAGCGGCTCTGTGTGTGCGTGCGTGTGTGTGTCTATGCGCGCAACTGTTGTGGTTTGAATAAGATCTCATTAAAACCCCTGGGCAGCAAGAAGGCTGGATCAGTGGGAGGAAGAGAGGGATGAATAAGAGGCAAAGGAAAGGCTGATGTGAACTTTTATGGCTTCTGGGAGCAAGGCACGGTGATGTCCGCGGGAAGCCTGGCAAGCAAAAGCGAGGCTCTGCAGTCACCTTTTGGCTGGTGTTGAAAGGTACCAGCAGGAACGAAAATGAGGATGTTTAGGGGCGGAGAGGGGGGAGAGAATCACTTGTGGAGGATGATAGAAGAGGAAACGGGAGTATGTCCGGGAAATGAAAAG
Organism: Ploceus nigricollis; assembly: GCA_013399945.1. Classification (NCBI taxonomy): domain Eukaryota; kingdom Metazoa; phylum Chordata; class Aves; order Passeriformes; family Ploceidae; genus Ploceus; species Ploceus nigricollis. Next base: position 2,147,830 of record VXBC01010169.1, read on the forward strand.
CCGTAATTCCCACCAGCCTTTCGGGGAGGATGGGAGATCAGAAAAAGGAGGGGACCGAGGTAGGAGCCATCCTGGCGAGAGGAGGCTCCACGGATACGGGAAGAAAGTCCTGTATCGACCCGAGGCAGGGAAGGGGAGAAGGGGACCAGCCCTGTAACAAGTTTCCCGGCACGGACGGCTCCGGGGCCGGTGGGAAGGAGGCTCCGGTCGTCGCCGCTCGCCTCGGGAGCCTGGGGGCGCAGCCAAGGCAGACAGCATTGCGGAGCCATTAAAGAGACGGGGTCAGTCCTGACCGCAGCGGGGGACTCCGGCCCAGGGGCAGTCCCCAGGGCAGGGCAGACCCTCGCGGCACCGGGGCCAGCCCCGCGGGGAGGAAGGGAGGCGGCGGGGCCGCCTTGGGGAAGGGCCGGGGTAGAAGAGTGGGTGAAGGAGCCTCCGCGGGTCTCGCTCTCGGCCCCGCTTCTCTTACGCGTTGACCGTGTCACCTCGGCTTCTCCCCGCACGAACTTCAGCCCGAGTACTGTTTGCTAACTAAGCGCTGGCAGAAAGAGCGGTCCGCTGGGCAGGAGCGGAGAGCTGCTGTGTGCAGAGCTGTGATGCACACGGGCACTGCACGGAGTCTCACGCCACAGGCACACACGGTGTGAATCTGCAGGACTTTTCCAGGCTGGGGAATAATGTTTTTTGCTTGTTTTGTTGCCAGCTCTGAAGATCTCCCAGCGCCGCGTAGAGCAGGGCAGTAAGCCTGGCGTGGGCACACACACGCTCCGCGGAGAGGGATTTTATGTAACACACATCGCCAGATGTTTTCACGTTAACTGCATAAACAGGACAGTGAAATTAAAGCTTCCAGGTTACTGGACACAAATCCCGGCTTCACGTTCATGTGTGCTTCTAAGCCTCAATAAAACGGCGGCCCGAAAGGGCATCCCAGGGAGAGGCGAGCAGCGAGCAAAAAGTTGGTGGAGTTTGCAAGCCTGCTCCCTTTCCCGTCACTGGCGAAGCAAGTCCATCACCCTGCCGTGCCTCTGGTTCGGGGCTCCGTAAGTGCCGGTGGAGCAGAAGTGACCGGGAGGAACGCTGCGCTGCCCACGTGGATGGCCCGGCCCCACAGGCGCCCGGTGCCCCCGGGGCTGCCTCAGCCGGTGCTGTGCGAGCTGGCTTGAGCGCTGCACGGCCCAGAGGGGAGTGGGGGTCCTGGCCGAGCCCTCCTCACCCTCTGCCGCCTTCCTCCCTTCAGGTGCCATTTTCGAAGGCAATGCTGCCAAGGACGACGAGGTGTTCAAGCAGGCGGTGTCGGATCTGAACCTCAATGACGACATCCTCCAGAGCGAGAAAATCACTTACTCCATCAAGCTCATAGAGGCCAACAACCCCTTCCATGCGGTGCAGGAAGGTGAGCGCCTCGGGCGGCACCCACGGCACGGGGGGTTGGGTACGTGGACGGGACGGGGCTGAGGGAGNTGGCTCCGCCAGTGCGGAGGGCAGGCCGGGCCACGTCGCACCGCTGCCCCCGTGCCACCAGCAGGGCCACGCGTGGACGCGGAGGGACAGGGCACGGGAAGGGTCCCGGCCGCAGGGAGGGAGGCGGTGATGCGGCAGCGAGGGGCCGGGCAGGGGGTTTGACTCTGGCCGGAGCGGCCGCGGAAGGTGCGGGCACAAGCCGGCACCTCTCCCCGAGCATCCAGGGAGGCAGGGCCGGGGCAGCAACGTGAGCGTGGAGCTCCCTCGGGGGGGGAGGGCAGGGGGTGAGAGAGCCGGCTGAAAGCCTTCCCAGAGTTTGAAAGATCTGAAAAGTACCTACGTTGGTAAAACATTCCAATTAGATTTTTTTTTTTTGCAAAAGGGAAACATTTAAGTTAATCAGCTTGCCTTTACAAATAAGACTTTAAAAAGATATTATTTGTGATTTAATGAAGCGAAGGTTAATTATGGCCTAGGTTATTTAAGAAGCTGTGTTTTTCAGTAGTATTTATTCTAGAAACAGAAAGCTATTTATATACCCAGACTAGAATATTTAAAAAAATGATTCATCACCAGCCTTACCCTTAGTTTTACAGAGCACAGCGAATCTTTCCCGGTATGAAAATTTGCATTAATCCATATGTATTTATGTCTAAGTTGTGTACGTGTAAATTATGGCTACAAAATTATACTAAATGTTAATTTTCATGAACTCTGAACAATTTCTTTTGCTCATTCTTTTCCTCAGAGTACGTGCTAGTTAATATTATCAGGAAAAACAGCAATATATATATTTTCAAGGGCCTCATCCCACTGACAGTAAGAATCCTTCAGCAGCTCTGAAAACTTAGCAAGGTGATATGAAAAAAAATCTTTATGAAAATGGGAAGAAGGGGACTTGAAAACAAAACTCCACCCACATATTCAGACAGCAGAAGAAACCAAAAATCTCTCAATACTGGTGGCTTGATTTATTGGCAGAGAATAACTGAACAATTGGGTCTTCTTACATTTGCAAAAACAGTGTCCTGTATTGGAGCTTATTCATATTCATGGAAGTGACAGTAGTTGGCTGGCTGAACAATAGCTTTCAACAATGTCTCTTCTCAGAAGTAAAACTGTATGAAACCATTTTGAATGCCCAGCGATCTGAGCTGGCAGTCTGGTGGATGGGGTCCCTTTGCTTAGTTTTGTTAAAAGTAGGAAAGCATGACCAAGTGGAGGATTCTTCTTGGTCTAGTAATACTTTTTAAAAATGGAGTTATTTGCTAACCTTGAAGACTGGGGTTGCATTTATGAAGACTACTATGAAAATAAATTCTCTCTGTTGAATTTCTAAGCTGCATCCACAGAAAAGAGCCTAGTCAGATTTTCAGCCATTTTGTTACAGGAGCTTTGTGCTACCTGAATATATGTAAATAAAGATGTTTTCTACTGTCCCTTCCAAGATGCTCTTTCAGGGCTCATTGATGTCCCTTCCAAGATGCATTTTCGCTGCCCATTGCAGTTCGAATTGCTCTTTGATGAACTGATACCATGCTGGAGCATTAAGGAAGTGGTTGATGATTCTTCACTATTCCAAAAAGAACCTGTTTCTATCGCTGCTTCATTAAGGAACATCAAGGTGTTTTCTTTTGGGAGGACTGTGGAATGATCCTTTCTGCAAATAAAAGCTTGCCACAATGGGAGGCCTAAGAAAAGAGTGTCTGACTTCGCTCAGTTTCCTGCCTTGCTTTGCTAGTTCAGGTCAGATAATTTTTTAAATTTAAGATTTAATTTCCTACCTTTGAAACTGTCATCCATGTGGACAGAATAATCTATAGAATGTACAAGTTGCTGATCTGTTCTTACTAAGCAGTGTCTCATTGCCCAGTGTTACTTGATGTTGTTCTGACTATTCAAAATCTCATTGTATCTCACTGTATGGATGTCTTTTGGTAAAATACTGCATGTAGTAGTCAGAACAACCTGGAGCAAATCCACTGCCCAGACTGCTCACAGAATCTTGCTCCCACTACATAAAATGCCCTGACATCCACATTACTCTTCTGCAGCATCTTTCCAAGCAGTGGCATGGAAATCAATGTTGCAAGCCTTAGCTTCACAGGGATGGAACTTTTTTTACAAGTGAAAACCAATTTGGAATAAAAATAGACCACAGTCTATCACCACCAGAATAGTTCACGCAAGGAAACCAATCAAATACTGTTTTTATTTGAAATGTCTTCTGCACAGTCTTGTAAGATGATATTGTAAATTATCCTTAAGTCCCTTTCAAAGAGAACTTCAAAGAGGGACCTTCATTTCAATGATATTGTGCTGGTAGAACTACACAAAGTCATCATTGCATGTAACAATGTCTATTACACAATGATGAAACATTAATTACTGACAGAGGTAGTTCTAGCAGTGTTTGTCGTGGCATTTACTGCGCAGTTAGAGAACATCTGCATAGGCAGGAAGCACAGAAGAGTAGTACCCGCAGGGTTTTATTGGAGAAGCAATGCATTCACAGAACTAAAGGCCAAACAAAAGATACCTTGCTTTTCATACAGAGTAGTGTTCAGTGCTGGGATGTGCTGAGAAGTATTGCTAGATTTTGGGGAAAAATAAAAAAAAGTCTAGGGACTTTGCTGTAGTGAGGTAAGGGAGCTATAGTGATAGTCTCTGGTGACTGAAATCGGTAAATAAAATTCAGAGGTACTTTTTCTTCAAAGACTTGGTGTACACTCATGTTAATGGTTGTGACAGGTACCAGAGAACTGCAATTAACAAAAAGTATAAATTTTGTTTCCTTCTTTGTCTTTCATTTCAATGTATATTGCATGAACAAGATCCCGTTGTGCAATAAGTAATGAGATTGTTTTGGTCCCATCAAACTCATTCTATAACAAAGTGCAGCGAATGGGTGCAAGGAACTCCAGTGGCAAGGGATGAAACAGTAAAGAATGAACAGACCCCTGGTGTATGCATAAAATAGGCCTGTTTTGTCTGCCCTTGCAAGCAGTCGTTGCATTTGGTATAATATTGCTTTTATGTATGTGGCAATTACTTGAGGGAAAAATTGTTTTCTCACTGACTGTTATGGGGAGGAAATATACATGGGGAATCATTGTTGTTTTCATATGATTTAGAGAAATAAGCTCAAACCACAAACGTGAAGTTAAACTAGATTGTCGCTTCCAAAAGAGTTATGTGCTCAGTTTCAGTTAAGTGATTGCAGTGTTAGCTTGTTTTTGTGTGGTGTGTATTTAAACTAGTACTGTAGTAACCGTTTTGTGATTCAAGGATTCAAATAAGCTCAAAGCTACTTTTTAAGCTTTCTGTTCAAACTGAGATTTCTGAACTTGTCATTGGTGCTCAGAAGGGACTGCGTGCATGACCTACGGGTCGCAAACAGGTTTGTGGATGGGCTTGAAAATGTGATGGCATCTTTAAACAAAAAAAACCCCAAACAAAACTGACCTGTAAGTTTTTAAAATGTTGCTTTCAAAGGGGGCATAGTTAGCTCTAGGTCAAAACTGGGACATGAGAAAGCTAATACTTGCTGTTTGTAGCGCCCTTAGGAGAAGGGATCTAAAGGAGCCTGTTACTCAAAACTTCAAAACTTGAAACCCTTTTTTCTCAGTGGATGATGCTTACATGTCTATGGAGCTTTCCTGGAGCTGAAACTTGCTGTTCTCTCTGCATAGCAATTTCAAATGAATTGTTTCTAATTTGAGAGGCCTTGTATGTGTGCTTGTTGCTGTCAGTTCTGGAAACCAGAACAAATTTGGAAAATCAGAATGCGATTCGAGAGCAAGAATGGTGTTCCATAAATGGGTTTATTGTCAGTCCCATACACACTGCTATGGTTTCAGAGCAGCTCGGAGCTGCTGAGTTTTTGGGTGTCTGTGCTGTATACCATTGAGTGAATGTGATCTGTTATCGTAGTGTGTAGCACTTGGTAACGATATGTACTTGACATAAAATAGAATAGACAGAATAGACTACTGGAAGTGACCTACAACAATATCTGGTCCAGCTGCCTGAATAATTCAGGGCTGACCAAAAGTTCAAGCGTGTTGTTAAGAGCAATGTCCAAATGCCTCAACCACTGACAGGCTTGTGGCATCAAGCACCTCTCTGGAAAGGCTGTTCCAGTGTTTGACCACCCTTCCAGTAAGGAAATGCTTCCTCGTGTCCAGTCTAAACCTCCCGTGGCACAGCTTGAGCCATTCCCACACATCACATCACTGGATCTCAGGGAGAATAGATCAGCACATGGCTCTTGATCTATCTTGTCTCAGCACATATATTTAATGTTACAACCACAGTTGCTTTCTACAGTTTTATTTGTTGAGAAGGTGTAAGCTGATCAAATAAGATGTAATACAGATCTGGCAAACCAGACTCAGCAGCTCCATTGCTATTTACATTTATTCATGAAATATTGCATGTACAAATTACTAGAGCTTTTAATTAGTATTTTTTTTTAATTAAAAAAATTATTTAAAAAAAAAACAACCCCAAAAAACAAAACTTGATTGATTTGACTGCACTGGCTTGGGGAACTGGGTCCACAGGAAGAATCTATAGGATGTATCTAGATTTTTAAAGTAAAGCTTTAAAAAAAAAATCTCATCTGCCAGAATTGCAAAGGATTGGTTTGTATTGATGTTTTAAAACTGTCAGTTTTTCTCCAGTGTTTTCTCTTGAGTCTTTCACTGTCAAATAACTTTATCTGCTCTTCTTCCATGCTTGAACACAGATTTCACACTGTTTTCATTGGGGTGCAAGGTCTTGTTTGGAAGTTTTGACAGGTGCACTCCTAACTCTCTGGAAAGCACATACTGTTACATACTTTTTCCCCTCAGTTTAATACCAACTTTCAACAGTTTTTAAAGGCCAACCAGAAAGTGTAGGTAGGGGTTCCCACCAGTGGTCAGAGACGCCTTGCTGTGCAATGGCACGTTTTTTTCTGCTGGTTCTCTGCATTTAAAAGCTGTTGCTCAGTGGGGTGAATGGGTTTAACAGTTTTACCTCCTTGGGCCCTCTGAGGTCAGACCATGACTTGTTAAGGACTGCCACAGTGAAGACATCTGTGAGACTGTCATCTCATTGTGCTTGTGTTTTTATGCTCTACAGTTGTATGTCTTGGTGTATTATAAACAAGAGTGTTTTCAGAGCTAATGGAAACAGCAAATTAAAATGTCCATCTCCTGATATTCTTGTGCTTTTGTTATGTTGAAAGCAGGGACGTGCAGTAGGAAGGAAAGGAGGTGATTGCCCATGAGGGAGTCCCTTTGGTGCTGAGGATGAAGGCAGGCTACAGTCTATGGGCCAATATCTATATCCCCTTTGGTTTTGTTGGTTCATCCCTCTTGCTGTTTGTTGCTTGGTAGCCAACAGCTGTTCTGTTCTGATCACAGTTTAACTGCAGGTGCAGAATATTTGGTACTTCTGGGAGGCAGTCCCGCTCCAGCACACCCCTGGTGCAGTTTGGGTGTTTTTACAGGCTGTACCAGGCTTAGTTCCACCCCAGCCACGTGCTTTGCCTTTGCAGAGGCTCCTTTGCAGAGGCTCCCCAGTTCAGGCTGGGGCTGGGTTGCCCAGAGCTTGGTGTGACACAGTGTCACACACCGGTGCTGCAGGCACTCAGGGGAACAAGGATGTCTCACAGCTGAGCATCCCAAGGAAGCAAGAGGCCTTCTGTGGAAAAGAAAGTGTACCAGCAGTGTAGATGGGACGTGATTGGAGCACCTGGTCCTGCCCCAGCTTGGTGGAGTCTAGGGGTGGAGAGGAGGCCATGAGAGGCATCTCAGTCCCTGCTTACTGTAGGATGACAGGGTATGCCTTATAATTTTCTTGCTTTGCAGTTAAAAGACTTAGTTTGAAAGAGTTTGATTTTTTTTTTTTTTACTTCCTCCATCTGCATAGCAGGTTAAGTGCATTTTTTCTTTCTTCTAATTGCAGACTTGCTAATACTTTTATTTCCATGTAAGGTGTGGGTGACCCATCTATTTTGAGGGTCTTATATAGAAAATTAGCTGCAGGTTAGGCTACAGTTCTTTTTCAGTATGTAATGGTCTTTCCCACTGATCCTGCTGCTGATCCTGCTCATCTACCAAGGAGCTGCAGTTGGGTTTCTTATTCTGGGATTTCATTATGGAAAATATGCTACTTATTAACTGGTATGCTAGAAATTATCCCAAAAGATCAGAAATAAGCAGGGTTCATAAAAATGTTAGGGAACATGTGTCAGGGTTAAAGATTTTCTTTGTGTTTTGCTTATTTATTATTTTTTAGAGAAAATAATTTTCTGAGCGCTTTGTTTGTCTGTGGCAGCTGTTCTCAGTCATTAATGTGGAGGAGGATCTGTAAAAGTGAAATGAGTACACAAAACCTCCTCAGCCTGATCTAGTTAAAATAATGGCTCAAGAACAGGATCCTGAACTGTGAAATACAGTCAGGATATATGCATATCCATGCTTGCCCATATACTCTGTACAAATTGCTAGACTTACTGTAATGTGTCCAGCAGGGAATATGCCTTGAGCCTTTCTGTGTTCAGAATCTTCCAGCTACAGATGATTAGGGGATTGACTATCTAAGTATTACATTTTAAATTGCATCTTTATACTTGCTGAATGAGATGAATTTAATATTTTGATGTGATTTTTCATGCTGAGGTTGAGCCGTACAGTGAAAGTAGTTAAAGCTGCACGTTCTTTGAATAGAGGGGATGTCATGTTTATTAAAACTGTTTGTGGCTTACCACAGTTTATTACTGGAAGGAAAACAAAACAAAGCCTCAAAGCCAAGTTATGCAGCTATAATAGTGCCCGACTGTAAGACTGCAGCACACCAAGACTGTAGCTGAAACAGTTACTTCAGATTTCACTTTTTGTCATTTCAGAGCAGCCAAAGTCTTTTTTTAGGCAAAAATCAAAATGTTTCTCATACTTTTATTCATAATAAATTTCCTCTGAGGAGAATGCCTGCTGTGTCTTTATTTGTCTCTGTCATCTTGTGCTTGGAGGTGTTTTTTCGACTTGCCCCTCAGAAAAAAAATATTACTTAGATTGTTGGAATCATGCTGCTATGTGAGTCTTGTAATTGCAGGAAATTTAAGGTTTTTTTTTAAACCTGCAAATGTCTGTGTTTTTCTAAAAGCGACCTGCTAGAATGAAATTGATCCACAGAGCTCTTTTTTTTTTTCTTGGCAAGAGATTTTTCCATAATTTTCAGTTATTTGAGTTGATGATTTTGAAAAAGGGTTTGCATGTTCAGTTTCACATTTTTATACTTCTTTTATTTGGATTTAATAGTACTCACAGTGATTTTTCTTACACATGGAAATGCTGTGGGTCCTTTCCATTTGGAAACCTGTTGAAAGTGGTTAGGTTTCAGACTGAGGAATGACATGTTTTATGCACAGGGCACATATGAGTCCTGCAGATATCCTTACACAGAACTGTGTTGTCTCTGAGGTTGAAATCCTTGGTGTCATCCTGAGAATTCTTTCCATTTCTCTCTTCACTGAGGAAGGGGAGCAGCTGATGCTGATCCTTAGTGCAGCTCTTTGCGTATTAGGAATCTTGTCAAAGAAATGGAATTGGGATTGTTAAGTAGTATAGAACATTTTGAGATATTAATTTTATATCATATGTAGATCTGTAATAATTTCAAAAGCAGATAATAATGATATGCTACTATGCCAGGTTTTCTTTCATTTACATAAATTTCAGTCAATAAATATCTGAAATGAGAACTATGTTGAAAGGCTTTCTTTTATGTTTTTCCTAATAGCTTGCATTTAATTATAATTTGGAGATTTGATTGCTGTGTTTGAAAGAGGGTTCAGGTTTGTGGGTTTGGAGTGCTTTTTATAGCCTGAAAGGTTTACCTTATGAGGAAGAGACTGTCTGCACTAGCACAGCTTTTGTGAAGTTCCTTCATTCTGACCCTGTTGTGCCTGTCCATTTTCTCTCTTCTGCCTATTACATATTCATGTATGCAGTAAGAATACTGGAAAGTACTAACAGCCAGTCCTTAAAGCTAGAAAGAACCAAGAGGCATTAATTTCAAGTGTTGTTTGGCTACATTAAAACACACAGCAGGGTTTCTGCTGCTTGACCTTACTGAGAACTATTCCCTTAGCAACCTTTCATAGAGGGAGTAAAAGGACAGTAAGAAAACAATTTCTCTCCCATATAGTCAACAGAATCATATCTAAGAAATTAATTTCTCTCATAAAAACACAAGAATCTCAAGCCAAAAACTCCCAATGGGGCCAGGGACTCATTAAGTATCCTATTCCTCAGTTTAGTCATTTTTTTCTCTGCTTTTTAATTTACTTATCTGAGTCTTAGAACATTGCTGATGGAATGCTTTCAGTGTCCTCAAAATCTTATTGACAATCTGGTTTGTTCTTATTTAGAAATTGAATAAAAGGATTTTCCATAGAACTGAATGTTTGTAAAGTTAATGAGAATTGTCCTTGTCAGTGGGTAAATGACCCTATTTATGCCATTACATGATATTTAGGAAACACCAATTATTTGCTGCTTGATAATACTTTCAATAGAGAACCGTGTAATGATCTAGAGCATTTCCATAGCTCTTTGTCTTCTTAACCTCTCTGCTCCTAAATAAGGTAAAACTTGGGATGGTGGAAGGAGGAGTTCGCTTACAGGAGACAGAGTCTCTCAGTGTCTTGTGCATTTGCAAATCCTTTTTTTTTAAACAATTTGTTTAAACTTAATTTTCATTGATTTAAAAAATGCTTCATAACTCCAAAGTAAACTCTGATGTAAATTGAGCATTGTCTTGTGTGAAATATTAGCTGCATTCTAATGGAAATGACTGGTGATTTGCCCATTTTCTATCCTACTTGAAAATATTTTTGGAATGAGAAAAGTTATCTGAGAAGTTTAGAGAAAAGGAACTTAGGATATGATATCTGCGAGGGTCAAACCAGAGAGGGCTAGGATGTTGAAGTGCACAAAAAATAAAAGGGAGCAACCCAATTATCTGCTTTAAGGTTTTTTTTTTCCTTTCCTTTCAGCTTGCTTTTGTCCTGAAGTTCATCAGTTACTTTGGAAGTAACAGTGTTTTTGATATAGGTAGGACTTAGTGACCCAAACAGAAACAGAGAAAGTTTGTTCCTTCTCTGGTCTGAGCCAGGTATTTGCACAGTAAGAGTCTGGTTTTTAAAGAGGCTGGAGAAGGGCAGGCGTGCCACATCTTAGACCAGTAATAATTTTGCAAATAATCAGCCTGTGCAAGGCATTTGACTTTCCAAGAGGAGAAAAGGAATTTTTGCTCACAGGATGAGATGGGGAAATATACAGTGTAGCAGAAGTTGAGGTGACAAACCTCAGCTTGTAGAAAGCCACTTGTCCAGGACAGCTTGACAGGAGCATGCCCATATCGGGGTTAAAGCGTTGTGTAGTCCTCATGAAAAGTAATCTCATGTTTCAGCACTACCTAGTTTTTGTTTTTTTTTTTTTTTTCCATTTAAAAAAATATCTTTCTAAAGGCTTAATGCTTTGTTATGTGTTGAGGGCAGTTTGCATTTTTGTGACCGTGGTGTGTCCTCTTTGCTTTTACACTGCTGTTTTGAAGTATAATGTAACATCAGACGAAATTGAGAATCATCTGGGCAATGTAATTAGTGATACACGATTCTTTCAGAATCAAATCTGCAAGCCTAGTTCTCAAAAGTGTCTTTGAGTAGACTTACTACTGTCTTTACTGTCTTTGAGTAGACTTTTTTCAGTAACCCAGTATTTTTCTCAGGAAGTGTTTCTCTCTGTTGTCCATTTGGTTTGTTCTTAGTGTTTTATTGCCAAGTCAGGGACGGTAGAGTTGTAGCTGGTATCTTTATGCCTGGGGTTCTTAACTAAAACTCTAGTTTCTCAAAAGCATTTAGCTGAGGAGACTTTCCTGTCTGTGGTTGCACTTTCCAGAGCCACTTCATCACTTCTAGCCATGCCCCATTTTGTATGAACAGCAGGTCCATCATTCTACCTCCTGGTGAGGTTTGTAAATGTAAATTTTCTCTTCAAATTCTGATGTCTTTTTTACCTGTCTTCTCTTGTTTGGCAGCATGGTGTTCCCCCCATACTTCCCTCTTCCCTGCCACTGCTCAATGCAATAGATTTTATGAACATGCTTTTCACGATTTACTGGATTATTTTATTTCCACTGCATTTTAATCATCGTGATGACATCTGTTGGCAGCAGTACACAGATGCTTTGTCAGGGTATATTCTAATGTTTGTAAATGCTTACTACAACTACATGACAAAACTAGGGTTTTGTCTTTTTCATTTACATTACAAGAAGTGGAATTGCATTATGGAAATGAAAAGTGTCTCTGGAAGACTCACTGCCTTTCAGTGACCAACAGGTGAAACCTCTAAGTTTCATGTAGCTTCCTCTGTGTTACCTGCTGCAGTGAGCCTTGCATTACAGAGTTAAGCCTCTCATCCTGCTTTCACTGATATGAAGGGTAATCTTCCTCTCTTTTTAAAATTTTTTATTTTAGATTTTAACCTTTAAAGCTGTCTATCACTGCCATTATAAGGAAATGGAGAAAACACAGGGAGAAGAAGTCAGAGCTGCTTTGTCAGGGCATATCTATAGCTCTAAAGAATGGCAAAATACCAGGAATGTAAAAAAGAAATTACAGCAGTGGTCAGTTGTATTTGCTATAGGGTATTCTGGCAATGCTACTACCTAAATGTAGTCAGACTAAAATGGTAGTTTGATCAAAAAGCACTTCCTAAAACTTTTGTGAACTTGAGGCAGATTATGCATTGTCATAATTTCAAGATGTTTGTGTTTTCTTCCTTGTGTTAATTATGTTCAAAGAGGTGTTGCACTTTGTGCAGCTTAACATGAAGAAAAGTACTTGGTGGATATGCAAGAAATAGCTTGTTGATCAAAGATGGGAGCTCATGTCCTGCATTCATGGTGGCACTGGGGCTCTAAACTGGATTTTGGTAATGTTGATAACTGGTCTTTGTTGTTGCTGGCCTGCAGGGAGACTGTTTGTAATCTGGAGTTTTGTCTCTTGCCTTGAGAAGTTGTGGGTGGTTGTGTTGAGTCAGTAGAAGTGGCACATCTAAAGGATGCTGTAAGAGGAAGGCTTGGAGCAGGATGTGTGTCATGTTTTGGTTCTGAAATGTATTTTCTCAGAAGAATAAATGAATAAGCTGTGACATGGGGTAATTAATAGGGATGCAAATTCTCTTAGATCTCTTGTGTTTGTAAAAAGATAAAATGTGCTTTAAAATGATGCATTCTTTTGGGCTTGCAGGGGAGAAAAGCTTACATTCTGTAACTTGTGACAGATTTACAATGTAGAAAGTTGTATTTCTTTATTTTTTTTCTTCCAGAAATAGCATTGCTAAATTGCCCAGGGGTGTAGTTTACCTCTGTATAAAACCTGTGCATGGAGTGTAAGTTAACTGTAAAATTCATACGCTGTGAAATGCAGCAGAGGAGCCCAGAAAACTACTGAACAAGGCCCTGGAGAAAAATATCTATCTTACATACACACAACACTTTACCTGGCAAAGTTCAACTTAAACTCTGTCATAAGAGGATCAAGGGATGGGCAGGAAAAGGTGTTAGCCTGGATTGCTCAGTTCAGTTTCTGGGACAATTAGGGGAACTAATAAGGCAAAATTGCTCTGTCTGAGGTTGAAGAAGAAATAGAAGGAGTTTCTCTGAGTGCAGAACAGCACAGCAACAGCTGGAAAGGCTCTGCTGGCTCCAGTGCCCCTGAGAAGTCCCTTAAGGCAAATTGAAGGCTCTGATCTGTTTGCCATTTAAATCTGTACCCAGCGACTTTGTTGGTGAGGTGAACCAGACTTAGGAAATACAAATAAATACATAGATTTAGAAAGTTCTGTCATATCTCCATCTCTTCAGGGCTACTTTGAATGTATAATTTGCAAATATCTTGTCAGATTATCACATTAACTGGGAAATAGTTATATATCCTAGGGCCTTTGGCAAATGCACTTTGAAGCTGAGAATTTTAAGAGGTATTTTCAAGATTTAGTGTGTTATTACAATGTTAATAAGTAGCTTGAGAACTGAAGAAAAACTTATGGTAGTGTTGATAAGATGGAAGCTACCTGAGGAAGCTGGGCTACAGCTCAGATAGACGTGCATGAGGGAAAATGAAATTGCTCCCTAAAAAAGGTCAGTATATATGTAAACTTGGCAATTTAAAAAAATATTTCTGGTGATGTTATAGATATGAAAAAAAAGAGGGTTTTTTTTAGCTTTTGGTCAGAAAGTTTTCTACCAGGTATTACAAAATCATTTTCCTTATGAAACTGTAGAGAGAGACAAATGAAGATGTAGTTTGATCTTGGTCTCATAAATTCCAATTTTACAAAGTTCTGTGAGTTTCTTCATGAGAAGTTGTTAATATGAAGTGTGCCTGTGAACTTTCCAAAAGATTACTAATTACCTTTGTATCTTTGCAAAGAGTGGTTCATGTGGGAAAAGTGTAGCCATCAATGTAGTAGTGTTCACACTGCTTTAGAAAATTGTGCCTACAATGCAGTCATCTGAAATAATACTGAGATTTAAGTTAATGGTGGGAAATATTTGCTGACAGGGCTGGCCTCAAGGCATTCTTTTTCCTTCCTAAATGCTGATAAAATTCATTGAAATGTTCTGAAGTATATTGATGGTTGTCTCAAGATGGCTTAAAAAATATTCTCCTCATAATTATATTCTCTTTTGGATGAAATTTTACAGGAAACTAATTTTATCTCTTCTTCTGTAGAAAGTATTTCTATAGAAAGTAAACTTGTTGACACTATTAGTTATTTTAATACAGGGAAAGGTCAATTGATTTTCTGGATGCTGATCCTGGATTAAGTTTTAAATTGTGGAATTTTAACTCTGAGTCTGGTTGCTGGTGTATGAAAACAGTCAGGTGAGGAGAAATAGGAGTCCCAATAATTTTTCCAAGCTCTGATCTGTACAACACAGTTAGGAAGATGGAACTTTGTAACCTCTGTGTGTGTCCTTGGGATTGGAGTTCCTCTTTCCAGTACTCACAAAGTGTTATCAGATACTTCATGCCTGCTCCTGACACAAGAGGGGCCCAAAAAGGGATCTTCCTCCTGAAAGATAGCTTAAGGTGCTTGGTAGTTTTTAGCTTCATTCCTTATTTTCTTTCCCTGCCTTCTCACTGCTGGCATCCTTTGATCACCAAAGTACCAGAGGAAGTGATGAGATCTTTGGTAAATTAGCCTGGTGCACCTCTTGCTTAATTCTATCACTCTGTGGAACTTGTTTAAATCAACAGTGGGTTAAACAAGGTGTGGACTAGTGAAGAAATTTTTCTCCTTGGTGAGATAAGTGGGGAGCAGCGGGTTACTTAATTTTCACTCTCTGTGCTCTGTTGGATGTGATCCATTTCTCAGAGTTTTCTGAACTGTTTGGCATAGAACGTTTCTTGATATTGTTGGGGGTCAGTACAGCAGCCTGAATTTCATCTGCTCTGCTCTTGAGTTGTGTTGTGGTTCTGGCCTTTAGCCTCTGACTGTGGACTTTGGCCTGGCTGTAGGCCAGTTGTTTTCAAGCTTTTTCCATTTCTGTACCTCTGGAAAAGTTTCTGAGTGCATTGATAATTTACATCTACTGAAACTTGGTGATGTTGTTATGTTGTTGTGGTTTTGGTTTTTTTTTTTTTTTAATTGCCTAGATTGGTCTGTGACCCACAGGTTGAAACCAGTTGTAGAAGATTTAGGAAATAGTCCTTGGTGTTCACAGGACCCATGTGTTACTGACTTGTTTATTATATTTTCCTGGGACTGCAGAGAATTGCAATCAGTGATCCCAATGGTCTTTCCAGCTTTGTCCCCCTGGCATGGAACATAACTACAGAATTGTAGAAGGATTTAGGTTGGAAAAGACCTTTAAAATTATTGAATCCAGCCATAAAATGACAGTCTGCTTTATGTCACTTTTATGTCACTAACTTCATGCTTATGTTTATTTTCCTTAAAATAAATAACAATTTTTTTTTTTTTTTTTTTTTTTGTGGCACTGAGGTTTTCTCTTATCATTAGCTGACTACAAAGACTGGAAAAACTGACTGGTGTTCTTGAACGATAAGCCTTTATCTAGGAGCTGAGAAGCAGAAGAATAACCCCCTTGAGTTTGCCAGTCTTGTTTTCTATGAGGAAATACAATGTGAAGGAGGAGAAACCTCTGTCTTTGGAGAAGCCTGAGAAATATAAAATGAAGATAAGAATTCTGGATGTCTGACAACCATAAGCTCAGATATTGGCCTGTTTGCCAAGCGTGACTGTTCCACTGTCATAATGCAGACTAGAATTCTTTAATAGCTGCACTTCAGTGCTTGTAAACTAGTGAGTGATTTTTTCATCTTCTGTTTATATCATTCATCAAAGCAGTCTGGGCTGACAAGGCCTGGAAAACTCTCAAGGATTTGCTGCTGTTAATGCAGTGTGCTACAATGGGACCTTTCTTGTACAACAGTGTTGCTGAGTACCTCTAATACCACAGTCTCCATTGTCACTGACTCACTAAATCATACGAGCTGCATGCTCCTCCCCATCTGCCTCCTTTGAACCAATTGCAGCAAATTCCCTCTGTATCTTGCATGTGAACATTTGAAGTTGATTGTATTTGTTGCCATTGATAGCAAACAGTAGTTGTTTGCTGCTTTTGTAAAAACTCAGACCATTTGCTTAAAATAGAAAATAGAATTAGTTCTATGAGTATTTTGATGAACTTAGCTGTTTTCAGAAGTATAAATAAATCACTGTATTTGATAATGTTTTACTGCTCTAATTTATTACATTTATTAGATGCTTCTTCAGCTTTCTTCAGTTCGTAGAAGTTTGGTCTAAGAACCACAACTTGCTTTCTTTTTGTTCACAGAGATTTGAAAGAATAACTTTATAACCATCAATAACCATGTGAACTTTTGCCAGGCTTGATTCTCAGCCATATTAGAGCTTAGGTTTTAGACCACACATAAGCTCATGGCAGCTCTTTGTTTCTAAATAGTGCAAAGCACTGTTACTTTTTACAAGCAGGCTCAGAATTTGTGCACAGAAGGGCTTTCCAGGCCCATGTGTGTTTAGATCTGATCTGTGACCGAGACAGTGTGAGTTACAGTGAGCATGAGCCATGTCCAGTCCTAGGATTGCTTCTACCCTGCCTGTAGCAGAGCTTGACTCAATCATGGGAATCTCCTTTGGGATGCATTTCTTCCTTCTGTCCAGGTTAGCTTGGCTCTTCAGCCTTAGTGAGTGTGTGTTGTATACAAGAGAGCAACTCAGCTGGTTTGCTGCTTTTGCTTATTGCAGTCACTCGAAGTCTTTTGCAGGTATTTCTGAGAAGTTACACCCCTTTAATTGAGACACAAGTGATCATCTCACAGGTGACAGTGTGCCCAGCTGTGCTGGCTGAAGACAGCTAGGGCTCTGTCACTGGACTAACTGCTTTCAGTTGAGTCATGAGCCTCAGCAGGTTTGACTGATCTGTAAAGACTTGAAGTGGTTCATTCTAAGAGAAAGAACTGCAGTCTGATATGTGCTGTTCAGCATAGGCACAAAATAAAGACTATAGTGGGGGAAGTTATTTTTTGAAAATTGCTCTGTCAGCTCTACAAGAAATAGGCAATAAATCCGCTTGACTGTCTTCATTAAACCCCAAAACATCTGTTGCAACACTTTTTATGGTTACTGAAGTAGGTATTATGTCTGACTGTAAAAGTTATAGATAACATAGCTTTAAAAATTTATTGCCTGTTTTACTAGTCATTGACAAATAATTTCTAAAAGGAGGCTTTACAGAGTCTGATCTGTGGAGTTCAGAGATTTGGGGTTGAGAGTTTCTAGGTCTTTCAATGAGAGTCTGTTTGAAGATCTGATATCAGATGATCTTCCAAACTCATAGCCAACTATTGCTAAGAAATGAGGAAGAGCTAGCCAAGTATGGACAATGGGAGAAGGAAAACAGAAAAGTCCCTAAAGGGGTCTCCCAGGCTCTAATGTCAGCCATGCAGGTGAAACTTAGTATCCCATCTTAAAAATATCTTTAAACTGTAACAAGAGAAAGGCTCTACTTACCCCAAATCACCACACTGCATTTAATAATTTACTGTAACTTCACAAAGTGAATCTGGAAACAAATATGTCAGGAGATAGGGCAGAGCTGGAGCTGCTGTTATTCCATAGTGCAAGTCATACAGAAGAGTTCTGAGCCTATTTTTTTAATACACAGAAAATGTTACATGTAGCACAGAATGTATTCCACAGTGGATTAGAGATCCATCATTAGTTTTTGAGCACTTTCAGCGGCAAAATGTAACAAAAGTTCTTCGAAAAGGCATGTAAGCAATGTTGCTCCTTTGTCATACTTCTGAGAAAAATGTAAAACAGAAAATGCAAACAAAATTAACCCCCCTGTTTATAAATAATTCATTCAATGAGGTTTGTGAAAGAGGGATTGGAAAACTCCTTTATTTCACCTTTGGTATTTTGAGAGCTGAATAGAGTGCAGCTTTTCTGTTACAGGCTTCTTATTAAAAAATTATTCCTGCCTCAGAATGTATACTTTTTGGTGACAGTGATGTTTTCTGTTACCTCTGCTTATTCTTCTAAGCAAAATCCAAGGAAGTCTTTGCTGTCAGTACTGATTCTTCTTGTGGTAAGGAATATTTTTGGTCTGAAAACTAGGTAGCTAATCAGTCTTGGTCAGTGTCAGTAGACACACAGAATCACTGCCTTGTGTAATTTCTTTTGTTTCATAACATGACAATATTTTGGAGAAACCCCTAAATTTCCAGGGTACTGTTAATTCTTTTAGTGTACTTGGATATTTGACAACAAAGCCTTATTGTAATTTAGAACACTTCAAAGCAACGGGAATGACTTGGACCTGAGAACTTTGGTGGGCTTTGCCATCACTGTCGTTGATGGTTGCTGGTGCCAGGGCTCACTGAGGCACACCTAGAGCTGTCCCAGTGCTGCTGATCTGGTTTCTGTGCAGGCATCCTGGCAGGGACAAGGGAAGGGAGGCAGCAGAAGAGTGGTGTGGCTGGATCTGCTGCCCGTGCAGCTGGCAGGGGCTTGCACACAGACAACCATGGGCGATATCTGCTCTGACTCTGGGCCAGTCACAGAAGGAACCTCACAAACTCATTATTTTAGTTATTGGGACTCCTTGGGCTTATGAGGGAACAAGATATGTTGGATTGCTTATGACTGATCATCTGGTCTCTCTGTCAAAACTTGTTACTGAAGTCTGTGTATGTGGGCAAAATTCCCTTTTAACTTCAGTGAGAAAGCTACAAACTAAGGCAAGCGAGTCCCAAAATCTGGAATTTGAACCAATTAGTTGGCCTGTATTTTTCCCACTTTTCATATATATATATATATATCTGTGTATATACATGTATAAAATAACTGCTCACAATTAGGAAGATTATGTACATATTTCCTATAAGATATGTCTTGTTTTATGCCAAACCTAGTCATTATAGGAGTGAAATCCTTGCAGTTAGGCTGATTGCAGCTCCCCCAGGACGCTGAACAGTAGTTTCTTGAGCACTCTGGTATCTCCCTTGCAGGCCCAGCCTCTGCCAGGCTGGTTTTTGATGAGGTGACCCAGCCATCAGCTGCTGAGGCACAAGGTCCCTGCAGCTCTTGCTGCACTTAACCTTGTGTTTGCATTGCACTGAAACTCTTCAGTCAGGTACCTACATGACCATCTCAGTATCCTCATTTCCCACAGAACATTGAACCCTCCACTTAATATCTCCTTTCACTCTACCCAAGCTTTAACACTACTTGAATCCCAGTAAGAAGTTCTGGGCATTGTGATGCCTGACAATGTATGTCTGGTAAGTTGCTGTAAACTTGCTGTAAAGCTCCTGATGATTTGGTGCAACAGAAAGAAGGCATATTTCCATTAAAAGTACTTTTGTTCTTTCCATTTGTTCTGAAGCCAAATGCTTCAGAAATAGCTCTAGTGGTTGGGTTTACCTCTGCAAACCTGAGTTTTTTGATACTGAACAATTTCTGTTCAGAAATTACTAATTAGCTGGAGGCTCAGGAGAAAACAAGGAGATGTCAAATATGGTAAGAATCTCTAGGGAGGTTGCTGTGTACCTGCCCTGTGTGTTTGATTAGGGAACACTTCTAAAGCATAGGAAAGAGAGAAGCTGTCATTCTTGCCTCTAATGGCAGGCCTCAGAGATGGAGCTGTTAGCTGCTCTAGAGACAGCACTGTGGATTTCCCTTTTGAAAGTGTCTTGAGAGATAATTTTCCTTCCCCAGATCCCTGGTGACATGAAGGGCTCAAAAGCATGTGTCTGACTTACAGCCCCTCAAAGTCTTCTTATCCGGAGGAAATCTTCCCTGGAGTCTCCATAAAGATACTTGAAAAGAAAAGGAAGATCACTGCTTGCACAGGGCCATAAGATCTCATAAAAAGGAAAAACTCTGCACAGTAGAGGATTTTTCATTTTTTCATATACCCCCTAATGACTGAAATCAGTAAAAAAAACCCTCAACTATAGCCTCTCCAGCAATGGAGAGGACTTGGTTTAGACAAAGTTTTTAGCTTTATATAAACCTTCTTTGTGTTTTATATAATACCTGCATGTCACTGTGAAGGACTCTAAAATGGCTTTCATCAAGAGGGATTTACATGAACACTGAAAGACAAGGTGATACTAGTACTGACTTGTTTCACATGTAGTCTTTGTCATTTTAGCAATGTCAAAATTTCTTATAGCCTAGATGTTTCAGAAAGGCAGATAGGTACATGTAAATGGTTCTTCAGAATGTTTATAAGTTTTAGGCTTATAAATTGAAGTTTAAAAGTCTCAGTCTCTATCTGAAAAAAATTACTCATTTTCCAGTAAATCTGTCTTTTTTTAAACAGAAATATTTTAGCCATTCTAGACCATTTTATTGCCTATTGCTGTATGGATTCTGATATGGTTGCTCTCTAATAATCTTTCTGCCCTACCTACTTGTAACAAGCATTGTGAGAATTAATTAACAAGTCCCAATTAGAATATTCAGCACATTCTTAAGTGTTTTATTCCAAGAGATCTTGCCTTGAAGTGTTTTTCTTTTCCCCATATGTATTAGGATGAAAGGTCAGGAAACAGAGTTGCAGTGTGTGACACCAGGGATGTGTGTTCAGACAGTGGGGTGAGAGTTGGCTGCCACACCACTTGGAGTCTCTGAAATTGCTGTTTTTATTGCCTTTTGATGGCTTTGCACCAAAAGTTTTCTGAGCATAGCTGTCCCTTCTCTACTGGTGTTAGACTTCGAAGCTGAAAGAGAAGTTAACAGCATGATTTGTGAGAAAACTGGCAAGGTCTTGTCAAATCTGCAACCACCTGGTTGCATAATAGTACCTGTTTTAGAATATTTTCATCTTTGTCTGTGGTTTTCTGCAGAGCAAACACTAATACTTATTTAGCTGGTTAATCAAAAAAATAGCAGGACATCCGTTCATATGGATTACGTTTATTTAAAACAACTCTTGGCTTTCATAGTGATCATCCTTGGTCTTACCATTATTTTTTTCTGGCTTTTCTTCAGTTACCAGGGGTCAGTACAGGCCTTTCTTTGGTAAACTTATAAAATGACCTAGGTGGCAGGCTCTTGCATGGAAGGAATTGATATGATATTGATAAAAGGCTGTTATTTTGTATTTCTTGAGAGTGCCAGTGTCCTGTAATTTGATGAAAACTCCCTGGCCAAGTCCATCAAGCCTTTCAATTCTTTTCTGTGACCTTTCCCAGTCCTTGCCCTTGTCCCTTTGGTTTACATTTGTCCTCAGAGAGCTATGCCAAAGTAGGGTTTGGACTTGGTATCTCTCTGTAATTTTCTAAGGGAAAATAAATGACTGCACCATTTCTGTTTACCTTTTAGACTGATCTTCATTTGCTACATATCTTTGATAGCTGCCAGAATGCATTTCCAGCTTCGTCGATGGTTGAGTTTATCTCCCATCAGATCTCATTATGTTCTGCAGCTTTACTGCCCTAGGAAGCAAGTATATGTATTTCTTCATCATGTTATTGTTTTTTGCTCCTTTACAAATATAATCTCTTCTATTTTTGTCCATTTCTGAATGTGTGGGTAACAGCAGTTTCCCAGAACACTTGCTTTATATTCTATAAATCATTGCACCACAAACGAATTCCCTTTTTGGCTGTACTGATGTCTCTTTTGCCCCTCACAGTCTTGTCATCACACATTCCTGCATCATGAAGTGCTTTCTTTAGGCTCATCTCTTTCCTTCCCGACCACTCCAGACTTTACTGATGTTTTTTCTCATCTATCCCTTTCTTTTTCCTTGTCTGCCTTTACTTTTGAACCTCCAATCTCTTCAATTTCTCCTACCAGGACAGCTGCAGTCGTCAAATGTGTGTAATGTAGGATGTCTGTTGCCTTAGTACTTTCAGAAAGCTTATGTGAAAAGGAAAAGGACACAAACCCTCACATTGCTTAGTAATGAGGGGAGTCAATGTGCAAGGGATCCTTGCACCAGAAGAAAATCCTTGTCTTCCTCAATCAGAAGAAATCAGAGGACTTCACCAGGAGTAAGACACATTCCCCACACCTTTGTATTTCCTTTGTATCCATGTTCCTCTCAGGCTGGATGCACATAAATGTGCTTATGTGGCAAGTCAAGGCAGGAGCCATATAAACTGTCTCAGACTACCCAGATCTCAAAGTCATTGCATGTGCATCTTTATTACAGCAATCATGCTTTCAGATTTTATATACCTGCTATCCACATTTTCGCTCTCTATCTAGGCCGTATTTCCTGTTTAAAGTGAAAGAACTGATGCATCTCATCTTTAAGATATTTTTTTTTCCCGTCTGTGCATTAGCACAGCTGTAACTCTGAAGGCTACGCTTCAAATGAGTGCTGAATTCTTACATTGTTTGCAGCAACAAGCACTACAGTGATAAAAACACTTCCATCATGGGCTCTAGCTTGGCTCTTGCCTCCCACTGGGCATCCCTTTCATTTCCACTGTTCGTCTTTAAACAGCGTATCTTGTCTGTGGACACAATGGAGAGACAGGCTCTTCAGAAATGTATGCAATAATAATCATCCTTTCTGCAGGCTTTTCAGAGTGCTGAGTACTTTGGGATCTGTCCTTCTGGAGCAAAATAGTGGCGTTTCAAATGAACTTTATTTTAGGGAAGTAAGGTAAGGCAGTGCCCAGGCAGTGAGGGAAGTATTTCATTGTGAATTTCATAGGTAAACATGAAATGCTCAATTTTCCTCCTGGCCTAAGGTGACGAGACTATGATGTTGGATCAGAAAGAATGATGAGTGTTAGTTTTCACCCTGGGTCTACAGTGGTGAATAGCAAACCAGTAGAGTGTCAGTCTCCAGTTTGCTCATGAACATGGCACTAGAGCAGGGTACAGAAAGATCTACTGGTGGGTCTTCCTGATGTGAGGTTCCCTCTCTTAGCGAGGGTGAGGGTTTCATGCATGTTTTCAGTACATTCATCAATAAATAAAAGGAACTTCTGTTGTAGGGAAAGGAAGAAAGCTTTAGTTTACTTTTTGTTTGCTACCTTTCTCTGTGATTATTTTGTTAAGTAGGATGAGTTTCCTTAGTTGGGAAGCCAAAGTAGGCACAAATGCACTGTTCTTAATTGTGTACTTGGTAGTTGCTTTTTGATGAATTAACTCAGCAGTTTGGACATTTAGAGTAGGCTATGGTTCCACTTACCTAACCCAAATGCTTTGTGTATGATAAGTGTCAAGCTTTATGTATGCCAGTGGCTTCAAGACAGCTAATTTGGAGTCTCTGTTAGTCAAAATGCATATTTGAAGGCATTGTGCATCTCCAGATTAATGTTTTTAGCTTACTTGAGGCTCTGGAGTGAGTTTGTCGCCATTAAATGAGGGTTGTTTGCAAGGTCTGAAAAATAACAACTCCAGATCCATGCAGCCATTGTCATGTAGCTGCATTATGCGAAATTTATTCTGTGTCTTCCAGTTCTCTGAAGATTTGTGTTGTTTCTGCAGGGAACAGCTCATAGAATCCAGTAGCTATAAAAGATCTGTGGGAAATTAAAGTTACTGAGAAAGTATTTTCTCCCTCTTCCTCTGGTTTGATTCTCCCTAGTTTTCTATCTATGATGGAAAAATGTGTACCACATTGCCATTACTCTAAAATAACTCCTGCTGCTAAGCACTGCAAGTTTGATGTCACACAGTCAGTGTTGGGAGCATTATGATCTGTATCATACTGTCCCTGAGTGTGCTTCTTTGTATGTCTGTCTTGCTTGGGTTCATTTTATAAACTTTTAGTGTTTTCTGTTTCAAGTTTTTGTATTAAAAAAAGAGTTAAAAAATTCTTATGCTTTTTTATGAAGACAGAGACAGGGATATAATGGAAGTTTATTTTCAAATACTTTTATTAGGGAGTGATCTCTATACTTTTTTTATAATTTAACTGAAATTTAGGATTTTTGAAATGATATTTAAAAAAATCTTCATGACAGTAGTAGTAAGAAGGATAATCAAGTAGGCATCTCCCATAATCCAGGCTAGTCTGTTGAGTACCTCCTTTAGGTTTCCATCAGAGGGTCAAGATCTGGGTTTTGGAGACCAAAACACAGTGACAGCTTCTGGAATTATAACTTTTGGAAATACATGCCTTACATGTGCTTTCACTGTTTTTGTTTTGTAGGGTATGTAGAAGATCCAAAGTCTTGAACTTATCTACTAAATTTAATTTTCTTCCATTGTTATAATTAGAAATATGGAAATGCATACAAATCTCACATAATGTACAGGGACATCAAAAACCATCTTGTGCTATTGACGTGAACTCTTAGTTAGATACTGGCAGATTTTACACTTGCCAAAAGCTGAGGTTTTGGGGTGGGAGGAGAAAATAGATAAATTTAGAGTGAAATGCAAGAAATTTTTCACAGAAAGAAATGGAATTAAAAATGTATTGCTACACTTCTGGCAGCATCTTCACATAAAATATTTTGATGTTTTGCTTTTGGAAATGATGTAGTTCAGGCATGAACCCTAACAGTTGTTTATGTACAACTGTTGTTAGGAAGTTTTTATACCTTTGCCAACTTTCCCATATCTCCAGCTATAACCAACCATTCTATCCTAGTTTTTGGCTTGAAGAATTCTCTAAACTAAAAGGAAATATTGCTGAAAAAATAAAAATATCAAATATAATTTGACATTTGCATTAAATATTTAGTATTTAAGAAAAAAATGCTTTAAAGAAACATTTATTTTTTCCTCAGTATTTTGCTCCTGTAGTGGATTTTAATTTTTTTTAATGTTTTGCTAAGCCTAGCTCCAGCTATAATTCTAGGAGCTGTAACTGGTAAATAATCACAGGTAAATGAAATATCTCTGCATATTTCTGTACGTGCAGACAGCCTGGCATTGTGATATTCCCTTCAGGGAGGGACTACGTTGTGAAAAATCAAGTCTGCAAATTATCTGTCATAAAAATGCTTTATTTCTGGCAAAGCTACAAATGGGGTGTCTGTGTTGATGCATGCCCATAGTGTCATTAACCATGTTCCTTAATAACTATTAATTAGCTTCACTGGAGCTCGTGTAGTCCAGATTAATTACAGTGGGAGGGCCAAGGAGAACTAAGAAGCTCCTTTATTTCACTGCTGCTGAGAGTTGAGTGCACTTAGGGAGTGGAGGCTGCCTTTGGTCATTCTGTAACTCTTTCAGTGATGTTGGTTTCCTTGGATCTTTTTACCTGTCACACCTGAAATATCACCTATTGACAGTATCCAAATCACGACTGGGAGGAAGGGCACGCTCTTCTTCTTTTGCACGCAGGTATGCAGCTTCCAGGACTGCACACAGGTACAGTGCAGATACTGTTACGAGATTTTCCTTCATCTCTGTATTTTCACATCCAGTACCCTTTGTTGCAAACCTTGTAAACAAAATGAGGGCAGAAAAGCAATGAGCTGTTGGGGAATGCCCCAGTGGACACAAATGGGAATTGTAACAGGGCAAGTGAGAAGAGCCTCTTCAGAAAGTTTGTTTTCCCATACAGGAGCTCCCATTACACATCAATCTGCTCAAGGATGACTGTTTTAGTATATTCTGGGGTGGAATCCTCTTTATCAGTTTTAAAAACTAGAAACTTGTGAGTTTTTTTAATAGCTCTTCAATAACTATCACAGGGTCAATTCTGTTGACCCAACTCAAAGAAATACACCAGATGGATTAGCCATAGTTACTATTCATATGCAGCTTTGCTTGGGAAATTTCAGTATTTTCTCAACCTTTTTCTATTTCCAGTTATTGTCAAACAGTTTCTCCATAAGGAATTAGCAATGTTGAAAGTTAAGTAACATTTTCAAGTTACTGCTGAAGAGCAGCTGTTTTTCTCTCATTTTGGAGTATTTAATTGGAAGTATTGTACCTATAATACCCTTTCTGAATGGGTATTTCTGGTATCTTTGTTCTCCAAATTCCTCCTAGTACTAGTAGCAGAGAAGGCTTGCCTGTTGTTGTGCAGTCACTGATGTCTCCATTATAAATGGTGTAAGTGGCTTGAAGAGGATATTGCAGCATCTCACCAGGAGAGAAAAACTTACCTGGGACCCCTTACTTGTCTACTGTATTTTCCAAATACATTTTTGATACTTATATTACAGTTGGACTTTGGATAAAATACAATTTTCTGTTTTGGATAAAATACAATTTTTCTTTTGCTTCTTGTCCCTGTGAACCTCTTGCATCCTTACTCTGAACAAGCATTTCCATGACTGTTGGCTCTTCATCAGACATTCCACTGTTGATACACTGATGTGTTTTAAACAGACATTTACTGTTTAAATACAAACAGTAATTACTGCTTGTTTTCTTAATTCTAGTTCTGTTTTTCTCTGATTTGTCAAGAACACAAGGGTCATAGCTTGTTTTATTAATTTTGCAATGTTAGAGTTCTTGAACTATTTTTAATCCTAAATTCCACATCAGCATCACTTTATTGGAAATGTATTCTAAAGCCTGATGGTCTGTGTTGCTTATAGGTTTTGGGTTTGGGTTTTGGTGCTTTGTTGGATTTTTTTTAAAGGGAAGGGATAAAGCAGAACTGTTTGATGTGATTGTCTTGTAATTTATGCTGTAATAGTGAAACTCAGTTACTAATATAAGCCTAAAACTGGAAGGTACATTGGTTTAGATAAACAAAGCTGTTACCATTCAATCTTGGGCTACTGTAGGTAAGAAAGGAAACACTGTCTCATTCAGGTTGCTTTCTAATTAGGAGGGAGGATGGTAGGACCTGGAAAGAATTCTGCAATTCTCATTTTAAAATGTAAGACTTAGGCTTCAACCTTCATTTGTATGTGACTTACCCTTCCTGGACTTCAGTGATGCAGAATAGAACAGTCTTTGACATTTTGCTTTTATTATAATAAATTTGTTCTTGCTCTTACTTCAAGTTTTTATGTATTTTTTTCTTGATACCTGAAAGAGCAGCACATTAATTCTTTTAATATCAATCTAAATATGTAATAGATGCAGGCTGGTCCAATCTTCCAGCTGGATTTTGTAAACCAGTAAGGAGCAAATGGTCTTTGTTGTGACTGCATCCTCTCTGTATGTGTGGGCCTGAACCAAACTTAAAATTTGTCTTACTTCTGAATAGTTACTCTTAGTGATTTAAAAGTCAGCATTGAAAACAGCATTTTTTGTGAAAAAAATATAAAGATATCTGTTTAATCAATATATTCAGAGTGCCTAATCCTTGTGTGAAGTTAAATAAAGCAAAACCAAAAACTTTAACTTCAATTTTCCATTATTTACAAAGAAGAGATATCGCAGTGTCTTAGTAGGAGATTGTCTTTACATTGTAGATTCAGAGCCATTCCACTGTACCTTTTAGCTCAGATAGGATAAGACCTATTTTGTTCTCATTAGATTTATAATCCCAGAATTACTTTCAGCACAGATTGCTTAATGGAACAAAATTACGCCGACATCAGATAATAGTTGATTTTTGCAAAATTGAAGATGTGAATATGACCAAACTTGAATATATATCACTCAGAGCCTTTTAAATTATCTATTAACTCTTGGCTTCAGTAACATAAAATGGATATTAAAATGCAGTTTAGTGATTAATCCTTGAGCTTTTCCATGTTCTTATACAAGGTTTTTTAGTAAAGTTGCAGTCCTAATTCTTTGTACAAAAACATTGTACATCTGTTGCTCAGAGTAGGCATAATATTGAAATACCAAACAGATAAATTTCTCCAGCCTTCTAATAGACATTTAAATATTTTTGTTCATAAAGTGCGGTTATTATTTACCATCTTGTTTTATGAGGTATTCCTTAATGCAATGAAATTCCATTAAATACTGACAGAAAATAGGGAACTGAAAAGGGGAACTCAGTCTTGGATGATTTGGATGACATTTCCAACTACAATGATATTTTAGAGGACAGATTTCTACATGCAGGTTTGTGGTTCTGAGCCTGTGTCTCTGTCACTGTTTTTACTCTGGCAGATCAGCGTTAAAAAGGAGAAAGAGGCAAAGGTGAAAATTCTCTTCTACCATGGCAATACAATTTTGTGGTGGCCTTGTCTTGTTCTGTGTGTTATTCTGTCCAACTATTATGAAGGCAGGTTAGTATGCTAATATGGAAGAAATATAGATTTTGCTCCAATAGCACATACTGTCTCTAGGATGTCATTTAATCCCAACTGTTCCCAGTCTGTAATTCAGTTGTAGCCAAGACTGGTGCAGAAAAAGCTACTTGGCATACTGTGGTCTTACTGGGCAGCAAAAATATACAACCAATTGAAAGAACAGCCTGCAGATGTATTGCTGTAAGAAAACAGAATTGCTTCATGACAGAAAAAAAGTAGAAAAAATATATGTCTATTTGGGTTGTGCTTCAGTGTGGTGCATGAAACCGTGTTACTTTGTCACTTGGAGGCTGATTCTCAGTGAGAGAACAGATGAAATTCAATATGTGCTGGCTTTTAACCAAATTTTAAAATATGATAGGAGGTTGTAATTTTAACATTTCATTATACTTAATGTTGGAGGAAAACTGAGTCTTTGAAGTCTTGCTGGTTCACTGATGTGTGTTGTGTAGCTATCGTTAATTTGAACATGAGGTGTGCCAATGAAGTCTACAGAGGTCTTAAAACATCTAATCTGGTCCTCAAAGCCATGTGTAACCTAATTCTTAACACTGGTGGTGAGGTAATGGATTTTATTTATGGTGATGAACTTGATATAGATTCTCTTATCCTAGGATATGAGTTTTCTATCTGATCTAGGGTACTACTGCAAGATACAGTGTGAATTTTGTGATGAGATTCATTATTAGCCTGCTATTTATTATTAGATTTAGGGTTGCTTATATGTTACAAGACCACTGGCAGGACAACTGGGTTTAGTGATTTTGTAAATGTGTGCAAGCCCACAGGTGTAATTTCACAAACAGGTTCCTCTACACTGGGACCATTTGTGCTGTGTTCAAACTTTACATGTTCTTGTTGAACCAAAGTGGTATTCAAAGTGGGTTTTTTTTTTCACCAAAATGATATGGGTGTAGAGATTTTTAAAATGGGAAACAACATTCTGGGATCTTTCTCATTTAGCATTCTTTGTGTGAAATATTTGACATCTTCCTTGAATTATTTTCATTGGTGAAAATTTCTGTCACAACCTGAAGGAAGCAGCCAGTTAAGGAGTGAGAGTGAGAGTTGCTGGCACTGTTCAGATTCTTGGAGGTCTGTGGTATTACTCTTTTTAGACTTGTTACAGGCCAAACTGTTTTGTCTGGCACTGTTTAGATATGTCCAGATTCCTCTGCAGAATGCAATAACTGAAGAATATTTAACCTTTGTTCTTTCATACTGCTCATAGGAGTAAGCCTCCTGGAAGATCTCACATGAATGTAATGAAAGGCTTTATGACTGTACTTCTACTGTGATTATTTTATAAAAGAGGAATTATAAGCCTCTAAGTTCTGCTGAATTCCCTTGTTAACAGCCCCCATATAGTAGAAAGCTTATTATTTCCTAAGGGAAAAACTAATATAAATGATATTGTAATGTGCCATTAACAAGAAGGTGACAGTTTTACTTGCACTATTAGTTTCAGGTTACTAATCATGGAGAACAAAATATTTCATGTGCACTTGACTATAATTAACCCCTTATGCCTTTCCCCAGTAGTCATGTCATTTAACAAAGCTTCATTTGCAGCAGCTCAGTAACACAGCATGTGCTCCTACACATGCAAAGACCACTTCAGTGACTCCCTTCTGCTAAAGGCTGCTCATACTGCAGGGCAACTTGCAGGATTAATTAGTCCCTCTCTGAGTTTCTTACTGCTGTTGCAAATTTTAAACACTAGACAGTAGGCAATTTTGCATTCCCAGAGTCTGTTACTACCATGCTCTTTTAATTCTATTTTTCTGTTAATTGCTAGTTGCTTGGTTTGATCACTATAACATGGGCATATATAGGACACTAAGTGCTGTTTTTCAGGAGAAAACAGAATGCAGGTAAAATTGGATGAAACTGAGCATTAATCATGTTGCAGTTGGTGTAGAGTTTGTGCCCTGCTTATATTTTATGTCTGTAGCACTTGGCTGTATCATCAAACTGTGTCCTGCTGTTGTATAAAGCTGAGAAGGAGGAAATGCCCCTTAGTCCTTTACTCAACTGGAGCACTTGTGCTGCTGATGGGCTACATAAAGGTAACCCTGCAAGGTGGTCCTGGCAACACCAAGGTGTAAGAGAGCTGTGGTTGGGTGCTTTGCTGAGTTCCACAAGGCTGAGTTTTTTGACCATGTAGAACAAAGATCCAGGCAGGATCTAACATGTCGTTCACTTGTTCCTGTTAGCCAGAAGAGCCTAAAGTCTAGAATTGTAACTATTCTAGAGAAAGGGAGAAGAAAGGTGCATGACTCAGCACCTGGCAGCTTATGTTGCTGGATGTGAAATTGCTTGAATAATCTTCTAACTGCAGATCAGTTGCTCAGCTCAAGTGATGCCTACCTGTCTGGTGTCTGTTTAGTATTATCAAGTGTGTTTTAAGTGTATTGTCATGTGCAGTGGTAAAGTACTTCCCTGAATGCTCCATTTGCATGTTTTCCTTTGCATGTGGGGTACCATCCTGTAGGTTAGATACGTAAATAGTTTTTACTTTATGATTGGTATTTGCTGTAAACTTGTACACCCATATTTGCTGAATTGGATCTGTAGTAGAGATTGATTAATGAAACAGGAGACTTCAAGAGCAACACAGAAACCCCAATGATGTTTTGAGAAATATGTGTCTATTTTTTCAGTGTTGGAAACTTGCATTTACACTGGAAAGTTTAACTATTACTGCACGGCTGAATTAAAAGAAGTAAGTGAATAATTAAAATGACTTCTATTTAAGATTTTTAAGATTAATTCTGTTTAAGAAACTGTATGCAGCATGAAAACTAGTTTCATCTACATGTGTTTTTTACTATTGATTTTTATATTAGTTTAGAGAAAACTTTGGTCAATTTTTAAATTACAGGAAATTGCCAAAATAAACAATTATTCACCAATTGGAGGAAAACTGAGAGGGTTGGTAAAGTATATCTGTGCACTGGAACAGTATTCTCTTGTTAGCTGTTCAAATTCTCCTGGTCAGCAGGGTCCAGAGAAAAAATCTAAAACTATGTTGTGACTGGTTTGTCTAGACCAAAAGAGATACTAACCCTCCCTTCTGCAGCAGCAGTAGTATGATAAACGTGTGTGGGATATGCCAAGACTTGCAATCTTTGTTCAGTCTAAAAGATTAAATCTTGTGTGGGGAGTGGAGTACTTTATTTAAGGAGCAATTACTTCAGCTTCTTTCAAAGGAATAATTGATTCCTTTTCTCTTGGTGTGAATCTTGCTATTCAGAATGACATTTTCAAAATTTTCATAATGCAAATTCTTTATTTCTTCATCGTTAAGCTGAAAGGATAACTGCACCTCAGCTGTCTAAGAAAGGTCACAGAGAGCTGGATCACAGATTTCTTTTTGTCTCTCTTCCCCAGTCATTTTACAAACCCATATCCTGCCCAACAGAGCACTGCGTAAGGCAGCAGCAGGTGCCCTTGCTGCAGTGAGTGGAATTCAGGCTTCTGGTCATCTCCTCCCTGGAGGGTGATTACATCCCATAAACACTGCAGGCTTGTAAACACTATGCACCAATGACTTATTCAGGCCTTGTATGTCTTCTTGCCTGTGCAGTATTTATTCATGAGAATAGATTTGCCTTTTAAAAAACAATTGCTAATGCTGTGTGACCTCTGAATTGGAGTAAACGTTTAAAAGTGCATTAAAAATCAGGGCAAAACCAACTTGTGAAATAGAGGTTCTTTCTGTATGTATTGAAATAGTGGTTGATGATGTTGTACGAAGATAGTGATGTGAGATGGATGTTCCTTGTTTTGCTGGTGATGTGACTTTATGCATTACATAGCTGAATTTTTATTGTGTTCATGCCCCTAATTTACTTTAAGTAGTATGGTGGTCACTTTTCTCAAGTTTTATGAAAAAAAATTAGGCAGATGCTCTTAGAATAAATTTTAAAGATATATACTATGAAATTAAAATTAGAATTAATATCTTGATGGTCACTTTAAATATGGAGGAGTTTGTAACAAAACAAAACCAAATTCCTGATAAATTCAAATTAAGATTTCTGCATGGTTTCAATGACACAAGGGCTTTTTTAAAAGTTATTGAAGATCTACTTACCTTCAGAAAGGTACACAATGGGCATCACAACATCAGTAGAAAGCCATAAATTCTACTACATGGTCAAAACTACTGACTTTGCTGACGTGTCTGGAGGAGTTTGAAGAAAACAAGCTTTTCTTGCAAAATAAAGGACATCTATTTTATCGGGAGATGTTCTTCTAAATTTACCTGGAAATTTACAATGCCAGTTTCTGGCTGCCCTCTGTTGACACAGCAGGTTAGGAAGGTTCTAACCCTGTCCATGGGCAAACTTCAATGGGAATTAAGACCTTTCATTAAGATCTGAAAGATTATAGTAGGGAAATGCCTCTGTTTATCATAAATGAAATAGAATACAATGGTATTTTGCAAGATAAGATTTAGAGAGGAATTTATTCAGATGATGAAAGCATGAAACTGAAGGATTAGTTTGGTCACTGTCCAAGATCCACAGTACGTTGGAAGAATCTAAGAAGTCTGGTATGTTCATGAAACATGTAACAGGATTTTTGTACTCTTTGGATAACGAGTGTGACAGGTGCAGTATGTTCTAATTGCTCAGAATTACACTGTTTGAGTTTCTCTTTCTTGTTTTATTGCTATCAGATGCCAAGCCTCTAAATGCGTTCACACTTCTAGTGACAATAAAACATGAAATTGTCAGTGTTTGTTTTTTACATGTATCCACACGTGTGAATGTGAATATGTAGTATGTGCATCATATTAGCTTTGACTGCAGTATAACTTCAGTCATCTTATTGAGAATTGGCTGTATTGTGCAATGTAACAGCATTACATATGTGCAAAACGTTTATTTTTGCTGACTTCATGTTTACTGTGGAAGTTTGAAACATTTATTCCTTTCCCTTTCTTTTCCAACTTTTTTTTTAATAATCTAAAATTAAATCATTGCAGGGCTTATTTTAGGTTTTACAGATACTGAAACATTATTAAGTACATTTTAGTAACTGATCCAGTTTTAATTTCTGCTAAGCTAATAGTTTTTCATTAGTATTGTCTATTTTCTTCTGAACTGAGGAGTATCTGAATTACAGAAGCATTATCAAGCATTATAAAAAGTGGGAAGGGCTGCCTGTAACAGCATTAGGTGCTCTAAAGAAAAGCAGACAAATACAAAAGTATTTTACTGACATATGATTGTTCAGTTACAATAATAGCTTTCATGTCTGCAGCAGTACAGTGCCGAGTCTTGTAGAACATGTGCATTGAAAGTGGTTTTATGAGAGATGAAGTAAACTATCAGAATCCGTACTCTGTAAGGTTGGATTCCATTAAATGAAATGTGCAGTTTATTCAAGATTAACAACTTTCTTTATGCTTTGGAGAGGCTGAAAACAAGAAAAAAATCTGGTAAGATTGCCAGTGTTCACTGACATGGGAGTTGAGTGAGTCCCTCCAAATGAACTCAAAGTTCTTTGGAACAGCATGTTGTTAATGATCAAAATGATATAAGATTAGGCCTGCAAAAGATTGGCTTTATGTAATAAAAAGGTGTCAAGCCAGTTAGCTGGAGCTAAGAGAATTAAATTAATGAAAGGCAGTGAAATCAGGTCTCCAGTGAGTATGGCATCCACTGATCAATACAGCGCGTTAGCAAGTGCTGGGGAGGGATCTGTTTGGAATGCTGATGGCGAGCAGCCCACTGCAAACAGCCACCACCAGCTGGGGAGCTGCTCCTGTGTCCTCATGTGCCCTGTGCAGCCCGGGGCCACCGAGCCAAGAGGGCTGGCTGAGCCTCTCCTGCCTGCTGCTGCACTGTGGGCAGGGAATGGCACAGAGGTGGTGATGAGAAGTGGGTTGTTGGCTCTGAGTTCGTGATTTCAGTAAGGCCCTTTTCCAAGTAGGGAATGCCTCTGTCTAAATGAGACATAGAGAATATAATCTCTATGGTCTCAGCCAGATGTAAGGGGCAATTGCCTTGAGTGGTCAGCAATTGCTGCCAGCCCGAGGAACCAAGGCTTTTACCAGGACTTCTATAGTTTCACATTTAATTTGCAAAATCTTTCAGGTACAATTTACTAAAAAAAAAGACTATCTGAAGCCTTATAGCCTGTGTGCCATAGGGAAATATGTGTGACAGCTGAATTTTGCAGCTCAATATTTTCTCCTGTTTTCAGACAGTAAAGTAGAATCTGATTATTAAACTGCTTATGCAAAATGCTACTCCTGTTGAGCAGTCCCTTGCAGTGACGATTGTGAAAGGATTTCCCAGTTTGTGAAGAGAATAAGAGCTCTTGAAAGGGTCATAAGTAAACCAAGGGAATGATCTTTTAGAAAGTTCATGCCTTAAAAAAACTGTCATAGCCATGTGTCTTGCACCAAGTTTGTCAGCCATATTACAGAAGTCTAAAATTAGAGACAGCAGTATTAATAATGAAAGTTATAGACAGCAAGAGTTAGACAGTTTTTTACTGTCTATGTAACAAAAAAAGGCTTAGAGCCTTCAGTATCATCACAAAGCTTTAATGCCAATTAGCGGCTCAATTATATTTATTGTAAGTAAATTAAGAAATAAGATGACAATGGAAGTGATGATACACCTGAAAGTTCCAGCAGAAATAAGCAGAAGGAAGATCTCATATTTGTGGAGTTTTTTGGTGTTGGAGTAACTGGCAGATTATTTTTCATTTTTGCCCAAGGTAGGTTGGGAGGAGGAACAAGATTTTTTTTTGCCTGGGTGATGACAGCTCTGGTTTGTAAAGAACCTGAGGTTCACATTGGAGCTTGTCAGTTCAATTGTTCTGAAAAATATGAATAAAAGAATTATCTTCACTGTATTTTTATTGCTGTTGTAGCTGGAGATCAGTACAATAGTCTCTCTTACTTTTTGATCAGTCATCTGTATAAAATGCTGCGTGTTATAAATTGTTCAAGTTCAGGAACTCTTCAGAAGTGTGTAGATACTTGTTCTCTAAATATTTCAACATTTTTCATTTTGTACTTTCATGTGAAGCTATTTTTAAAGAATTTGCCAATACCTTTGCAGGGAGCAGTAATAAAAATAATAGTGAAGAATTACAAGATGTATCATTCAAATGCAGGTCTGGGAGGCAGAAACTTGTGACATTCAATCTCAGTACTAAAACTAATCCTTCTATGGCATTTGCTTCTCCTAGGATTCTCCTAATTTTATTAATACAAGAATTATTTTTATTGCTAACACTCAGGCAGCAATCTGTAGGTTTTAGCAGTTGATCTTTGTGCCTCATTGGAGCCATTCAACAGGGAGGGTGTTAATTTTCTTCACTCAGTCAAGGACATGCTGTGATTGCTGGGGCTTGGATTCTGGAAAAATCCTGAAGTCTTTGGTCCATTGTGCTTATGACTTGAGCTATACACGTACACACACTACCTGTATCTGTGTGCATATGTTTTGGTAAGGATTATTTGGGAGCAGAATGGAAAAGGCTAAATCCAACTTACTTTGATGTCGGTGTCAACCAAATGCTAGATCCAAGAAGTATCTTCAACAAATAGTAATCAACAGTAATCAACAAAGGGTTATCCCAGATTTATTATTTTAAAACTATCTGTGAGGTTAAACGACCAATTGGTTCAAGAGACTGATTGCCTTTATCTGACTATTCCTTAGGAATGGACTGCTGAGATAAATGCTGTTAATTAAATACAAATCCTTTTCTCCATTGTGCAGAAACAGCCTTGCCACTGGTCCTTCTCCTAATCTTGTTATAACAGTCCCCTGATAGGTCTCATTAGATTGTCTTGTTAGCTGATACAGAGTATTTTTTACAGCAGAACAGACATAAAAGTTAATGAGTTATAATGTGTCTCAAACACTAATGTTTTCTTTTATTTATTCACTTTTGTTCACTGTCATCATCTACTTCCTTTTGTTCTGTTGCCCAAACAAAAGCCATGTGTGAAAACAGTAATTTATTTACTTTGATTAGTTTTTATTTAATCTGTCATGGTTTATTGGATTTAATTACTTTTAAATCATTAACTTAAACTGAACGATGTGATGGGGAGAGAAAAGCCCTGAGTGTCTTGTACAGTGGGAATGGGACATGCCATTAGCTAGTTCCTGGTTTGCTTTGATGGAGAATACCATCTATTTTGTCAGGAGAGTTTATGGAAATATTGTCACCTTTAATTGCATGTGTGGCATCTTCTCAGTTTCTCTCTGTGACTTTCTCAGAAAATCAGCTGCAGAGCAGCCTTTGTTATTTGAGAAGCTCAGAAGACAAAGGCCTCTTGAAAAATGACCATTTGTAAAAAGGAACACATGTATAAAATAACTCTGGTATTTGGAGTTGTCCATGATTGTGCTAATTGAGTTCATTAGTTGGCCTGTGGAAGGTGTGTTTAAGTAAAAGTAGTATGATTGGTATGGTAGTCTTGTTAACAAGAGATTTATGAATTGCTAACCATGAATAACTCAATTAATTGCTCTGATACCTATCAAACTCTTTTGTTGCTGAACTGTTGCTTAGATACTTCTGTTAGTGTGTGATGTTTCTTTAAAAACTTCTGGCTGGCCTCTGAGACTTTAAATTAGCGCACAAGATGAGGTGCATAATTGCTGTAATTGAAGCCTTATTGCAAATGTTCACCTTCACTTTTTGTGTAGGACATCTGGTATATTGTCTGCTTACCTGGAGACCAAGAGTTTTTTGACTTTGCAGAATGATTCCAGCACCCTTCAGAAGATAAGGACCTCACATTTTCCTGTTTCTCAGAAATCACAGTAGCAGAGGTACCTGCCACTGCTGAGCTCTTTTTTGTCTCTTCTGAGCTCTCTTTTGTACTCACCGTCTACTTTTCCTTCTTCCAAGGTATCCTTTTGCTTTTGAGCCTTGGTAAAAAATTCTGAGGAGTCAAGTCTGGCGACTTTCCTTTTTCTTCTTAGAAATCTTTTGATGAAATGAATGTATCCTAAGAAGGTGATGTCAGCTAAATCGATACTTTCCACCAAAGACAGATAGCAATGTTAGGTGTAGCATCAGGTGCACAACTCATCTGTCCTGGCTTCCAAACCATCTTCTTTTTTCAAATGTAATTTTATTCCCTTTCTTGCTCCATATTATGCACATGATAAATCCCCAACTAGAGTTGGCTCTCTGAGGAGGAATATGGGTAGAAAAAATGATGGCACTCTTTAGGCAACACGGCATGTTCTCATTTATTTTTCACTTTTGCATGGACATGGTTTCATTCCATTTGGAGCTGCTGCTCTGAGCTTTCTACTACAGCATTTGTAAATACGTCCGTGACACTGGCTCAGTGTTCAAAGAGGGAAGGATGAGCGTGTCCTCGGAGAACAGTGTTGGGAGTCTTTGCCAAAGAGCTGTAAGATTTAAGGAGCGACGGCTGATTGCTTGGCAGATGAAAAGTGGGTGGGCTGATTCAAGTGTGGGTGCTGGCACGAAAGAAGAAATAAAGCTGAGAATAAGTACAGGAAACAAGTGTGCAGGTAGGAGGAACAGGAGAACTGTTTACTCAGCAACCTAATAGCTCTTTCAGCTCAGGCAGAGCAGAATCACAGTGGTCTTGGTGGTTTTTGCTTAACTGGTCAAGTGCCACAAGTTTGCTGCCCAAGCCTTTTTAAAATATAAAATGTGTATGGGTTTGATTGGGTCGATTTTAGCATCAGTTATTATGTATGGTTTAATTTGAATTAAGAGTATTTGTACAAGCTTTTTATAGGTATGACTAAGCGGTCCACTGTTCTTATTTCTATTAAATCTGAGTTCAGACTGGGCCTTAAATATCAGTTGGCTTCTGGAATGTATGGTTAGGTTTTACCTTCTAACGATTTTGGTTTTTTTCTGAAAAAAGCTTTTATTTTTTATTTGTTCTGACTTTGTGCATGGGTACAAGGAATGGCAAAGTCTTCATTGAGGCAAGTACATCATCTCTTTAGTATATACCGTTTTCAGAGATCCAAGTTCAGCATTATACTGTGCAAAAGAGCACTTGATGAAATGTGCTTGAAACACAAAGAGCTGGTAAAGCTGCTTCTTTTGTGTAGTGTAATAAGAACAAAAGGCATGACTGATTACTTATATTTTGTCCTAAAAGACAAAAAGTCTGTCAAAGACATCAAGATACTTGATGATACACTTGAACAACAGCCATTCCAGGTTCTGCCTTCTATGATGTGTGAAGTATGGGCCTGCAGTATGAAAATGGTTCCCATTTCCTTGGTGAGCAGAGCCCTGTGGGTATTCTGTCTATGAACATATGATGAATTATTCTATGGGAAATAACAAATGTTTTCTTTCAGCCCATATTGGGTTTTTAACATGCATCTGCTACTTTACCAACAGCCTCCCATATGCTGCCACAAAATCATAACTTGCACATTTTGGTCTTGGAAGCAAATGTTACCTATAGCCTTGGCTTCTGCCTCAAAGTTCCCAAGAACAGTTATAAAATGTTTGTGTAATTAATTTTTTTATGGGATACAGCTTTTGTTTATTTAAAATATATGGAATGTAATAATATCCAGGTGTCTGAAACTTCTACCAATGCTAACAGCAGAGAATTCACAAGTAATATAGGCTGAATCTTCCAGGAAAGACTGCAAGATCAGTCACCTGCAGGAATATAGTGAGCAGCCCCTGCTGCTACTGAAGCTACTTCATGAAGACTGAGCATCTGACCAACTGTAATTCCTGAGAGCTGGAGAGTATTTGGCATCTCCTGTAGATGCAGACAGGAAAAAATCCTTCATCTCACCTTGCAAAAGTTCAGCCATTAAATCAAATGGTACTTTCACAGTTAGCTAAGCCCCCATAAAATGTGAATGGCTAAGCTTTTAAAAAACAGTTCTTGCAGTTTTTAAGACCTGTAGGTTAGGAGCAGAATAGAGCCATAGGTTTAGGAACTGAGAATTACCCAAATTTTAAACGAGTAATACTTGAGAATCTATCCCCTCTTTGGTTGTTTGATTAAGTAGCGGGTTCTGTACCTCACCCTGGCAAGAGAACTGACAGTGTCAGCAATGAGAGGTAGAACCTGTTCATGCTTTCCAGTCACTGCCAAGAGGAGACATTGAAGAGCAAACCAAAATTTCTTTTGCAAGCCTCTGATCACAGTGGTAAAGCACTAAATGACCCAGTGCAGAGCCAGCACATTCCTGTGGCTTCTAGACCAGATTCTCTGAGCCTGACCAAACTCCATCTGGGTACAGTGGAGTGTCTCCTAATGACCCCTAATTTTGTCAGAGTTTTCTGTATGATTTACCTCAGAAGTATTATTGCCACTTACAGAGGGACTAGCTTTAGCTCTTGGTGTCTGTTGTGTGAAGTCAGACAACTACATTTGCTTCCACAGTCAGCCAGAACCTGAATGATTATAGCAAATATAGGAGACCGGGTGTAGAAACTGCAGTGCAGTAAAAGAGGATAAAGTGTAATGGCTAAAGGAGAAGTGTGTTGGTTCTTCAGATATCAGTGATGAACAAGTCCAGGGACTTTTACTGCCTGGTTAATAAAAGTGCTTCCATTTGGGAAAGGAGAGGGATTTGCATTCTAAGTGCTTTTAATCTAAGGGCTAATAAGATGTTTGATCTGGTCCTATTCTTGTAAGCATTTTAAGAAGTAAAGTAAAAACTGATAGTAAATAAAATGCAATTACAAAGAGGGCTAAAAAGAGATATTTATATTAGTGGACAGGTTTTTTTACTTTTTCAGTTTCCTTTTTGAGTTTATTACCTCATGGATTTGTTCAATTTCTTTTTTCCTTGTGATTTTATTTTTTCTTTGTTGGTTTTCTGTATATTTAATTTATAATGTTTACATAATAAGCATAATTACACCTAATTATGTCATCTTTCCACTGAAACCTGTAATTACAGTTATGATGTGTAATGACATCCGTGATAAATTTAGTGGGGGAAAATATAAAGGAAGACCATACCAAATTAATCTAAAAATGAAACTATATAATAATACCATAATACAATCCCCCTCCCCCAAACAGGGATAATTGAATTAAGCCAGTTGAATTGTTGCTAGTCAGACAAGTCTTGTTTCAACAGTATTCACTTCCTTTTTTTTTAACTAACATGAAGAAATCACGTTCAGTTTCTTTTTCAGGTCACATTTTTGCTTTCTCAGATTCAGAGACTAAATTTTAGGCTTTTTCCCTGGCCAAGAGTTATGCAATGTTTTGTCTAAGCATTTCACTTATGATGTGCAATTAGGTTTAACCAGAGAATTAAAAATCTGCACACTGTGTGAGAAATACAAAAATAGATACAGTTTAAAGGAGATCTTTTGTATCTTAAAATCTTCTACATTTTAAGAAGAAGTAGGGCTTTAGCAGTAGTAAATATTTAATCAACCACCCCAAACTTCACTTAAAACCCAGAAATCACTGCCTTTATTATCCAGATGGAAGAAAGCTGTAACCAAAGGCACAGACTGTAATTGTAGAAGTTGATTTCTAATGTTGCAAATGCATTATTAATTTTATAACTGAGAGCCCACTTAAAGGTTAAAAATTTTCTAGTCCTGCTAAAGATGGAATAGCAGATAGATAGACAGACGTGTAGCAGCTGTGGGCCTCAACAGAGATTTTTGAATGTAATTCTTTGTTTCTGGGCCCTGTGTGATTCCCCTCTCAAGAAGGCGAAGGACAGAAGTGAGCGAGTCACTGAGTTTGTGCTGAAGGCTGAATGTCTCAAATGAATGAGATTCCCTGAGCAGGTTCACAGACTCTTGGGCATCACATGGGCTACTTGTGGAGCAGCTGAGTACTTGTGTAGTAGCCTCCTCCTTCAGGAGGCCAGAGTGCACAACTTTTCACCCCTCTGTCTGTGGAGACTCCAGAATATACATTGCTTCAGGTCATGGTGCAAGACTTCAAATAAACTTGGGAAAGGAGCTCTGGAAATTCTGCTAGCAGCCTGTGAAGAGGAATGAGCTAGCGTTTCCAATTCATCTTGGGCATTCTCTGAATACTGAAAGGGTGATCCCTTAATTATTCTGGTGACTCATATTTAAATTGTTCTAAGTGATTTATTCTTGGTATGAGATACAGACCTTTTTCTAATAGAAAAAAATTAGACTGGGCTTTCCTGAGGTCTTGAGCAGAAAGTGCATAGGCAAGAGATGGGAAAATCCTGACTTTTGGCACATCAGGGTGAGACCCCCAAAAGGTTCTAACTGTCCTGTGTTGGTAGCTAATCCTTTCAGAAAGCAGAAGGAGTTGCTTGCAGTCTTCTAAAGGAAGCTGATCTGGCCCAGTGCCACCTTCAAACAACTTCTCTTCTATTGCCTACCAAGAGTCTCTTTTGCCTCATCGGTGCAAGGTCAAAGTTTGACCTTGCAGTGAATTATGTTGGGACAGATAATTCTGTTCAAAGTCCGTTCTTTTTTCAATACAGCCTTGTCAATAGCCTCCTCTCTGAAAAAATGCTTCCAGGGATTCATTTTGCAATCACCACCCCATTTATAAATGGGCTTTTTCAGGCAGATGATGGCTGAGCTGAATTCTACCACAGTGAAGGCACATCACTTGTAACATAAAAGGGACTTTCCTTGATAGGCTGGATTTCTGGACTTGTTTATTAAAACACAAGAATTAAAATGCTGTACTCCAGTTCCACTCACAAGTTCCTTATGCCCTGCCCCTCCTCTCCATTTCAGTCATTCACTGTAGCGGACTCTTGCATAACTGCCAGCAGCACACGTTTTCCAGCTGTACAAATGAAATGGAAACCACTGAGCACAGCTGAATCAGAGGCATGATTAAATATTTTGCAAACTGCCAGGAATAGGAGGAACATGCCATGAAGGCGTAGTATATCAGGCAGTGTATGTGGGGGGAAAGAATCCGTCAACTTATTCTATGTTAGTGCCATGATAAATTGGTGCTTACCTACGTGTGTGCATGTGTAGAGATTTGTAAATACATGGAAGAAAAGTTAAATGCCTGTGAAGACCTCTCAAGCTATTGCTCTGAAGTTAGCAAATTAATTGGCTCAAAGTATCTTTCTTGCAAATGAAGTCTGAAAGCTGTTTATGTTTGACTGAAATATCATAATGGAGAACAAATGAATGACACACTTAATTACATCTGTGGAATTCAATAAAACACGCTGCTAGAACATATGCATGAGGGTTGCAGCAGAGTTTTATTTTCTGAGAAATTAATTGCTTTATTTTTTATTAATAAAAACACACAAAATGGTACTTGGTTTTTCAGTTGTTTTTTGTCTCTAGCATATTTTTATTTTCTCTGAAACGAGAATTGTTGAAAGGACTTCTGTCCATTGATGTTTTCAGGACATACTTTCTGAGCAGCCCCCAGATATTTGATATGGCTCTCAGTTTTCTACTTTTTTTAGGATCTGCCACTGAGTACATGTATGTGCAGTTAAAACATCTGCTTTGGAGTACCTCTGAACTTGTCCATTATATGCATGGGACCTGGGATTGATTTCCTTAGCTCCAGCTGAAAACACTGAGCAGGAGTATGACAGGAAAGCCAAAGTAGCAAGACAGCAATTTATTATTTGTGATGTTTTGTCTCTGCAGTGAATGTGCAGCAATCCTGAGCCTAAGCAGTTGAAGTATTTGGGTCTGTCTAGGTTCTCTGGGAAGCAAGTGAATGAGGAGTGGAAGGGACATTTGGAATTTCCTCTTGCCAGCTGATCCTTTCCGTACTCCATGTGGTGATAGACTGTTTTCCAGAACAGTCTCCATACTGTTTCTTTGCAGAGGACTTGACTCATCCCAGTGTAAGCAACAATATAAAGCTGTGTTGTTTACACTCAGTGATGAGTAGGTGGGCACCAGGCTATGCTGTTGATACACATTACATAAATCTAGGTGGGCTTTTAATTGATAAACAGTAAATTGAACACGGTGAAGTTCTAGTCACGAAGGAGTTAAAGGTAAATCTCGTAAAAAAGCAGGAAGAAGGGCAACATCATGGCCTCAGTGAATTCTTGGAAAGGAAGCAGGCAAGTCCCTCTGGAAGAGTAGAAAGAAGGATGAGGTTGCAGCAAATTGTACTTCTTGAATATAGCTGCATGAAGAGCCCAAGCGATGGCTGAGAGCCACAGAGACCCAAGCAGACTTGATTAGGGCTGTGAGGGATGGAGCAGAGTAAGGCCATTGTAAACACTTTGCTGTCCTTCCTGCTGAACCCTGGGCTCCCCAAGAGGGTGCAGGGTGAACTTTCTGCTTCCCTTTCCCAGTAGGAGCTATCACAGGGAACTGTGGTCTTGGAAAGTCCCAAGGAAGGATTTGTGTTGACTGAGAGGTTACAAATAATGTTTTCGGTTCTTTTAGTTCCAAAGCTGCAAATCTGAGGAAGGATGAAAGCACCAAGGCTGATTCCTTTCTCCTGTCTTCTTCTCTTTCCCTCTCTTCTTACTCACTGTGTCCTAGCAGCCAGACTGCAGGTAGAAGGGCTCCAGAGGGAGCAGTAAGATGTGGCCATTTAAATACCAGGGATGTGTTCTGGTTAGGAATGCTTAGTTCAGTGGTAGAAACACTATCAGAAGGTAAGTTCTGGGTGATTGGTGCTATGCATCACTGCCAGTCGCTTAATTTATCCATATTGTCTGCTTTAGGACAATGCATCTCAGCCCTTGTCTACAAGAGGGGAAAACAAAAAAATA
Source organism: Ploceus nigricollis (assembly GCA_013399945.1). Lineage (NCBI taxonomy): Eukaryota > Metazoa > Chordata > Aves > Passeriformes > Ploceidae > Ploceus > Ploceus nigricollis. The sequence goes on from VXBC01010169.1 coordinate 2,191,714, forward strand.
TTTTTCAACCTGTGTTGTAAGTTCCATTATGAACTCCGAAATAATGTTAATAAAGTTTTTCTTTTATACTTCTCAGTAATAAATCTGAATTTTCTATGTAATATTTTTTTTTATTTTATAGTAAAACAAGGCTTTTTTTACAAACTCTTATCATGATGAAGGTTTCTCAGATGGCTACAAAAATATTTGGCATGTTAAGCTCAAAATGGTGTTGATACTATCTAGGAGAAAATCCAAAGTACTTTAAAGCTGATGATGGAATTTTCAATATGCTCACTGACTGCTAGGACCCTGGCAGATATGTTTTCTTTGTGTGATTTTCAGAAATAGTTAATTAATGTCATTAATGCAATTTGATGTTACATGTGCTGCCGTTGAATGAAAGCTGATCTGAAATTTGACAGAAATGAAATACCACGAGATAGGTACAGAAAGACCAGGAACCAGTACAAATGGAATGTCGAGTACATAGTTCATGTGTTGATTAAAAGGCAATTACCAAATCTATGGACAGCCAGGAAATTGGAAATGCAAGTTGAAATAGGAGGAATGGACAGAAAAATCAGTCAAACCACATGGAAATTTTTCATGCTCCTCTGTGTATTTAAAGTAGGTATGAATGCTTTTGCAATAAAATCTTATGATTTCTGCAAGACTTGCACAAAAAAGTGACAATTTAAATGTAAAGTCTAGAGCAAGGGAATGTCTTCTTTGTCCACTATATGACCACAGTTACCTGTTGCATTTTTAATGACAACTTTGTGCAAAAAGTGTAATTTATTCCCATGGTTATTTTGTCAGAGAATGATTATTTATGTGGAAGCAAACTAGGGAACATTTTCAATTCTTGAAGTAAAAGTCACTAAGTACATATGATCAATTTAAAAAATCAATTTTATTTCGTTCTGGGTTTCTTGTACTCTAGACAATTGCTTTTTTTTGTCATGATGGCTCAGGGTGACTTCAGGCTGACAAATCTTTCAACATGACAGGGTGCACTTAGTGCTCTGAGGACATAAAATGGGTTCTGTTTATCAGAGTCTTTAGGGAGTTATATATATGGTGGAAGCCATGTCAGAATTTATCTCAGTCAAAGCTAATATTAAAATCACTGTCAGTTTCCAGGTGCCTCTCCTATCTTGGAAAGTGTTGCAATTGGTTGACATAGTCATGTTTATTGATGTCAACTTTTGATGGATTGTGTGAATAAAAGAAGGGAAGAAAAATATTTAGTATCCATTGTACCAAACATCCACATTTCAGTGAACTATGGAAAAGTATCTATGGGCAAAGTGTGTTATCTTTTGCAGTGTTGCTTGTTACAGCACTGTATATGAAATATAAATGTTCTTTTTTGCATCGTAATTCTTGAGGTGAATTTCCCTGGAGGAAAAGATAACTGTTTAGCCATAAACTAGAAAATAGTTTTCTTGATAGATGTACTGAGTTCCATTTGGTAACAAAGACAAGAGCAGATGTGAGTAGCAAACTTTCCTGATCCACACATATTCCAGCATAAATTTGCTGTAGCCACAGTTGTCAGAGAAGTCACCTCATGTGTTAACTCATTTAACCTTTGTGGAATGAGGCCCCCTGAAATCAGTTCCACTACTGACTTGTACGCTGATGGGGTTAGAGCCTAAGAAGGGAGGAAGACCATGGGCTTGGAGGAAGTTTACAAGGGACACAATGAGAATCAGAGGTCTGTTTCATGGAAACACGAAGCTGTTTCTCAGCTTGTTAGAGGGAATGAACAAATTTCACTTTCCAATGTGCACGAAAAAGCAGTTTCAACATGGGAATATCTTACACATGCACAAGCATTGCTCTGAGAGCTCATGCATCGGTGTGATTATGGGTGTAATACCTGGATTTACATTTCTTTGTTTATGCAATTCTTGCTTATGTCAATAGGCTAAATCTGGTACATGCAGGCAAGGAAGAAACTTATTTCCATTATCATATATAGTGTATTGTTTTGAAGAGGTCCCTTTTTATGTACATTAAAATGAATTAAACGCATCTAGAAGTTAGAATTCATATTCACAGCAATTAAATTCTCAACATCAATTACTTCTATGAACACTACAGTAGGTTCAGCTGGGGAAGAAATATATTTCTGGCAATACCCAAAACCCCTTTTAGGAAATACATACTGGAGAACCATGTTGCATTTGGAAGGTGTGATTTGATTTCAACATAGAAGACATCTAAAGGGGCATTAAGTCAGTAAGGATGTGCTTTTACTGTGAAAAGGTTTCACTGCATTCATGCCCAGAGACGTTATAGGAGTGCCCATACAGAACTGGTAGAAGGAATGTCTCAGGTTGTTGTGACTGTTGGAGGATAAACTGTTTGCTTTTCACAAACAGGAGTCTATGAAACTCAGTAGCTATCAGAGCTGGGACTGGCACAGCAAATCTCCAGCATCTTCATAAAAAACAGAACAGCATTCACTGTGGTGAAGAGATCAAGGGAGCTGTACCAATGAGATGCTCCAAAGTACGTCTGGTCACCACACAGGAGCACAGGCCCACACCTAGGTACAGTCATACTTCAGAAAGATTTTGAGAAGTAGCAAACAATATACAGATGAAGAATTTTTTCTGTGGTGAGAGAAATTTTGAGCAAAACTGGTAAGTGATGAGCATGTGAACAGCAGCATTGCATTTTGTGAAAAGGATACATAAGCTTTCTGAGAGTTACTTTCTGTGCTGAAGTTAAGTGTAATTTAACATGTCTGCTATAAAAAGCCATCACAATCCAATTTGTATAATGAGTTCATTGTTAAATGCTAATAATTATTAGTATATAAAAGAAAATAGTCTGACAATTACCCTGTAGTAAAAACTCTGTACATAGAGCAGAATTCCCATTCTGGTTTATCTTCATCATTCACTTGTTCAACTTGGAAAGAATGGCCCTCTCTTTCAAGGGAGAAGTGTCCTCTCTTTTTATTGGGAAGGTATGTCAGCATAATCTATCATAAAGAAAGACACCTTCAGGAGACCATGTGTAGTTTTGCTGCTTTATAAATACAAGTTCTCAAATATTGAAACATATATTGCCTTAAATTGGTGTGAAATTGATCCAGTCTTAGAATTGGTAAGGAAGAAAAAAAATGAGCCCAGAAATATATCACCAGTGAACTCTGCAGTCTTAATTGGTAAACAATAGAGCTGTAGCTATTTTGTTTTGATTATATTCACTAACGGAGTAATTATCATTTTAATTGATATGTATGAACAGGTGCTTACACTGAAAGCAGTTTCAAACTGGGATGCGTTATGCTTGAAAAGTAGCTTGGGTGATTGTTCTCATTAGCCAAACAGATGGCTGGACGTTTGCTTGCCATTTTATGGAGAGAGAATTATAATCTGACAATATTTTACATAGTATGAAATATTTATAAATCAATAAAAGATGAAATTTATGCTCAGTATTAGTGTAGAGTAAACGCAACTCACATGCTGGAGAATGGCATCTCCATGATAAATACCAAGCTACTGTTCTAATTACCTCTTCTGGAGGGTTTACTTTCAAGTGCAATGAAGCTGGAGCATTGGCATGCTCAGGAGTGTGTGGAAGCAGATCTTATTTGAAATGATGGATTTTACTGCCCTTCTCTGGACACCCTACATCTATCTGCTTCGTTCTCATCTATTGCCTGGTTTTAAAAAATCTTAGGGCTTCTTAGGAGAAGTCTTGCTTTGCATCTCTGAATGTTAATTGGGTACACTCTGAATGCTGGCTTCTATATTTTAGCCTTGTTGCAAATGAGGTTGTGTGGGGATTTAAAAATATTTAATCTGAATTTACTTTTATATTTGAGAATCCTCTTCAATTATACTCTGTACACTTTAAGATAGTGCTCTACTATGTGGAATAGTTGTGATGGATATATTGTGCTCTCTTGTCTGGATAGCAGTGTGGTTTTGATAGTGTTCACTTCAGCATAATTTGAACTTCCTCTTGATTTGTTACTGCTCTTGGCAAAAATTTCTGATTTTGAAAACTTCTATTTTATGTCAAAATGAATGTTTTTGGGATTTTTGCTCCAAAAAAGTTGAGAAAGAAGATATAATCTGTAAAAAAAAGTGAAGGCAGTCACTTCCAGTTTTGGAGTGACAGAACAGAAACATTAGCATTGTTTTCCCATATTGCCCTGAGATCCATAGACACTGGGCTAAAAACTGTTCTTTGGTGTACACGTTTTCTAGTCTTGGTTCTGAATCCAAAAGTTATTTTCCACTGAGACTTACTGAACTTCATAAAGTCTTCTGAGAAGTCTGGCTTCCGACCAAAACCAATCAACACCTAAAATAATAAATCTCAGAAATCTGCATGTTAATATGCAGAGTTTGCTTGCTACTTTATAGTTTTAACAAGGTATTTTAGCTACAGCTGGTTGGTGGTGGCCAAGCACCTGTTGAGTCTTTCAGGTATGATCTCCTGCTATGCAATACTGCACCAGAATAAATCTTCTTTATTTGGCACTGTAATACTTTCCAGAATGTTGATTGCAGTATCTGAAAGAGAAACAGATGACCAGCTTGAGGGATCAGCAATAGCACTTCACAAACTTCAGAGTTCTTGATGACTGCATTGCTTTAATATAATGTTCCTGTTAATAGATGTCAAAGAAAACAGAATTATGATACTGTGGCATAAATAGCAGACTAAGAAAAAGTAATTCATATTGCACAAAATATTTGGAAGTCCTGGTAGCAATTTCTTTTAACATTCAAATGCCATAAAAGCTCACATATTAAATATGCAATTATGGCTGCAAACCTATTAACACTTTCGGGGGAGGTAGGAGGGCTTTTGCTTTGCACTGGCACCAAAACAAAGCTGTAACCACCTCTCCTTTTTAGCTTCTCCCCCTTTTCATACCTCCATGGCCACACAATGACCTTTTTTGCTTTAGACTTTATTTCAGCCATGGGATCCAGATGAAACTGCAGCCACACAAAAAGCCATGCTGGCATAAAAGCTCAGAGTGTCATGGGCTAGGTGGAATGTTTGGGACTAGAGGAAAGCAGGACTTCTCTTGATAACAGCAATTGCTTTTGCTGCCTTAAAATATTTAAACTCCTGCTGTTCCTGGAGTCCTTTGAGTACCAGGCTTGGTACTGTCCCAGCTGGGGAGCCCTTCTCTGCAGCACGCAGTACCCAGTCAGATGTACTGCAGTGTGCTGTCCCTGTGCACCAGGTGTTACTCTGTTAAGGAAGCAGCTGTAAATTTCAGATGCTGCTTAGTTGAATAAAAATGATTTTTAGCCTTCCTTGTTTTCTCTCCTGCATGGGATAATGTCCTGAGCACAGAGCTTCCAGTTATTATCTGTAGATGAACTTGTGCACTCTACATTCTGGCTGAGCACTTGAAGCCAAGATGCAGATTCTGTACTGCAGACAGACTGTAATGCACAATGCATCTGCAACTGCCTCCCCCTTGGTCCTGTGGGGCCAAGTGATAAGGCATTTCATGCTAACCAGTGAAGACATTTTTGGTGCTGAACAGCACTCCTCTTTGTTTGCTAGTGTCAGAGGCTTTAGAACAGTAAATAACATCAACAGATTTTCTCATGTTTTAGCCACATTGTTCTGTAAGCCAAAGACAAGGCAAAAGGCAAAACTAAAAATGAGTTGTTTCCGTCAAAATATGATGAACAGCACACTTCTCTGAAACTAAGTTACAAATCATTCTGTCAACAAACTGAAATCAGTTGGCCTTCCAAAGGGGGTGGTCACCATGGTAACAAAGGATCCCAGACACTTCATTTTCCCCAAACCTTTATTTATGTCATAAATGGAGTGGGAGCCCATCCTTCTTTTACTGAGGGAACAGGAGAAATATTTTCATTGGTGCTAGTTATCTGCTGAAAAATCCTCACAAAGTTGCACATCACTGGGTGATGTTTGCTGGAACAGGTGCTCCTGCACATCCAGTATGCAGAGACTTCACTTGACTACGAGTCGAGACCCAACTTTGTAAAGCATTGAAATGGTCCATAAAGGCTGATGAATTGCCAGGGAAGTGAGAGGAGGAGAGAGGGAGAAGGGAAGGTTTGGTACTGCTGGCATATGAATGCTGGAAGATAAAAGCAAACTTTCTCCAAAGCTAGTTTTCTTTATTTCCCATGGTGAATTTATCATATTTCAAGGGCCCAGAGCTCATAAACACACACCTGGCTCTTGAGGTGCAATTTGTGTATTGAAGCTTCTTGTTGTGAGGTTTCTGTTCTGGAATAGGCAAAGTTGTTTTACTATTATTGTACACGCAGTCAGTTCGTTCTTAATTTAATTTTATAAGCATCACCACGAATTTTGTCTGCAGCTCTGGTAGGCCATCTGGAGCAGTCATTTCCCTTCTTTTACCTTTATTAATTTCACACGCAATAGTAGCCCTTCACTTCATAGTTCAATTATACTAGAGAATGCAATGAACCAGAACGAGTCAGTTCAGACTGAAAAGGGATCTTGAGCAAAGTTCCACACTCAAGACCGTACAAGTTCTTTTTCTTCAGGAAAAGAACTGGTCTGAGCACTGATTTTGATTGAAATACTTCATTGAGTCTTTCATTGCAGTAGGGCACAAAGCTGGAGTAAAAAATAGATTAAAAAATCAGTTGCCTCTTTTTTTCCCTTCCATTTCTCCCCCATTATTGTTTGCTCTTACTGCTTTATGAAGAAGCTCCTTATCTCAGGTCTATTTTGCAAAGTTGTTCTCTGCTTGGCCCCAAGCAATGCCTGGAGACAGTTCCTGATGGCCTTACTTTATCATGCTATGTATATGTATTTTTGGGAACTATTGTGATGCCAGAAGACTTTGCTTAAGAAAACAAGATTTCTCAAAACACCCAGCTGAATTTCACTCTTGAGTTTCCCTTTCACTACATGTTGCCTTTATGGAGAGAATCTATTGTTTAGGCTCAGAAATGGACACAAACAACTATTTTAATTCCTAGATTCAGAAATAGTTTTGAAAACCAACATTGTTTCAAAGTTAAGTTTAGAGCTTTTTTCCCTAAATCCATTCTATATGCAATATTTTTACTAAAACCAATTGATTTACTATAAAGATAAACTTAAGTTCCATTATTATAATGTGATCTTCATTATACATCCTGTCTTTATTTTTTGTAGTGTGATGTAGTGGGATTTTCTTTCTATCTGTTCTTTTTGCTCTTTTTTACATGTTCCTATGATGAAATATTGATCTTGAGGTTTCTTGTTTGCCGTCCTTAATTACAATATAGACTTTAAATTGAGAGAATGGTATTTCAGCTTAAAAAGAAAAATTAAAGTGTAGATACATAATAACCTGTAAATTGTTACCTGTTTTAAGAAGAGAAACCAAGCATTAACCAGGAGAACCTTCTATCCACCTGAAGGAAAACAATGGCGTAAGAAAGTTGATCACTTGAAAAAGAAGGTTGGGTAATTCCATTCCAATATCTGTCTGAACCACAAAACTCAAAAGTTTGGAATGTATTAGGAGGGGAAATGTCACAACTCTTGTCTATCCTTCCTGGGCTTTGCCATCCCTACTGATTGCTCCTTTCACTTTGGAGGCTGCTCATTTGTGATGCGCTCAGGGCATTTGGGATGCTTTCAACTCTGTGTTTTAGTCCTGTAGTCTCTTTTGCCTGTGCAACAAGTAGGCCCTGGTGACAATATTCAGCATTGTAAAAAAGACTCATTATTGGCCATATTCATCAGTGATAATGAGAACAGCTTTCATATCCTTAATCTTTAAACTTCTCAGAGTGCACTGGAACAGTTCCTGCATGCATGTAAATATCCACATCTAGTGAGGACACCCTTTAGGACTATCTACTGGATTAATTTTACTCTAATTTTCTGTTTCTTGGTAGTATAAATTCAGATACAGCATCCTCAAACTTGTTAATTATTTGAATAATCAAGTAAACTTCCTGGTGAATGTTGTTTCCTGTCTGTATTCTTAAATGGTTCTGTCATGATTATTTTCACTTGAAAAAGTGTTTTCTGCTAATGAAATAATATTTCTAGTGGGACTGCTGTTCTAATTGATTAAGATCCCAACTAATTGCTTTCTTTCGTATGCTATTCCAGTAGGCTGCATTTTGTGGAAAATACACAATGAAATTTGGATCTGTTTAAACAAGTTCATTTTTTTCTAATAGGCATAAAATTACTGGCCAAATAGGTTGGGTAGGTGTACAGGTGAGAAATACTGGCACATGATATGGAGCATTTGAATAAAGAGGTTTCAGTATTTAATGCTGACTGGCTTAGGGTAAAAGCTTTAAATGGAAGTTAAAGGAGAACATGAGCAAAATGCCCACAACCTGAACAGTATAAATGTTAAAAACCATAATAGGAAAGCCTCAAGGAGAAAATTTTTGTGTTTTGATAATTTACAAAAGATAATGAAATCAGGAGTCTGGTGAGATGTGTTTATTAAATGGATTTATATTGATGCAGAATTTGAAGTCAGGTAGATTGTCAAGTTTAAATAAGGAGGCAAAAATTTGTGGATGTTCAGGAAAGTGTTAAAATTCATCAGGTTTGTTAACTGACAACTACTTGTTTATTTTTAGGGACAGTGCAGAAAAGGAAATCATTCAAACAGCCTTCAATCTGATCCAGAAAAATCCAATGCTGAGGAAGTTAGATTGGGTGAGAACTGCTAGAGGAACAGAGAAACAAGGGCTTTTAAGAAGGCAGACATATAAAACTTCAAAATCTCTTGGGGGACAGTTTAGGGAAAGCAGAAAGTAAGGTGACCTGCTTTCAAACAGATGACATTAACAGCATAATTCAAAATTATCCATGTGTGGAAGAAGGATGGCAAAGGAAGATTATTAAAGACTAACTTCACTGAATCATGAACTCCCCACTGGTTTTATGTAGAAAAGAAAATTAGTTAGTTTACTAAGAACAGCTATAAAAAAGTAACACAGATTTATGGAGAGGTACTTAGAAAACCGAGGCACAAAATTAGATATGTTTAGCAAGAAACATTAAGGATGTCAAGAACTACTTCTATAATCACATTAGCAGCAAAAGGAAAATCTTTGGTCTTCTGTATCAACAGAAAAGAGATTTCTCAGGAGATGGTGTTAAGAAGGCCGTTATTCTTAAGGTCTTTTGAAAGAGATCAAATATAAATAAGAACAAAATTACTGCTTACAGTAAAAGGAAACTATAAGTTCCAGCTTGGGAACGAACTTTGAATTTAGCACTTTGATTGTTAAAAATGTTTTCACATCAGCCCGTGTTCAAGATACAGTGTATAAAGCCTCTTTGCATGAGCCTCAGGCCATAAGTAGCTGTCCTGTAGGAGCCTGTGGAGGGTGGGTAGCACTGAAAGAAGACACAGGTTTCTTCATCTTTAAAAGAGGCTATGGAGGACAAGGGGAACAGTATGATTAATGTGGGCCATTCAATTCCTACATACATTTCTGAAGCACAAAAGTAAAAGTAAATTGGATGTACTGACTTCACAGGTTGGGGCAGGACTGCCTGTTGGGATATATCCTCTCAGAGTGTGGGTAATTGAGGTACAGTGGGTACTTTCATTGTGGTACCACTCCTCAAAATGTGTAGCTTGATAGGACACCTTGTCTTTTGTATCACACTTCACATAAATTTGTTCCTTTTGCATCTGTCAAGGTTCTGTCTTTATCTTTTGCTCTATTGCTGGAAATAGTTGGCAACAAACAAGCAATAAAAAACCCTATTTATAAAGAAGACCCAGAAAGCCTTTTGCTCTGTTTATGTCCTTGTTTGCCATGTAATGTAGGACCAGTAAAAAAGATTGTCACCAGCCTTAAGGAATACTTCAGCTAAATAAAACAGGTAAAAAGTACTAACTCTGGGTCTGTGAGGTTTTGGGGGTTTCTGTTTGTTTTGCTTGGTTGGTTTTTTTAAACACTGTAGCACAGAGTCCTTAAAATAGAAGTTAGTTTTCTTCTATCAGTCAGAAGAAATCATTGGTTTGATAGAATCAAAAGGACTGCTGACTGAAGTAAAGGTCATTGTTTTACGTTGAGAAGTTAGCAAGAGTAAAACAGCAAGAAATAGAGGTCTCAAAATGGGCCTTGCAAAATCTGATGACAACTGAGAACTTGATAGGGTAAGATACTTGTAGATGATTGATTAATAATGTTTTTGTTTACTTTTTGCTCTCCAGTTCCTGTGAAAATGTGGAGAAATGATCTTGAAACCCTTAAAAATTACTTTTCTGTGAAATAAGTGCAAAGTTATGTTACGTCTGTGCTTCATGTGCAAATGAGAAAGGACACTAGTGAATTTTTGATGGTCAAAGTGGGTGTAACAGCTGCAATTGATAGCAAATGCCTGTTGACTGGTACTATAGGCTAGAGAAAGCCCAGGTCAGAGATCCTGTCTGGGAAAATCAGGAAGCAATTTTCCAGAATAAAACCTCCTGTCTTGGTAGATGTTATTTTTAATGGTAATTTCTGTAAAATTCAGTAATTGGAACTAAAACGCTGCCAGATTTATGGTTTGTTGACATGCATTTAGATGGTTGTGCCAAATAATTTTGGTAAATTTTTAAATTTCATGGTTGCACCCTAATTTTTCCACAGAACCCATATTCCCTTTTGTGCTCAATGGGATATGTGGAAAGTTGGTTGACAGCAACATTTGAGCTTAGGTAATTCTGTTTTAGAAAACTGAAAAATCAAGTACAAATATTTTAAACATAAGAAAAGTGCTAGTTAATGTTAACTTCTTAATAATGACAATCCCTGGAGTAAACACCACTAAACTGCTGTATAAATGTGTAGAACTAGGTATTTAATATGAATTTAATAGTAACTTGCAAAATAAATCAATTAAAACCAAATATATTCTTGATATAGATTAACCATTGCATGAGGACTAAATGTTTTTTAGCTGTTTCATGTGTTTAATATTTATCTGCCATTAACATACTGTGATTAACATACTGTTAAATCCTGAAGGATTACAAATTGAACTAGTTAAGCTGCACTTCCTTTCTTCCTCTTCATTACTGCAGCCCTCCACTGTAACTGGTTAGCATTCATTATTTATGCAATAGATGTTTTTAGCCTTTTTTCTCATATAGTATTTCTGCTTTTTCCTCTCTGTGGCCTTGTTTTTCACTCCAGATACATGGTTAGGGCACAAAGAGCAGTTTTGCAAATGCCTGTTAAATGTTGTTCCCTTGTGCAAACTCTTTCTGCTGATTACTGATGGTATACATTGCACATTTGCAGTTTTGTGTTGGCCTTTCCAGCAAATCAGAAATAGTGACTTCCCAGGTTGGAGCAGAATTACCAGTTGGGGTATAACCTCTTAGAGGATGTGCACTTGAAAGTGTGGTGGGGGATAAAAAAGGGAAAGAAAGGGGGAGATTAACCAATAAGGCTGCATTTGTTAGATCAATGGCATCTCAGAATCTTTCTATTCGAGAGGTAAGAGCCCTGTGACAGAACTAATTGGCTTTATCTTATTGCAGTAATAGGTGACATTCCCTGTCCCTGTTAGCTCAGGAGCTCAGGGGAGGCTGGGAGCCCAATGTGGCTTTCTCAGCCAGCTCTGTCAGGGTGAGGCACAGCTACATGAGCACTGTGACCCTGCTGATGTGACAGGTAGAGCAGGAGATGTGTCAGCTGCGTCTTCTCTGACACCTCCAGGTCAGCATGGGGCCTCTGCTGCCCCGTGCTTCTTCCTTGTGCTTCCCACTAATACCCTGGCAGGGCAGTGGCAGTGGCAGGTGAGCGAGGCGCTCTGAGAGCAGCAGTGACAGCCACAGGGCCCCGAGGAACAGGCCATATGCTGTGCTGGGGGGCTGCAGTCCCAGCTGCCTGCAGGGGCTGTGTCACTCACCGAGTGACAGCCACCCTGGAAGGGACTGCCTTACATTGTTCCAAAGTGTGAGAACACAGAGCCTCAGAGAGAGCTGGGAGCATCTCCCGTGCTGTGTGGCCACTTGAAGACAGGGGCTTGTTTGTAGGCAGAGCCCAGGTTAGGAAAAGAAGTAATTAGGAGCATGGCAAGACAGTGATGACTGATGCCAGGAGAAATTGCCTGCTCCAGATGGCAACCTGAGACCTGAGCAGAATGGAGAGGTGAAGCCTTCAGTTACCATAAGGAAGGAAATGAGAGCATGAGGAGGAGGTTGGTGAGACCTTCATCCCAAGGAGGTGAGCAGAGCAGAGCCTGGTTGCTCCTGGGTGCCCACGGCTGTTCTGTCTGTGTCCGGGGATGGGCCTTGGATATCGTCCCACCTGGGACTGCTTAGGGCCTGTGTTGCAATGTATAATATACCTGGAGGACATGGGGTCTTGTCCCTTCCATCATCACCAGCTTTGCAGAGTTTGGATATTTGCTGTATTTTTCCGGCCTCTTATTACCCCTGCAACATCAATATATAATTTTGTTTCTCTAACCACTGATAGCTGTGTGTGATACACAATTTTATTTCCTCCCTACCTTTCCTTCTGTCATCATCCAGCTACAAGGAATCTATATCCTTTTCCTATTTTTTTTCTTTGCATTCTTTCATGAAAAAAAATTTATCTCAGCAGATTTGCAAAATTATATAGTGCACATATTTAGCTTTTCTGTGTTTAGGATCACTAGCCGATCAAATGGGCTAGTGACAATATTCTCTAGTAGTCATGCTACTGTTGGAAGTATGATTGAGTTCATTATTACATTTGTGATTTTAGATCACCACATTTGTCACATCACTGAGGAAGCTACTTACCTGTTCACGTGTTATAGTAACATTAATAATAATTGCTGTGCTTTGCATTAGGCTGAAGAGAATTCTTCTGTCACGGCCAGATAGCTTCTGGCCTGCTGGCTTGTCACATTGCCTTAGTTTTCACCATGTGCAGTAGCACTGCTTTTTCCTGTTTTATGGGGTACCAAAAAATGGTTATTCTAAAGGTGTGAGAAAGTAATTTTCATTGTCAATACTGTTGTGTAAGAGATGCAATAAGCTTTTAACTTCCCATTATCCATTTGGCAGGTAAATCTGTTGTTGTTGTTAAGATGTTTTTCTAACTGGTTTTGTCTAACTGAAGAAATGGTAATTTCATGCCATTTCGCATTTAAAAATTGATAAAACAAGGCATGATTCTTTAGAGTAAAATATAAATTTTGAGCTATGGCTAAAGGAAAATCAAGTGCCTTGTTTTTTAGTTTCATTTTACCAACAACAAAGGTTTTATGTTCTTTTAAAATACAGAACTCTTGACATGAAAAAACTACACAAACAGGCTTTTATTAACTCAGCATAGGGTTGGCTTTGCTCTTCTGTCTTTGATTTCTGTAACTGTTGGCTGTCAGTTGTTCTTATCCTAGGACATCTTTCTGTTTAACAGGAATGAATGTTTCCGTTGTCTCAGAATCAGAAATTTGTGTATGCTGGACTAGTACTGCCAACAGAATTAATGTGTTTAAGACATGGAACTTTTAATTCCTTTGGAGGGAAAGACAGAGCTCCAGCATGTTTTATAGCATATTGCAAGTTTGATAGTAAAACAGTAGCAGAAGACCTGTAGCCAGGAATGGCGTATGGCACAGTGACTAAAGTTGACTCAAATCTGGCTTAGCTCTTGCCAGAACCTTAGGTAATTCCTCTCTCTAGATAGGTGAGAGCAATATTTACAGAGGCAGAGGAATGACATCTGTTTTAGAGATGCTGGAATAAATACGCCACAGAGGATTAAAACAGTCTTTGCCCAAGGTCATGAAATAATTTAGTGAAACAAGTTATGTGTAAATATGATATCTACTACTCATGTGTTGAAATGTGACAAACCATTCCCTATTTTCTTACATTCATTATTATTAGGCCTTTCTCCTGTCACTTCAAATTCTTTCTCTATTCTTGCGCTTTTTTCCTTTAGGCAATTTTTCTTATGACAATTTTATGTCCATTTTTGTCCATATGCATTTGTTGCCATGGTGTCAACAAACATCAAAAATACAGATAAATAGAGCTAATTCAGAAAAACACAAAGAGAAAACCTGATATTTCATAAATTCTAGGAGTTTAAGATTAATTTTAAAAAGAAAAAAGTATTAATATTCTTTAAGAAAAGTGTAATATACTCACCAGAATTCTTTGTTATCACTTAAAAGTATGTATAATAAACTGTCAGTAAAATTATTAAAATTAACCTTCCCATTTAGACACTAGAAACTGGTTCTTTCACAAAGACTTTGGATTTTAAGAGCTTGGCAATCTCAGATGAAAAATTACTGGTGAATTTGCAGAACATAAACTGTGCTTCTCCTTGCTCTTCCTTGGGGCTGTGTTGCTGTGCTCATTCACAGCAAAAGTGCCAGAGCAGGGAAGAGAGAGGCCTGTCCTTCAGGGGGGTAAATGTTGTTGGATCTTTGGTGTGGAACAGGTAGTAAAAGGTTCCTGTAAAGGGGGCCTCTGTTCCTCCTCTTTCCATTTTCATTTTCTTTAATAAATTATGATCTTTGAGAGCCTGAGAGAAATAAATTTCTCTTCTTTTGTACCCTTTTATACAGAGTTTTGTTGTATCACTTTTTCCTTCATTATGCTCTCTGCACCAACTATTCTATTTTTGCTCTGTGACTTGTCCACCTGCATTTTTTTGTTGTTGACTGGGTATTTTTGGGAAATCTGTTGAGGTCGTTGCATTTGTCCTTGTACTGGGATAGTTTTCTGGGACAAGATCACTGTTTGCATATAACATACAATTTTTTCTTGGCAGCATCTTTTGATGACGTGGCCATCCAGAGACTGCGTTGATTTCTATGCTTTGCAAAGGCTGCAGGTTGTTTTATTTCCAAGTTAGATTTGCAATGTAGAAGATAAAATCTTTGTTAATGCACTGTCTGATGTGTCCTTAGTTGTGGAGATTTTTTGATTTGTTTAGGGTTTTTTTTTGTTTGTTTGCTTTTTTCTTTTTTATTTAAGAGTGTGGTAACCAAGTGTTATGTTATTTTTGTAATGAAATGTAAATGATTTATTTTTCTAGTTTTCATGTTAGTTTTTTCCTTTTTTATCCATGTGGAAGAAATTTTTCAGACTTAGCAATTTTTATTTATTTATTGATCAGTTTGCAAATTAGATGAGTAATTCTCTTGGGTATGACCTCAAAATTTAATTTCATGTATTTGTATTTAAAACAACACAAAAATGGAGTTTTCAATTTATACTGCATACCTGAACTGTATTTTGACATGTCTCAAGTGTCAGTAGCATCTTTCAGATGAGATGATCCTTGTTATACTTTCAGCAGTGAGATTTACTAAGTTTGGGATTTTTTTTGTTGGTTTGTTTTTCTGAACTTGTTTGGAGGCTCTTTGGAAGGTATGCGGGCTGGGCCAGCATCTTAATGTTCTGTGTGTTTTTGTTCTGCAGTAATTAATTCCAAATTAATGTAACAAGGTGCTCTAGAGCTACCTAAGACTGCCAGGGAAGGCACTCCAGGTGAGCTGCATATGAGACTGGGTGTTCCTGAACAGGTCAGAACGCTCCTGATACTCTGAGCAGAGCTCCATTTACCAGTGCTTTCCTTTGGAGATCTACAAGGTGACAAAAATTACTAGGAAGGGAGTGGATGTTACTGAAAGGTAGCAATTAGTAGTTAGTCCCTCAAGCAACTGCAACATGATGTCTACATGGGGCTGGTTTCCCCTTTGTGCACAGATTAAACTCACACTTCCATTAATGAGAATTACCTGCAGGTGTCAAGGGAAGGGCAAACCCCTCTGAAAACCCTGGAATGAGCCTCCTTGTTTCTACACAGGAGTGGAGAGGATAAGACTCACTCTCGGTTTTACTGGGGACTCTTGCACTAAACTGCAATTCCACGTTGGCCACACATAAGTCAGTTTTATAGCAGAACATCACATGTGCTGATATAGGTTTGGGTGTCTCCTTGCCATTAAGTTCCTGGTGAAATATAAGGGAGCAGGCTGTCTCCCAGATCCTGGAAAAAGGTGAGCACTTCTCTTTGCAACTCTCCTTTGTGCTCCCTCGGTCAGAGTTGTGGTGGCTCATTGCAGTCATTGCCTCTTGTCTCATCCTGTGTGGGCAGTCAGGTCTGTGCCACTGCTATGCTGAAGTGCCAGCATCCACAACAGCTCTGCTTTCTATTGGAACAGCTGTGTGACAGTGACAAAATCATGGCATTGTGCCTGAACCCATATAATCATCCAGAAAGTTGGGAAGTTTGACAGAAACCCAAAAAATTTAAGCCTTTTCCTGCAAAATGCACCTTCTTTATGCACTGTAGGAAGAGTTCCAGTGATGTTACAGTGCTAAAACACCTGTGAGCTTTTAGGTGATAGTGGGAATACAGCAAGACCAGCAAGGATGTAGTGCTGCTGAATGTGCTGGCTTCTTGTGACACTGAATGGCCTCTCACAGCTTAATAACCACAAAGCAGAGACAGGAGTCTGCATTTTGGCAAGGGGTGCCTCTCTGTCATGGTATTTTTTTTTTTTTTTTTTTGAAAGTAGATGAGGAGAGAAAATGTAATGGAGAAAATATATTTTGGTTTTATTTGCTGATAAGCCAAGTGGATGGCAACCAAATGATGTTGATCTCTGGGTTGCAGCTCCAGTGGGTAGAAATAATGTGTGGGAGGTGAACTTATGGCCACAGACATCAGCCAAAAGGCCTGTTTGCTGCTTTATTGGTTAGAAGGACATTTCAATAGTACTGCTGCATTACAGCTGGGTAAGTTGCATTCTGGTGTGCTGATTTTGGTGAAGCCAAAGAACATATTTATGCTCTGAAAAGTAATTTAATATTTATGACAGATGCAGGGGTTTTGTGGTAGCTTACTTTATGGTCCTTTAGAGAAGACTTCTTTTCAGAGGTGATTACTCCTCTCATCTTCTCTTAAGTTTCTTTGTAGTCAGAAGTTCTCAAAGATGTGTTTGGGGCACAAAACCTCAGACATCAGAATAGAATATTGAATAAACATGTCTGTAACTACTGATTTGAGAAGCATTTGTAGTGAAGCCACAAAATTTATTCCATTTATTTCCTTGTGCACTTGAAAACCTCCTTGGTAGTAATTGTCTTCAAAAAGAATAAAAATATTTTTTTTTATAAAATACCTGAAGAGCTAAACAGTAGCAAGGATAGTCCACCTCTTTCCCCCTTCTCAGCTGCTTGCCTTTGGCTTAAATTACAGGGATTAGTTTAACACTGTACTTAAAGCAGTATTTAAAGAGAACATGAGAGTCCTGTAAAAAAATAGTGAAATACACTTCCAGTTTTCTCTCTCCATACCTCTCCTGCCATGTTGAGTAGCCTTAAGCTTTGAACTGTGCCATTGGAAAAACGTAACAAAGACATTTTGTGCCATGATATACTGCCTGTCTTTGCAGTTAATGTGAAAGCTCTCCATGGCATGACATGAAAATTTTTATGTTGACTGATTGCTCTTTGAAGTATTGTGTACTTCTGTAACCTGGAAAATAATGATGTGGGGATGACAGCTCTGAAGACAGGCAGGACTGCTTGTCTTGCTCACTCATGAGGGATGCATTACTAGAAGCTGGTTTTGATAGAATTGTGTTGTGTGGTATCTGCCACAGCTGCAGAATCACTGTTTTTCAAAAAAATGAGACGTTTAGTTTCCAGCAAATCAATAAATGCTCAGGCAAATGTAGCAGGTGATGTGCCCTTGACAGACCATTGGTGTTCAGGTAGTAGTTTCTGGCTGTCTTGCTCTCTGTCTTGGTCATTATGCACAGTAGCTTTGCCCAGGGTTGCTGTGCTGGGCCAGTTCTGCTCTGGGATGGGAGCCCTTTAGGAACAACCTTTGTGCTGGAGAGGAGTCTAATGATTGTGCATCATTACTTGGACTTGTGTTGTTCCAGTTCTTCAACGCCTCTCTGGAGGTGCTCTTTTAATGGGTAGTAAAGAAAATGGTTAGGACAGTTACTTTACAGTATTAAAAATCTCATAGCACATAGTGAGAACTCCAGTGGTTGCCACTTACTTTTAGTGCAGTTTCCCCATTCGCAAGGCAATTCCATTGTCTTTCAGCATTTTCATTATAAGGAATGAGTTAGAATACAATTATCCGAGGGGTTTTTTTAATGGTTATGATAGGTGTCCTCATTTCCTGTCCTAAAATTGCAGTAATTAAATAGCTTATCTTCATCTCAGAACTGGCTGAAAATCAGAGGGTGGGGATGTGCTTGCCAGTCTTTACATGTCAGCATGTGACAGCACTTTGAGGTGCCAGTGACCTTGGGCTGTCCACAGTTAAGTATAGACACTGCCTAATTCTTCTGCTCTAAAGCAGAACCTTACATTCAGCTAACAAAACTGAACCTATTAAATACTCTGCTGTTATAATTTTTTCACTGGCCTGAGAGACAAGAGTTTTGAAGGTCACAAAACTACTGCTCAGTTATTTTGCAACATCAGTTCATATGCAGTGGTTGTACTTCAGTGTTACTTCTTTCTAAAAATGCACAGAGAAAGGAAAAGTAGAATAAAGTGATTGCTCTGTCAAGGCTAATGATCTTCATTAAAATCTAATGTTTTTAGTGGCTATTTTCTATTTCTTTAAAAAAAGCTCTTAGAAATTGGATTATCAACATTATGTTATGCAAGATTTTCATTAATACTGTTAGCTTGACTATTTCTTCATCTTTTGACTGACTAGTGCTATTTTTCAGTGGAAAGCCAGACAGTTTGCAGAAACTCCTGTTCCATGCATTGTCTTGAAATCACTGTTTTTAGGTTGATCAATCAAATTTCTTTATTTGGTCTGATTAATATGTGGTTTGATCGTGAGAGTTTGGAATTCCTTTGTTCTAATTTAGATTAATCTATTCTGAATGAAGAAACCATGCAGTCAAAGTTGAGACAATGTAATATAAGATGCAATCCATATTATGTTAATCCCAACCAAACTAATTTTTTGAAACATTCACCTGATTCCTTTTGTGACACTCAACCCTCCTTGATAGGGTTGATATACAGAAAGTCCCAGAGAGAAAAATCTTAGTCAAGCAATAGAAGCAGATGAGTTTGCAGTGTGAAAGGAACTATCAGAATGTCAAATTCTGAACAGATTCCTTGATTTTAAAGATACTGAAGAAGTAGTAGTAGAAGTAGTTGAACAGTCCTGGTGTTGACTTGATAACACACCTGATTTTAAATAAAGAAGTGGATGAACTTTATCTACCAAAAAAACTAATCAACAAAATGTTAGTGCAAAAATAACTGTTCTTAGATCTCTTTGTTGTTGCATAGTTATCACCGTTGAGAAATGCTCCTCAGTTCTTCAGCTGTTCTGCTATTCATCCTTGAAGTGGGTAATTTCTGCAGTTTCCTGTAGGTCATCTGTTGCAATAGAGAGATGAAACAGTTTTTGGAAGTTACAGAAAAATTGAGCAACACAAGCGCAACTCTTTTCTAAGCTGTGTTCCTACTTAAGAATTAGCAATCCTGGCCACAGGTGTTTTTTGTTCAAAGCCTCCTGGAAGTACAGAGGTGGTCAGGATATCAGGGGCTTCCACTTCCAACTCCTCATTTTGGTGCATGGATGCTCTGAGTCCACCATCTCTTTTGTTGTCACCATCTCTTTATAAAACCAAAACAATATAGAAATAATATACAGGACTTTTCACAGGGACTTTCTGGGAAAGTTCCTATTCCAGTTTATTGCTTCTTCAGTTAATAAAAGTTGAAAAATGAAGTTTGTTTTGGAGAATGATTAAATAAATGTTTTATTTGAACATGAATTCTCTCCTTTAAATTCAAATAAAAATGGAATTTCAGTCTCGATCAAGTTTGGAACATCCAATAGTTTTTAACATGTTATTCTACTTTCTAAATATAGAAGTCAGATAATATATTTTGGTCAAATAGATGCTCATGCTCTGCAGAGATCCTCTTACAATGCAAGTGCAAGGCTGTACAGATGCTTGATTAACATTTAGCATCCTTTCTGCTAAGTGTGGGTTTGGGTTTTTTCAGTAATTGAGGGTTTTATCACCATGTCTGCAGCTCTCTGTGTTTATCAGACTCTCAAATTCCTTCTCAGATCCATTGCTGCTCTCTCCCATCCTCTTCCAGCTCTGGGCTCTTTCCTGACCCCTCTCTGCCTTTCTCAGTGTGCTGCAGTCCAAAGCACATGGCTGTACCTATTTCCTCAAGTGTGCAGCTCCCTCTGTCCGGGACAATCCCATCTGAGGTGGCTGTCCTGTGCCATCTGGATAATTGCACTCAATAATAATATGGCATCTTGCCTCCAATGATATTTTCTACACCTGGAAAATATGATAAGTGAATATATGACCTTATCTCCTAGTGCAAGAACCTGAAGTGTTAAGATATATTTACTGGTTTGTGGCCACCTGTAAATTATTTCTGTTCATTTAGGTATAATTAATGTACTTTTGACCTATTAGGGCATCCATAGCTGCAGAGCTAATTAACTAGGAAATTATTTTTGTATGCATACAGGTGCACTCATTTAAATGTCACTGATTTAATTTAATAACACGCTGTGAGTTTGGACACGCTGCCAATTTGATGGAGTTGTTTGTTTCTTCTTTAATTTATTCTTAGTAAGTTTCTTTGTCTTTTTTTTTGGAGTCTCTGAAGAGTTTGGATGATAATTTTCTTTATGAATAAAGTGATGCTTTGTTTTGGTTTTGTTTTTTTTTTGTTTTTTGATAGTGATTAGATGTTTTAAAATAGTAACTATTGTTTAGGGAAAGATTAGTTTAGGGAAAAATTAGTTTCCGTATTTGGACAAGAAGAGAAAGAGAACTGCATCTTTCTCAGGACCAGCACTTAACAGAGAAAATGTTTGCTTTTCAGAATTCTTAATAAAGACTGAATAGGTCATGGTGAGTTAACATTTATTGGAAGCATCTATTTAATTACTTATATATTGAAGGAATATTTTTTTCCTATTTTTTGAGAAGGAGACATCGATTGTACTGATGGGAAAATGACATTGCAGCATGTTACATATGTAGACATGCCACCTTGAACCTGATCTTGAGGCCAAGTATTCCCTGCCAATCTTTCCCTGTCCCAGCACAGTTCCCCAGGTCAGGCATACTCAGAAAAATTGCCTGGCAATTTTTGCCAGGTAAAATAATGATGGGTGGAATGAATCCCACTGGATGTGCTGCAGGGCTCAAAGACCCGGAGGTTGTGTTTCATTCCTGTCTTAAAGAAATCAAACCTCAGTCATTGGAAGGAAAGGAAAATGATGTTTTATGTGTATAAGACTAAGATTAAAAATATCAACCAGCTCTGAGCTAAAATTTTAAGTCAAAAATACAGCCAGTGTCCTTCATGTATATATATTGTTATTTATCAGTATTATTGGTAGCTTTCTTAGAAATCAGTTCTGGAGGGTTTAGGGCTTTTAAATTGTTCAGAGGATTAATGCAATGCTCTTAACATCTGAACTAAACACAGTTCAGCTAAGCCAGTAATTTGTACAGAAAGATAAAGTGCTTCTCCTTCCAATCAAATTGCACTGAGCTGAATTTCCAGTTGTCTTTCTTAGCAAAGGATTTTATTGCCTCTTCTCTTCACAAGAGAGCGCAATCTCTGTTTGAGTGTGATCTTTGCTGTCTTAAGTTTCCAAGCTTACACACTGTAAGACATATCAGCCAGTGCAATGGCACTTATTCATACGAGGGAACAGTCTTTGACATTATCAGGGAAGAAAATCTAGGATGTGCAGGGAGGGAAGAAAGTCTTGCCAAAGAGCTTTCTCACATTGACAGAAAACTGAGCTTTTTCAAAAAACACTTTTACAATGCTGTACAAGAATCAAAGCACCTTTTTTTCCCATCTTGAGAGGTATTTAAAGTGCAAATCAGCATAAAAAATGTTCAGTTTTGTAGTTCAAATACACTGTCTTTGTGATGTTGTCCTGAAAGAAGTCTCTCAGTTTTTCTCTTCTCTCAGTATTAACTCAGGGCTCAAATATCTGAACAGCACCAACTCTCATCATTCTCACCAGTAGGGAACAGCCACCTGATGAAGTCACCAACCCAAAACTATTCCCAGATGGATGGTTTATTCCAAATTCCATTGACATTTTCTACTATCATAGTGCTTGTCAAGCTCAGAACTGCTTTGTTTCTTCTCAGTGATCCTTAGACCCTCTCTAAGCTTTTTTATCCAGCCATATCGAATCTTAAGTGACAAGATCTAAAGCAAGTTATTTTATTATACCAATGCTTTTGTCCCTACTGCTTATTTCTTGGCATATTTTGAATTTTTTTCATCAATGTCTTTCATTAATTTTTAACAGAAATAAGAAAAGTTCCCCTTGCTAAGAAGGTATTTATGTAAATTTGTAACTAAGATCAGAGTCAGGATTCTTCCTGAACAAGATCTTTTACTAAAAAACAGAACTGTAGGAGAAAATTTATTGAGTTATGGCTGTCAAATTATGCATATTTTATGTTCTTTTTATCCTAGCATCCTAATATGAGATATTGCTTGATCCTACTTTATGACCACCTGCTAGTCGTCAATTTCAGTCTCATTGTAATCTCAGCTGAAACTTTTCATTGGTACTTGTTCTATTCTTTTAACTATAATGACAATACGGATTACCTTTATTTCATATTCTGAACATTTACTCAACATTTTTCCTGCTTTTAAAATGTATATAATATTTTTGTCATTACTTAGAATACTAGCAGGAGTCCCAAAATAATGAACTTTCTTTTCTACATGCTGTAAACCCCATAAGGTATATCCATTCTATTTATAAACACTAATATTTCAAAGAATTTCTTAGAAGCTGTTCATCAATGACTATTGCTAGACTGTTTGTCATAAAGCTAAATTGTCATTTTTGCATTATCTCATTAATGTGGAAGGTTATAAAATGATATGTGTAGATATTTACTGTGAATTTTCACATAGTTTAGTATTATTCAGTTCTGATGGACTTAAGGAATGAAAAATGAGCTTGCAGAATATTTAACTAAATTATTTCATAGCTTATGATTTCTATAATTCAATATTCATAGTAATTGTAAATACTATCCATGAAACTTTTCTTTCTCACTTTTTTGCATTTTAGATTTACACATACCATGTTTATTTTTGAAATATCTCAACTAATTTAATAAATGAAAGTCTGTGTTCCTGAGCTCTGGAGGTGGGGTTATATATTTGCACATACCTCTATTGGGTTATTCAAGGCTTTGGAGGATGGTGCATCAGTTCTTATTGATGGAAACAATCTCCCAGGAAAACAAAGTGAAATCTACCTTCACATGAGTAATATGTGAAAGCTCAAAATCAGCTCTTGTTACACTTAAACATATGCTGCCTGATCAAAAATGTTCACTGCTGAGTTTTTTGACAACTCTAAGGCAATTCTCATCTGATGTTCTCTGGAGTCCTCAGGATTCCTTTACCCTTTTCAGACTGGCTAAGGCCTCCCTCCATATGTGAAATGCTATTTAAGATCTCATGTTCTCACTGATTCCTTCTGGTTAATGAGCTGGTGACAGGTGTCTGTATAGATTATTTAAACCCATTAGCAGTCTGCAATATTATTGACCATTCAGGAATATTTGGGGTATTTTTAGGACCTCATGAATATTTGGGCTCATGCTTGAGTAGCTCTATCTCTTTTTTCTTTCATCAAGGAGGAATTCCTAAGTGTGATGCTAGGCAGATGTATTACTGATGGTGGTCTCAAGTTCCACAGGCATATGCCATCACTGTTCTTGCTCAGATCCATTTGTGTTTGCGATCACCAGAGGCATCCATGGAATATTTTGGGGAGCACTGACATAAGGAAGTAGATTATGTGCTCTTCCCCACTCTCTCCATGTCATGAGACCTGAAACAGACTGTTTATCATCCAGTGTGCACTACAATGTTTGCCTAATTACACAGAGTTTTACAGAGAAGAAATAATTGAAATCGGTGCTATGTGCTTCAAGAACTTTAAAGGGTTTGAAATGAAACTTTGTTCTGTAGTGATGGTTCTAAGGCAGTGGGCTCTGGCATGTTGTTCTTTATGTAAGAAAATGTATTCAGAGGTAAGCTGTATAAATAGCTTTTTAAAATGAGACATTGCATGATCAAAATATTTTCTCTAAACATTGTGTTGCTGAATTCAGTATTTGAAAGCAAAGGTCTTTCTCCCAATAACTGTGCTTTGCTGATGGTTATCCTTAACCAATTACAGTGGAACAGTATTTTTTCCTTTATGTCAGGAATTCAGCACCACAGGAATGTAATTGAGCTGTTTCAAAGTAAGTCAATGTCTGAGCTTACTTTCTATAATGCTAGTGTCCAAATTCCCCCTGGTTCAAAGTAGGCCACTTGAGCCATTGGTGATGAGAGTTACTGAAAGGGACCATGGTATATTTTTGTCATGTTGGGGCTATAAAAGCTTGTTCTGTGATTTCTGAAAACCTCCAAGGCTGTGGTTGGATTTCTGCCTTGTTGTGCTTCTTGTTACACACCTTCATTAATGATGCATCCTTGAAGAAAAGGTTATGACCCTCTAACCATTAGGTAGTCTGGTAGCCACTTGCTTGTCTACAAAAATCCATCATTGCATTTTTTGCTGAGGAATCATCAACATTGGCTCAGTTGCTGGGCACATTTCAGACCACGCTCTGTGTAACCTCCTCCAAGTTTTGCTCATATGTCTCAGGCTTGTGTTCAGTGCTGGCAGCTATTCTGCATGAAACCAAGGCTGCAGCAGAAACTGTGTGATGTCACATCAGGCGATGGGATTGTGAAAGGCCATTCAGTCATTTCAGAGGCTGGATTTGTTCCCCAGGGAATGAAAATCCCTCAGTATCTCACTGCACCAACTGAAATACTGAATGAGTCCACGCAGTTGTTACTAGTTGTTACCAAACTCTGCTAGTCTGCTTTAGAAGCCATGTAGTTTATTGAAAGCCTCACCTCTGGCTAGTTGAACATGCTTTCCCTTGGAGTACTCAAAACAAATTAGAAATAACTTCAAAAGGGTAAATGCTAATAATGAGTCACTTTAATGCAATAGCCCGTGCTGTCAGAAAATTACAAAAGTGTTTTAATTCTTTGCGTAGTCAGGGTGCTTTAGTGGAGTCATGAGTTTGTATCCAAGGGCAAGCTCTGGGAACATTTTTAGAAAGATTTCTTAGGCATTTCATGCCCACCACAACTAATTTTAAATATCTTGTTTTAAAGAAATAGTTTAGCTTGCAATAAATGCTGTGCACATGTGAATACTAAGGGTTTATAATTCAGGTCATAAAATGTAGTACAGAATACAGATAAGACACACAGGCTGAGGGCTTGAGAAGGCCAGTTCCTGTTCTAAAATTATTTAATCTTCTTTTCTGTCTTCCTCTTGTTCTTGTCCCCTTCTACCTCAAAAATTGAACTAAAGAAACCACCTTTATTTGGAAGTGGACAACTGAGTTCACATGCCATAGAAAGTAAAGCTGTTCCTCTGAAAGCCTGGGGGAGATACCAGTCCTTCTTCTGTCCATGGGTACACCTGTTCTGCTGTATTCTGAACAGTAATCTTGTACTGTTCTGAAAAGCCTTGTACCAATATACCAGGTTAGCATGCAATAAAGTCTTGTAGAGCTGACCATATTCTCTGATGTGTTTGATTTATTGAAATTTATTCACATTATATGGTGCATTTTTATTTTATTTATTGAAAAGAAATCCTAACCACTAATTATTGTAAGCCATTTAATATATACACCATGTGGTTAACACAAGCTGTGACTCTCCCCTTGCTTTTATGAGCTTGGTGCTAATGCAGTGCTATTTCTGACTCTGGGTGACATGCAGTTCTATAAATGGAGATAATTTGTTTTGCCTATTGAGACACTAAGTTGTCTGAGCCAGGACTGTTCCCTACTATAAACAGTACTTAAAATGAGGTGATTGTAACATCAGCTAGTGTTTCTGGGGACTGTTGCATATTAATGCATGCAATACACATCAACTGCCAAAAATGAAGGATTTTCTTATGCTTTAAGGTCCCTTGCTGTCTAATTTTCTCTCGTCTGCCTGTGTATATTCCCAAGACATTTGTGATTTCACCTCCTTTCTTCAAATGATTTTGAAAGTTCAAACCTAATATATTCAGTAGTAAAAAGCCCAAGGCACCAGTGTTGCTTAG
This sequence comes from Ploceus nigricollis, assembly GCA_013399945.1. Classification (NCBI taxonomy): domain Eukaryota; kingdom Metazoa; phylum Chordata; class Aves; order Passeriformes; family Ploceidae; genus Ploceus; species Ploceus nigricollis. The sequence goes on from VXBC01010169.1 coordinate 2,217,864, forward strand.
GCAATCTAATATTCATACTCTTTTCAAATATTTATTTGTGTAGTGCTAATAAATTAGAAGACAGGAATGTGACCTTTCCCTTCTTCCCCTCCCTGTGAGTGAGGACAGCTATCTGACAATAGCAGAACCTAAAACAGGTCTTAAAAGTGTAATTTCATGAATCCAACACTGTTACTAATTTCTTTCTTGGTGGTCATTCTAGTAGAGGGCTCAGGTTTTCAAACTAGACTTCTGTATCAAGGTTTAGGTGTGAGGATTTTGAGAATTTGAGTTTTAGGTGAGCTTCAAACTTTTATAGACAATGCATTATGAGATTTAAAATTCAGGAACTGCATTTTTTATTTGCACGTGCATTTTCATTTTGGATCTTGTCAAAAGATACTTTTTCATATCTAAATCTCTGCTGTTAGAAATGCTGTTATTGCTTCCTCAATTTGTGAAGGCAACGACTGATGTGATAATTTAGGGTTGCTTCTAGTCATGGGCATATCTGCTGTGAAGTAAAGTTTGGATATGTAAAATATCTTGGTTCAAAGAGAAAAAGGAGAATTTTCTTTTGAAATCTTTAAAGTAAGTATTGCCAGCTGGAGCTGTTAAGGTGACTACAGACCTCAGGGACTTTAGATGGAGATTCATTCATGAGGCAAAGGCAGGATGCTGGGGTTGAAATCTATCATGGTCACAGAGATTTAATAAATGTATGCTTTGTGCTGAATATAAAGCACAACAAGGTTACCTCTTGTTCTCCATGGAATATTTGTATGCTATCATAGTTCTTGCAAACAGATTATTCCAAACAGTATTGAAGTTGATGGAAAGACACTGTATTTCAAATGGCTTTTCCAAGGAACTTCAGTAATGTAAAAATACCTATGAACAAAATCAAGTTAGTGTAATGAGGGAAAACAAACATCCTCCCCTCCAAAAAACCGAAACAATTGAGCCTTCCTTGTTACCCAAATAGTTCATTACAGCCGTAATTTCTGTTGCTTGTGAGTTTAATGAAATGTGGCTGCAGAAATAGACTCAATTCCTGGATTCAGATGATTCAGGTTGTTTGCTTATTTCTTAAGCTTATTATGCTCAGTTGTTTCTTGTGTTTATGCTCCACTTCCAAATAAGAAAAGTGGGAATTTGAATTTGATTCTCCTAGGAATTGTGGGTGTATACCATATGAATCTCTCCCTTAGCATACAGTATAATCTTAAGGACCTTAATTTCTTTTCAAGTTATTATTTTTTATTTCATCGAGGACTTGGGTTTAATGAGGCCTTATTGGATATTGCAGAAATTACAGAATTATGCAAGAATGGAGCAAGTATTCAGTGATCTTTCAGGGCTTTTTCTAAAACTAGTAAGTTTATACAGCCACAGATAGTAACCATTCTAACAATGTATTCATTATTTAGAAGCTGAGTCTGAAAACCTGTATTAATGCAAAAATAATATTTGGAATGTTGTGAATTTTTGGATGCACAGATTTGAAGCTAAACAGGGATTGAATTCTGCTCTCTCTTCCTTGATGAGCTCTTTTTCTCTGCAAAATTGACACAGGCATACATGGGGCAGAAAATGGAGTATACAAGCAATAAATCTTTCCTTCTTCCTCTGCTCTATTGATTTAGGGAAGAATTTTACGAGTTGTCAAGGTTTTGGAGAATGCTGTCAGATTTTGCAGAGTGGTTTGTATGCACCAGCCCCCTGCCCAGGGAGATAGGTGGGTGCTGATAGGTGCTCTTCCACTGAGTTTTGGTGTCACTGCTATTTTCCTGTAAAAGGTTCAGATTCAGTTAAATTAACTTCTCAGCAAAAAGTTTTCCGTTTTGGTCACTTGTCTCTCCTCCTCCCTTTGTTTGCCTGGTTTGTTTTCTGAGCACCAGTGTATCAGGCAGGCGTGTTTCCAGAGCAGCTTTTCACAACTGACTTACGCTTTTGTTTTTCATTCGAATGCCCCTTGCTGTGGCTGAAACTTCAGGGTTCTGTCAAGGCTGGTTCAGAAGCACAGCAGTGTTGGTGAACAAACCTTGAGGCAACCCTGCCAAATACAATTTGCATTGCTGCAGTCTCTGTATGTTTACAAAGTGTTATTGTTTTGACAGTGTCTTAGAGGATATGTTTTTGTTATAAGGATTATGACCAGGTAGCCCCAATTTACCTCCAGATGGTCATATGTCTGCCCTCCATATGACATTTCTATTTACATATGCATTTTTCTGTGTGTCTTCAGGTAAAGGATAAATGTCTGAGTGATGGAAGCACAGCCTAACTTGTCAAAGGCACTATTTGTAGATCAATATGCAATTCACAGTAAGGTCATTAAAGTACCTCTAAATATTATTTGAGTTACATTCAGCTCTTTAAATTCATCAAATATATCTAACAAATAATTTGCCTTTAGAATGTAGATAGTGTACTCATGCTGTTTGAACATAAACAAAATTATTTGGATATCATTTTTCTAGGCCTCCTTGAAAAGGGTTTAGTGTAACTTGATAGGAAATATTCTTGTGCATGTGGTATTGTTACTTGGGTTTTGTGTGTGTGTGTTTTTTTAAAGCACATTTTATTGTTTCAAAGCAATACCATGACTTTTTTCCCTTTCTCTCAAGTGTGTCATTGGTATCTTATAAAACGAAGCATTGTATGCACACTAGAAAAATGCAAATAGTCTCTAAAAACCCAAAGTAACAACAGCTTTTTTTTTGAGTAGAGACAATTCCCCATTTCTTCAGGATTACTCAGAGGTGCAATATTCCTATGCTTATGGCAAAAAATCAGACTTGCTGGTTGAATGGTGAAATCCTCCTAAAACCCACATTTTGTACATAGCAGTGACAGTCTCCTTTCTGTTTGCCAGCTACCAGCAGTTTTATGGGTTTTCACTTTTCATCTGTTCCCCATTCCATTCCATGAACATTGCCTTTTTTACCTTTTTTTTCCTTAATAAAGAAGAGACAAATGTTGTGTCTCCAGTGGAAGATGGATTTTAAGGTGCTGTGGTGTATATTTCTCCTGACTGGACCAGACAAGGCTCCGTGCGCGCTGTGCTGGCAGAGGTGAGCTCTGGGTGCAGCCGCGGTCGCGGTGCTGCCGCTCTGCTCGGCCCCAGCACCAAGCTGTCCCTGGGGGCAGTGACCAGCACTGCCCCTGCAGAGAGCCCTGTCTCACATGGACAGAGCCTGCTCTGGGAGCACAGTGCTGGAGCTCTTGTCATTTTCCATACTTTCATACCTAAAGTCGTAACTGACCTACTTTTTGGCTTTGATTTAAATCCATTCCTTTCCCCAACAACTCTTTTTCTTTTATCAGTAGTTACTATAAATTCATCTGGCAAATCACAGCAGATGTAATCTCAGCTCTTTATCTTTCTTTGGATTGCATCTGTGTTTTACTGAATCTGGTAATTTGCACTGAAATCTAAGCTTTATTTGCAGTTATTATAACATTTTACTTCCTTCGCTTCTGCAGAAGTGTTGGCAAAGAAAAAACAATAACAAAAGAACTAAAATTGATATAATGTGTCAGAAAACAATAAAACTTTTAGAAAGAGTAAGTATAAGTATAATAAGAGTAAGTATAGTTGTGCTGTTAATGTCTTGGGTACATCCTCTAAAATAATATCCTTGGTTTTGTCTAGAATGTGCAAAGATTAAAAATATTTTTTAGAGAAAGTGTAAGATTCTGCAGAAAATTTCATATTCCTCTTTCAAGATGATTGTCCCTTATTTATTTTTCCTCGGCGAAGTTTTTAAGAGACAAGCTCACCCCTGATCATGCTGGCTGTCAGTAATCAGACAACACCCTTGGAAATGGGACTCAGATCAAAAGGTGGATTTGATTTGTGTGTGTGTGTGAATGTGCCCTGAGAAAATGGAGGAGGTTGCAGAGCTTCCTATGACCCAGCAAAGTCCTCCAATCATTAGGACAAACAATATCTGTTTCTAGGCATCTCAAAAACCTTCTCAATCACCAAAATTTATTTCAAGACAAAGGTATTAAATGAGTTTCCCAATTTAATTTTTGTTTTTTCTTTGTTTCTTCTTTTTTTTCCTCCCAGAAGGCTATTCCAATAAACCCACAGGAAACAGCTCTTCCAACCTCCTAAATTTAATGTCTGTCATTCACAGACATGTACATATACAAAACTGTAGTTTCAGAAAACAAGTTTCTGGTGAACAATTTATATTCACAACATTGCAAGTGTGTTATTTCCTAGTATTTCTGATTTTGAGTTGGGAAAGCTTTGTCATTGTTCTATTTGTTACTAATTTTATGAGCAATATGTACAAACTTAACATGGTTGAAATGCTGTTCTGTCATAAAAAGAAAACACTGTGTCTCTGTTTATATTTATTTACTTAATTCAAATGCCGAGTCAGTTTATGCTTGAGAATCTTATATTTAAAGTTAATTTTTATGGTAATATATAAATTTTTTCTATATATTTTAATATACAGTAATGAAAATAATTCAGTATCTTGTCACCACTGATCAAGTTGGTCTTAGGAATTTCGTTGGCATTTCTAGCTATAATTTACCTAAACCACAGTAGCAGAAGCTTTGCTCCACTGAGCCCATGCTAATTTAGTTTTGAAAAAGCAGATTGTATGATGATGATAGCAAGGAAAGAAACAGATACAAGTTTGACAGATCAGCCTGGGCTGTGTTTCTGATGTTAAGAATGGGAGACTGTCTCTCCCATTTTGCCAGAGTACCATTCAGTGCAAGGAGGGACGTGCCTTCCTTCCCGCAGGGCTCCTTTGGCCTGAGCACGTTCCAGTCCTCCCCAGAGCTGCACTGCAGTGATCCTGTCAGCTCCACAGCACAAACTCTGGGCAGGGCCTCAATATCACATCCTTACAGGGGATGAGACTACTGAGATGTTGCAAATTGCAGACACAGTGAAGAGACTTTGATTTATAGGCTTGTTGTTCTTGCAGAAGAGACACGAATGCTTAATTCTGAGTTCTGTTTCACATTATGCAAATTGGGAGGGAGATAGGTGGTTTAAGAGATGATGCATTGAAGTTTTTAATCTCTGGGCTTCCATTTCAGGTTCTGCATGAGTCAGAGCAGTTGTGAAACCTTGTTGTTTGGCCAGCAGTCCAGTCTCCCCTGGGTTTTTTATCCATGTTACTGGCTTGTCTCTCTTAATTAATATGCAGCTTAGCAATTTCAGCAATGACAAAAGTCAGTGTCAATATGATATCTACTTTTTCAAAAATAAGGATACCTTTCTAAGCTGACAGTAGTGCAAAACTTGCACTGCAGGAAGCTTGTGCTTCTGCTGCCTTTTGAGGACAAGAGTTTGTTATCCAGAGCTGTTAGGCTGGAATCTTCTGTTGGTTTCTTGCAATAAATAATTAGTGAAATCTGGAGTATGGGAAATTGGATGTATTTATGTTAAAGTCTCTTGGTTTCTATTTTCTTCAATACTTTAAAACCATTTGTCTTGATCCACTGTATTTCTCAAAGGGATATATGATTGTATTCTACTTCTCAGAGCTGAAGAACATTTGAATTGACTTATAGCAAAGCCTATATAAAAAGCCCTTTCATGGCCCTGGGAACGGGCCAACTCTGAATGCTCTGGCTTCCTGTAAAGTGACCATGTTTAGTTTTGTGTGTAGAAAAGATCAAAAGAAAGATGTTTCAGAGAGTGAGATGCTTTCTTGCTAAAGATGTCCCTTTAGAAGTTTCTGTCATGGTAACATGAGGTGTGGAGACACAGCAAGTCCAGGCTGTACCAGATGGAACACTTTGCTAATTGATTAATTCTGCTTTAGTGCCTGGCCACCACTTGGCACTGTGGCACAGAGAATTTTACATAGATCCAGCAGGGAACCTTCTCCTTTTTATTATTCTGAAATATGGAATTGGCTTTGATGAAATAAACTGTTATAGTGAGATTTTCTTAAATTTTAGCATGTTCTGAGATCCCCCTCTTTAACCCTACATATATATCACCTTTTTGAAATTGAAATTAAAACTGGGTCTTATTTTCTTCAGTAGGCTTCAGTGTTCTTTTAGTAGTTTTAAGATCATGGCTACTGATTCTGCAAGTGAAAAACTGCATTTTCAGTAAGTGTGCTAATAATAGATTTTGCTTATGGCCTCTCATAACTACTGACTAATGGATCTGTGGACAGGATGAGTGCACTCAATTCTCCTAATTCAAAAGCAAGCACCCTTCTGGATAGTGGGACAAATTTATTCTTGGAATTATTCCATACACTTAAATGCACTTACAGCTGAGCTGAATTTGCACCCTAAGGTCCTATTTGAAGAAAAATATCCATAATTTCTTCAGTTAGATTCACAAAGTACAGAGACATCTTTTAATTTTTATTATCATATTTAATGACACTGAGAAGTTCATGGTAACATAGTAATTTCAAGCCCTGCAGATCCTGCAATGGGAACTGGGTAGTGGGAAAGAAGGGGGCATCCTCTTTCTGCAGATGCTAATTTGCAGCACACAGTTTTTGATGGAGATAAGAGATGCTTAACTAGTTGTTTCCTTAATTTGTTCATTCCTTCTGAGCTTTGGGAACGTATATTTTCATTATTTAAAACGAAGACACAGGCTTCCCAAAGGCTTTATTAGTAAACATTGGGTATTGGGAATGAGCAAATTTAGAAGACAAATTTCCTGTAAGAGCAGAGTATTTGTCAGCTACTCAGCATACCTATGATAGGCTCTTCAACATGTCTTCTGTGTTATCTTTCAATGAGTATTGTTAGAAAATAAAAATAATTAGGGAATGGAAAATGTAAGGGTGTAGGAACACAGGCCAGGTTAGCTTTGTCTGGAACATGGAGATTGTGATTTGGATGGCATAAATCCTCTATTTCAGTGCCTTTGACAGCACTGCATTCAACAGTGACAGAACCAGAAGCCAGTTGGGACTGGGAGGGACCTCTGACCTCATCTAGCCCAATCTCCCTGCAGTGGGCAGGGACAACGAGGTAGATGACAGATCTCTCTCTCCAGCAAGTTTTACTGTCAGGAGGGCTAACAGGGGCTTGAAAAAGGATCTCAGAGAAATTTTAGTGTGCCCAAGTAAATAGTGTGTTTGAGGTAATTTAAAAAGGAATAGATGCAAGCATCAAATATTCATATGCTTTTTCTAGACAAACATTTATTATGTTTTGCATTAGGTGCTTGTTTTGCCTCTCAGACATGTAATTTCCATGCTAGTAGATGATTCCACTTACAGTGTATTTATATTTTCTAAAGGCACTTACATTCTTGATCTCTTGCAAATATTTTTCTGTTTTGGTGATAGGGGAAGGAAGCAAAGAACCTATGGTGAAGTCAGTTTAAAGATGTAAATAGCAAATTCAAAACAGAAATGAGACACTTAGAGCAACCTTTCACCAAGAATTCCTTTCAGCAGGAAGACGTATTTGTTTTTGCAGAGCCATATAGATGCACACATCTGTACCTTATTTATATTAGGGTGCATATAAAGGAAAACACACATCAACTCTTAAGAACTGACCTAGACTTGTCTTTTCAGAAATTTTGAAGTGCTCCATACCACCATGCTAGCCTAGCCAAATTTTTTCTCTGCTTATTGTTGCCTGATCACTGGCTGAGAGTGTTATTTGTTCTCTGGCATTTGGGAGTCCTCTAGCCAAAGTGGGAACCATAATGCTCACTGGAAACAGGTCATCAAGCAGGTTACTAAGGTAACATGCCTAATGCTTTTTGCCTAATACAAACCTGGTTCTAATCAGGAAGTAACCAAAATTCATTTTCCCACCTCAGTGTGCCAATTTATCTAGTGGACAGTTGTGCTTATGTTATCTAGAAAAATTTAATTTTTTTTTCAGTTTTGTTTTTTCAGATGGTGAAATAAAATGGCATGTTGTCTTCTCTCCATGACACCAGCACTTTTTGAATCCAATTACAAATGATTTGAAGGAGTTTCTTCAGAAAAGAGACAGCTGTAGAAGAATATGATAGAAATCTCTAAAACCTTGACTGAGATGGAGATGGATTGTCTGCTCACTCTTTCTTCTAATGCAGGCACATTTGCCAGGTGAAAGTAGTAGGTGATAAATTTGAAACACATGAGAGAATGTGGCTGTTCTTGCTCCAGATTGCTGTGGAGGTAAGATTTTACATTGATACAGGGATGTCTTGCAGTTAATGAGAGAGAAAAGTACTGAGGGTAATTAAATGCACAGAAACATGTCCAAGTCCTAGGCTGAAAACTGTGGCTTCCTGAGCTGAGAGCAGGAGGTTGAAGCAGGGAACAAGTTCACCCTGTTCTTACTCTCTTCTGTAGCAATCCTTTCATGACCCCAGGTGTGGAGAGAAGCAAACAGGTGAGAGAGTAAGAGTATGGGTAGCAGAAAATAATTTCTACCTGGAAGAATGATCAGCCTGTTCATGAACAAACTGGTGATAAAAGAAGCAGATTTATTGCCAACATTATTTGGAAGATATTTTTAGCAGGTCAAGAATTTAAAATATTTCTCAGATAATAGTGAAGTCAAAAGAAAAAAAAAATCACTTGTAATCTCTTAATTTTTTTTTTTTTTTAGTTCTGCAGCTCTTAGTCATAATATACTCACATTTTTATTCATCCAAGATACAAAGCATGCTTTTGCCAAGCAGTTACTTAATGCTTTGCTATCTATACCTTCTATAACTGTTGTCAAGGGAAAAAGCAATGGTAGATTGAATTAGCTGAAAAATGCCAGAAAGCACATGGTGTTCTAAACTGTATAGGCCACAGTATTGCCAGACTGGAGGAGGATTTTGGTTTAGTGGTGTTGCTGAGACAGTGAACATCTGAGTGGTTCAGAAAAGAGCTTTAGAATGGATTGAGTGTTGGAGTATGAGTGAGGATGCATATTTGGCTCATCATTTGGACTTCCAAGCATGTATTTCAACAGCTGAAACACATAGCAGTGTTTAGAAAAAGTGCAGTAAAGAACATGGTTCTCTCTATTTTTATTTTATATCTTGGTTTCAAATATTATCTCAATGTGAAGGAGAGCACGAATACAAGCAGACAATTTACAATTGTGTTTCACCCAGCTGTAGCACTGCAGCATCTTGGAATGATGTCCTGAGCCTGCCACCTATACAGTTGCTTCTTATGTTGTCACCAAATTTGCAGAAATATGTTATCCCATTCACATATTTTAAGTTTTTCTTCCCTGTAGCAGTGTGCAATACTTCCCTTTGTAGCTTAAGGAATCNCAATGTGTTATCCCATTCACATATTTTTTTAAGTTTTTCTTCCCTTTGTAGCTTAAGGAATCTTAAGAGACATCTGGAGGGCTCTACCATGCTCAAGAAAGAACAAGGAAAGGCTTTGCTGCAAGAAATTCACTTGTTGGTGCAGAAGGTAATTGAACACCACAAGGTGCTGTGCAAAGCCTGAAAAAGGAATGTAAACCAAACATGCCCTGAATAGGACCGTGTCAAAGTGCTTGTCTCCTGTGAGGTTGTGAAAGAATTGAAATACCAGAGGGAAGAAAGCTGTGAGGAGTAGCTGTTTATCACACATGCTTCTGCTTGCTCCTATTTAGAGCTGCTTGCAGCTACTCTCCTCCGTTGGAGCCATCCAAGACACACAGAGAAGCAGATTGCTTACAGGCTGGGAGAATAATGCTTTTTTTAGCACAGAGAACACTGTATTATCTCCCTTTTAATGCTGTGCATGTCAGTACCTTGCCCAGCTAATACTGCCAACATGTTTTCCCTGGAAAGCTTTAAACAATATGAAAAAGCACTTTGGGAAAGCTTGTAAAATTCAGTCAATTTGTCACGATGTTTTATAGTTTTATCACCTTAGTCAGTGGAGACTGCGTGCTGCAAACCAAAAAGAAACAAGCTGGAACCATCCCTGCTTTTCCATGTTCTAAATAGTCTCTGACATTCAAACACCATGTTAAAGGGCTGCCTGGTATTGACTGTGGTAGTAGACTCATCAAAGAGTGCACAGCAGATAGGCCTCTTGGGCAGCAAAATAAGTCTCTGGAGGTGATTATTCTTATTTTCCCTTGTTTTTGTCACCTGAGATAATTATTGCTTTGGTGAATCTCTCTAACTTCTTTTAGCAGTGAGCAAAACAAGCGAAGTAGAGCAAAACTTGTTACGGATTCTTTTAAATGCATGCAAAACCAAATAAGAGGAGATAATGTAACACCAGCAAATTATTTGGATAACATTACAATTGTGTAAGATTGGTGCTTTTTGTTTTAATAGTAGCTGTTTGGCAGACAGGCTCTTGTAGATAAGAAGGATGTGGAATATGGAATTGTAGAGCTTCTAGGATCTTTTTAAAAGATGAGTGTGATATATAGGTATTTATATGAAATCAGTGTCACTTTGATAGCCTAACAAAGCTACAGAAATGAACCAAGTGCCAGAGTAATTCTTATCTAGAAGAAACAATATTGAGGGATATTTTTTCCTATTCTGAAACCACCTTTTCCAGGAGTATTTGGTTTTATCTGAGTCTCAAGTGGGCTTCTCCTCGTGCTTCAGAGTCCCATAAGACCCAAGTGGGAAGTGACTTACTGAATGTCAAGAAGATAAAAAGGTGTTATTTTGTGACTTGATTTGGATGAAACAGCAATGCCCAGGGGAACCCTGAGTGTGTAGCAGACTGATCCAAGGATAGGTTTCACAAATCAGTATCTTTTTTTTAAACTATCATGCTTCTTCTGTCTTAGCTGTTCAGAAAACACCCTGAACAACTTTTCCATTATTTTTCCCCAAGAGTGCTAATTTTAAATTAATCTATTGCATCAGATGGTCACAGGATGTTGCACTCTAATTTTGCTGCAGCTGTGGAGCAGCCAGTCTCCTACAGCTTTCTTCCTGTGTTCTGTCATCCTCTTGCTGTGCTTGTTCCAGCAGATGTGGGGCTTCATACCTTTCTTTCTTTGTTTTCATGCAGGCACCTGTTGCAAGATACTCTGCAAGAGTGGAATGTGCAGACCTTCCCTGGCCCTGACCTGGTGCTGTGCCAGCCTCAGTGTTCAGGCAGTGCTGGGGTTGTTGCCCTTGCTCTGCCATGGGTGTAGTTCCACTCGCTGCTGCAGCACTTGGTCCCCTCCTTTTCAGAGGGAAAGCCACACCTCTCTATTTTCAACATCCTCTAATCCTTTGTGTTTCCACACAGAAACTCAAATTCTATTCCAAGGCATGAAATGTGTGCAAAAATGGTAGGGCAGAGTCCAGGGAAGTTCATGCCCAGAGCAGCCTAGCCATGATCAGATGCAGGGCCACAGGAGCTGTATGAAATACGGCTGTCAGTCAGTCATGGATTTCCTGAATAATGCTTTTACAAGTGACAGGACACGTGCTTTTGTTATTTTTGTTAACCTTATCTAGAAGTCAAAGTGGGATTCAGCACAGAAATGAGAAATCCTGAGGGTGGGGAAAGATGAAGCAGAAATTTAATACGAATTGCAGAGGCGGCAGGGCTTCACTTCAAACATTGCTTGTACTTTGTGCTGAATTTATTGTCTCTGTAGCAATTGTGATGGAAAGAAGAAAACAGAATGGAGAGATAATGGTTATCAGGGTTTTCATAGTTTTTTTCCCCTATGTGATTATTGATGATGTTTACAGCACAAAAATTAACAGCTCTAAAAAGAAATAATTGATAGGAGCTGTCAGTATAATGATATTATTGCTGGAAGCTCGGTGTGGAATAAGTATGACTTGAAATGAATCAGGGATTGAATATGTCAGTGGAAGAAAAAAAATTATAACTGCATGCAATTCACTAAGTTCAATATTTGTTAGCACTTTATTCCACATGCAGAATAAAAATGCATGGATACCAAATCTGAGCACTTGCCACATTTCAGCATGTTCAAAGTATAATGATTACTGTAGTTATTTAGCATAATGATTAAAATAGTTGCCCAAAGTACTTTATTTATAGCAACATTTGTAATTAGGTGCTTGAACATTTGTTATTTCAAACAGGAATGTCCTGTAGAGCTAAACCATGTGAAATGAATTCTCCAATTAGTGAATTTACATATCATCCTTTTTCTATGAAAAGTAAAATAATTTTCTTCTTCTTGGAAATTTTTTTTACTATTATTTTGGGGTTTTTTAAAGGAAAGAGTGTAACATAACTCCTTGTCATATTTAGTTCTTAAACTCAGCTATTGTATCCTCAATGAACAAATATCACAATTATTTTCTGGCTGGAACTCCCCAGATGTTATTATTTCATGGGGAGTTCTTGACATACTTAGGATCATGAAGATTCTTTTTATTCTTGTAGCTTTCCCCTTCCTCCCACCCCATAAAAGAGGAAAAACCCAACAACACCTAGCATAAAAAACTGAGCGTGAAATATTTCTCAAGATGAATCAAGTTCATTCTTTGCAAATTAAATATTATCAAGTGCTTTAGTAAGTTTCCTCTTTCTTTTAAAATTATCTTAAAATTAATTTCAATAAGAGATTAAAATTAAAGGTGGTTGTGCCTGGTGCACAAGACACTTTATGATGAAGGTTATTCAAATGCAGCAGTCTAGAGGCTGGTAAAAGTGTTCAGAGAACATAAAGGCTGTGCCTAAAACCTTGATTTAAGGTTGAGGAAAACTCTTTTGCCATAATTTTGAGTACCAAGCACAGGAAGTGAGTTAAATATTTAGGTAGCAAGAAGATTCTCATGACCCCTACTGAAATAGTTTCTAACTCCATGGAGGGGTGAAGTTTTTGTATACAAAGTTCCTCCCAGTCCAGATTTCTGCAGCTTTTCATGAACAGGACACTGAGATGATGGGAGACCTGATCAAATGCTGGTTCCTCTGCCTGCTTTGGATCAGAGTGCTGAACTCGGGGTCCTTGCTTCCTGAGGTCTGTTGTGATCACTCATCCATTCAGTAACAAGGGAACATTTCTGGCCGCCTTTCTTCTTTGCTGTGTGACCCAGTTGAGATGCTTTGTAGACTCAGTTTGTACCAGGACTCTCTAGAAGGTTCATGGCTCTTGTGATTTGTATTTGTGGGTACTCAAGCTCGTCTTGCCCAGTCTGAGGAGTCTGAGTGTTGATCAGGGGGCTCTGGGTTGGTGAAGGGACAAGTTCAACACTCTGGCTGTGTCCCTGGGGGAAGATTTCTCCATTCTGGTAGGAAGGCTTGGTTCACCGGTTCACCCTTGGTACACCAGGATATCTGATTTAAAAACTTTATACTGTGATATGTGATAAATGTCTTGCCGATTTGAATGTAGTTTACTACTTTTTTCAGATGAGGCTAACTGCCAAGGAGGAACACCACTATTTCTGGCTTTCCTGTCAAGCTCCCAATATACCTCAAGAGAAATAGGAATGTTGTGAAACCAACTTCTGCCAAAAGTGAAGGCATACAGAATTTGTCATGTGGGACATAAGGAGCAATTGTGATTCTGGGATGTGATCTGTCGACTGGCTGCTGCTTTAAGCTAGTGGGACTGGTAGCGTTCTTCTTTTAATAGATTAGATTTAATAGATTAGTAGATTTTTAGTAATAATGGCAACAATGCTCAGCATCCTTCATATCCGTTTTCATGCCTTTATTGAAGGGTGGTATTGACCCAAGCCAAATTAGGAAAGAAGATAGTATCTGGATAAGCTCAGGTATTAAGTATTCACTACTCTGAAAACAGATCATTCATGCCCCTTAGCACTGATGCTTCAGTACAAAGAGGTGGGTTTGACCTTCTGTTTTCTTAACTGTCAAATACTGTTAGGTACTAACTTATATTCCTGTTTCCAAAGATGCTTTATTCCTTTTTAAGAAATTTTTGTTTGCTCTTATTTTTTTCTGAAAAAGCAGGAGAGGTGGTTTCCTACAGAAGTTCACACTTTGCTGGGAAGCAGGTAAATGTATGTTTTCTGTTCAAGCAGCTCAAGTGTTTTTACAGCCCCTTAAAAACATGAGTAAAAGAATTCCTTTTGATCTGAAAAAGCCAATTTGTTGAAATGGTACCATCAGAAATAGATACCCAGGCCCATAACAGAATTTCTTTAGAAGAAGACTGATTCTGATATTTAGCCTGCTAGTTCTGTCTAACCATCAGTGGCACTTAGGATTGCTTTGCGGTTTTACTGAACGTGGGATTTGAGGTCAGGCTATTTAAGGTTGCATATTTAACTGTCCTTTGAGCAGAGCACTTGCTGGGATAGGAGACCCTGGTATTCTAAATTGATCAAAATAAAGCTAATATGAAGGTAGGATTGGGATCCTGTGGTCAGCAGGCTACTGGCTGATCTCTGCTTGCCTCTCTCTGGCTTGTAGCTGGTGAAGACTTTCCTCCTAAAGAACAATATTGCAGAAGTGCTTGGGATGGAGGGTATAGTCTCTTACCCTAACTTAGTGTGAAAGGCTAAAGGCTTATGGCTGTGTCTTCATGATGATCTCTCACTTTTAGATCTGTCGGTGACACCAAAGGCAGAGTCATGGTAAGGGGAATAGGAAAAGAATTTCTGCTTGGCCTATATGTCCTGATTGTCCATTTAGAAGAATTTAAAGCCCTCCTTTTTAAAATCTTTTTTAAAGCTGTATCTTAGAAAGTTATTTTCAAGGTTGTATCTTACAGAAGCAACGCTATATCCATAGTGGAATGTTTTAGTAGGCATTTAAAATATAAAGCATGAATTCTGTGAAATATTCTTATATATTACAGAATGACTTTTTTTTAAAAAGGGAATATTTAAATTTAATTTCCTTTTATTTTCCATGCTTTTCCTGTGTGCTTCTAATGTACCTGAAAGTTAATCTAGAACATAGTCATATTTCTAAGAAAATACTTTTTAGTAAAAATTATTTGACATTTCTCAGAAATGTCACTTTGTTTTAGAGTACAGCTTAACACAGCATGATCACTTTTGAAACATTATAACACAACACAAATGTGGTTCCAGCCACATGAGTAATTCAACACAGCCTGATGTGTAATTAATGTAGTACTTCACAATGTGAATGCTTTTTAGAAGGAATAAAAATGCAAGTGCAATTTTGCAAGATAATTGACAAGTAAAATGACCTGAAAGGGATGTGATTTGACTTACTCTGGAGCAAACTCTGGCTGTTCAGTGGTTGGTAATGTGTACCTCACATACCTCCAGACTATGCAGTGGGTACTGTGGGCAAAGGTAGTGAAGGAATTGATGGCAAAATTGAAAAAAGGGATGATAAATTTCTTTAGTTTGGAAAAGACAATTGGGCATTGTTTGAAGATAACAAAAGAAAAAAGGGTTTGCAGGACTTGGTTATTTATAGCTAAGCAGCTCCAGTATGTTGAGATTTATTTGGAATGTCAGGTAAATAGAAACCCATTTATGCTTTTACCCTGCCCTTAGCACATGATTTTGGGAATTATTTTGTAAAAAGATAAAAAAAAAGCCCTTGAGTTTTTTACAGGGAGAAGAAGGAATCCATCTTCAGAACACAATGTCTTGTTAGCTATTGTTAATTGGCCAGTCTTTGGTAAAAGGGATTATTATATCAATTCTCAGCAATATCAGAGTTCACTTTAAAAAATCCCAAACCAAAAAAAAAAATCTTCTGAAATTCAACTTCTCCGAAAGGGATGAAGGTCAGAGCAGCCCAGGAGGAAAGCTGAGTTGTGAGTAGAGGCTGGGGAGAGGAATCATGGATGGTTCTTGGACATGGCAAAGCTCCTGCTCAGATTGGATATTCTTGGCTTTTACCTCATGGTCGTTATGTATCATGTGAAATGTGGATGAGACTTGGAGAGACCCCTGGAAGGGAAAATGCTCACAGCCTTTCTCAAGCCCTGCAAGCCTTGCCTGGAAGGAGCTGCCCAGCTCCTTGCAGAATTGCTGATTTGGTGGACTCTGTGTGACACTGCTCTGTGGGAAGAAAAGAATCAGGGCTGAGCACCACTAATATGGGAATAACATTGTACACTTTAGTTCAGGCTTGAGAACTGTTTTTATGTTAAACCTTGAAACGCAAATATTCTTCTCAGTCGTTTCCTGGTACCAGAAAACAGCTACTCTCAGGGCAGGCTTTTGTTCTTATGCATTGCTTCTTCAAATACCAGTAAACACAAGTGTCATGTGCAGGTTGGAAAAGCTGGTATGTCACAGTACACATCAAACAGTGTGTTTAGAAGCAGAATACCTACCAAGTAAAGGTGTCTTTTGTACATCTAGCAGCCTAAAAATACATTTAAATAAGTCATACCTTGTAAGAGTGCCAGGAGAGTACTTTTAAATTCTCAGGGGAATTCTAAGGAAAGGTTATCGTCTCTATTTGAAACTCAAACATCCCAAGTGTGGGAGAACATTGGGCAATCCCTAGAACTGCACAAATGGTAGCAAATCTGAAAATGGAGAGTACACAGCAGGTACTTGTGCTAATGTAGCAAAGCAAGGCCTGTGATGGGAGGACTGTTCTCACCATGGCTGACTCGAAGCCTGTGACCAGCTAATTAGTATTTAGTAATTTGTTATTCAGATCAAAAATGCTGGATTCCAGAGCCAACACAGGATTATAATGGCTCTGCGAATTCATCAAAAGACACGTAAACTAGTCAAGAAATAAATGCAAATATATTTTTATATTTCTGGTTTGTGTTCCCCTAAATGCATGTTGGGAAGCAGGGATTCTGCTCCCTTTCCCAAGGAGTCTTGTCTGGTTTCTGTTTGGCAGTCAAGCAGCTACAGTCACTAGCAAACAAATTTCTCCTCTGCTGCAGGGCTGAGGTCAACAAAGCCCAGATTTCGGCTCATTAGGAAGGCATAAAGATAGAAAGAAGTGAAATGTTCCCCTGACTGTTTTGCTGACTATCATGCATTTTAATCCTTTGCATTTTCTGTCTGCCACATTCCTGGCTTATGCTCTCCACACCAGTGTGTTCTTTTGTTTGTTTCTCTGGGTGCACCTGTGCCCCTGCAAGGGTCCTGCTGTGCTCATCTCACTCCTGTTGCCCTGCTGCAAGGGAGAATGGACTGGGAATATGGTGGGCTCTTGTTACAGGTGCCAAAGCTGCTTATTTTACTCTGCAGCTGGCCGAATACACAAGCGTTTTGGGAAGCCAGGAGTGCATGGCCATGTAAGAGCACTTGGCTGGGCAGCAGCTACATAAATAGGAACAGAAAAGAAGGGTTCATAGGCTGAGCCTCTTCAAGGCTGTGTGGTCCTGCAGCTCACCAAGGATTCTCCTTGTCATCCAGCCCCAGGTGCTTTCCAGCTGAGGAAGTGCATATGGTTGTCTGCTCTTTGTTCTGTGAATAAATTAACAATCACAGTTACTTACATGCTTATTCTGGCATCTTTGATACATGAAGAGGCTGAGATTTTGTGTGTGCATATGTAGTCAGAATAAAAAATACCTCTAAAGTGTTATTTTGGTGGAACATCTGCATTGCTGTGTTAGCATTTACTGACTAGCAAACCTTAGAAAACCACTTAACTAACTTTAACTCTGTATTTTCATAGTTAGCAAAGGGTACGACATCTGAATTTTGCTTTATACTATTCATCCCTCCTGTGTCTTGTGTAGAATTGAGATGCACCTCACTCTCTGTTATTTTCTGGAATGTCTTAATTTAATTCCCATTCATTCTCCCCCATGGCCTTCAAAGAAAAGAAAATAGGTGTGGCAGACAAATTGGAAGGTAGGAAAATACTCTGTGTCAGCTTTTCTGATTGTGTCAGGTGCACTGCAGAAAAAATAATCTACTTCATTATTTCCTCCTTCAAGTGGAATACTAATCAATATCAAGGACTGAAAGAACAGTGTTTGACAAATTCAGGATGCTACTGAGAGTTCACTTTTTAAGGTGATCATTCTTTTTTAACAGCAATTTACAATTAACTGTTCTAAATATTTTTAAAAATGTTTAAGTCTTATCGAGCACTGTATTACTACTTATGCCCTTGAAAAGGAGATGCCATTGAACCGTCCTTTAACTGTCTTCTATTCCACCTCAAAAAAATAAAGAAGGTGTTATATCATCTTTTCAGGATAGACAGAGCAAACTGAGAAGGTTTATCATGTAATTTGTTAATTTAGAGAGCTGTCATAAGTTCCCTTATTCTAATGACTCTTCTTCCTTTTGCTGCATTTTCCTTTCTGCACCACGCTTTTCCTCTGTTTATATTCATTAGTACATGGGATGTAGAGAATGCATTAGTGTTAAAACAATTTATTTTGGATGGTTAGGGCAACTTCAAAACCGAAGGAGTGCAGATATCTATAGGAGTATTACCTGCCTAAGATAGTGTTTTACCCTGTGAAGAGCTTTTACTGCTCACTTGGGCCTAGAATCAGTAGAAATCCCCATCTCTAGAAAAAATAACATAAAAGTAACCACCTTCATTATGTTTTAATATATTCTGAGCTAAATGTGAGCTCGAGAGATCTGTCCTTCCCATTGATCTCTTCTGTTTTCAGCAGCAAGGAGATAATAGGAGTAGCCTTGGTTGGATCAGGAGATTTAGGCAGGTGACAATCCACCTTCTTAGACATGTTCTAATTGTAAATTTGCTCTCTTACTTTCAGTACACAAAGATGAGGATTCGTGACAGCTCACGTTCCCCTTTAAGGCATATTACTGAGAATCAGCGTTTTCAGAGAGCTTAGTATGCCAGCATCTGATACTGTGACAAGTGAGGTCAGATAATTAGTGTTGAAATTCTCTCTTGTTTTGTGTCTTTTTTCTGTTGGTTTTTTTATTACTCCAAAACTGCCTTCTTTAATACAGTATTAGGAAAGAAGACTTGAACCCAATTTAAAAAATGCTGATCACATTGTTTCTGTAGCTCCTCCTGTGGAGGTTGAATGGAGCACCTGTAAATTTTCTGTGGGGCAGGGGCATGTAATTGAATTTTGTAGGTTAATATGCTTTCTGTGATGGACAGTGACTGTCTTTGAAGAGTTTCTCTCGCCAGCAAACAGAGCAAAAGACATACAGTTGTAGACACAGAATATCAGATGTCATCTTGCTGCTCAGAATGAAAGCATTTGTCTTTTTGTGTGGAGGTTTGCATCTGTCCCTAGCTGGCACATCTACAGAGGCCATCAGGAGGTAGCTGTAGGGTTTGGTCTTGCCCTCCCCTTATGGATCATTACTTGGCTGTAGATGATATGCGCTCCAGGATAACCTTAGATATGGAAAATGAGGTTTGAGCAGTGCCCTTGCTGTGTCAGTGTGTCTGTCTGTGCCTGCTTGGCACTTAACAGAGTGGGCAGGCAGCTGCTGATGCCCAGTCCATAATGCTCTGGTGGGGACTCTGTGGGGACAGGCAGCCTTGGCTCCAGAGCCCACATGCTCTCATTAGTGCCCCAGGGACCAGGCTGAAGTGTTCATTGCTCTACCGATGATGATGATGATGATAAGGAAGTTACTTTAATTCATAATGCCCCTGGTTTTGGGCTGAGATCCCATTCTCCCCATTCTTTTAAAATGGCCTAAAATTTATGCCTTGCATCTTGTCTAGTACAAGGTTGCAGCCATGAAGGTAAAACTCTCTGGGTCTCCTCCTGAGCATTTGAAGATCTCTCTTTACAAGATCACTCTTGAAGAAACAAGTATTTCTTTCTTAGGAAATATTGTTCCCTGTATCTGCCCTAGAAGAAGATGTCTACATCCTTGTTCTCGAAGTATGCTTTGCCACAGTAAGAGGTGTTTATTTTCTCTGCTTTCTCTACTTTAATACCAGCTTCACATGGCTTGATCCTCCCTCAATGACTGCAGTTTGGCCCTGTGCCATGAATCCACCTATGTTTGTAGACTTCAACCCTCCCCCCACCCCCCCCAAAAAAAACCCCAAACAAAACAAAAAACTGTGAAGAATATTGGAAATCTAGCCAGAAAGACCCTCTTTAACTTCCTTGGCAGAGAGCCTGGAAAGGAAGAGAGAACACAGAATCAAAATAAATTACAGGATTCAGAAGTGCATTAAATTAGCCCAAAGAAATTGCTTTCTCTTGGTATTAGTGAGTAGTGGTAATTTGAAACACTTCAGCCCTGGTCACTTTGTTATTTTAAAAGAAATGGAAATAGAGATGTAAGAAAAGAAACCTTGAATAATAAGGCCTGTGGTTGCATTTTCAAGTGGTAACTTAAAGTGAAATGCTTTGGTTAAGATGAGACAACCAAGTGAAAAGTTAATTCTAAAAAGTGTAAAAGGAATCAGAAAATAATTTAGTCTTGAAGGAATTTCTGAAGATTCTTGTTGTCAATCCCCTTACTCAGAGCAGGGCCAGTGAAGATAAGGTTGCTCAAGACCTTGTCAAATTAAATTTTGAGTATTTTAAAAGCTGCAAATTTCACAGTCTATGTGAATTTTAGAGGGTGACATGCTCATTTCTCAGCATAGATCAGAGAGAGAAGAGATTGGAATCACTCTTTATATTTGTCTTCCTCACAGGGTTTTAGGGCATGAGGGCATTTTGGTTTTGCTTCAGTTATGTTTTGCCCAAGTTAATAAATAATACAACCTGTCTCTATGAAAACAGAGAAGTTTACATTGCAGATGTTCATTGGTTAAATCAATATTGTCTGGCCATTTTTCAAATGGTCCTACCATGCTATTTGTCTTCTCTGAGGGTTAGGAATCCCCCCAAAGATGCTATGTAGGTTCAATATAATGCAGTCACTAATAGTCAGTGCATGTGGGCTGACTCAGCCAGGCAAACCTGATCAGGTTATTTCGCTCCTGTGCTCATCAACTTCAAAAATAATTCCTGCCAGGAGTTTGAAGCTCCCCTACTACAAGCATGAGAGCTGTTAGAGAGCTCTTCTGGCTGCAGAGATCTTTCCACCAGGTTAGGCTGCAACTTCATTTGTTTTTTCCAAAAATTGACCATAACTAAGGAAAAAATTCAGAAAGGACAGTAATTGCTGTCATTTTCTCCATGGCTCAATGGGAAAAAAGACTGTATTAACAATAAAATGTCATTTATGGAGTGTGCAGCACAAAGATTATCTCCTCATTTCCTGTAGGTGAAGATAATCCTATATTTATTGTGCAAATATGTAATCCCAAGGGTGAGGATTTGCTGCAGAATGGGAAATATTCACCTCAATGCAATAATAAGGAATGAAAGAACATAAAAATTAAATAATGAAAAATGACAGAATCTTCACTCCTCACAGTTTTTATACAGTCATTAATCATTTAAATATGCCAGAATCAAATTCTTCCTGCTTGTGCCTTTCTTATAATTAAATACTTAAATGAAGAGCATTTCTAAGGATGTACCATAAAGGCTTTATGAATATTTATAAATATTAAGGCTTTTATCCCCCTGAAACCTGGTAAAGTCCAGGGGGTACAGATTTGAAAGGGACATGCTTTGGTTCTTGTCTGCCATATTGAATTTATGAGTAAATCTTTATTTACTTGTTCATTTACTGATTGATTTATTAATTGTGCCCTATATATATTTCACTGACTGTGATAACAGAGGCACCTTTCAGGATTTGTTTTCTAATATCTATATCTTTGTCCTCCTTGATGGCTTTATTAGAAGGGCTAGAAGAGACAGTCTATTTTCCAAAAGTTTTGTGGAGATGTGCTGCATAATGAATGCAGTGACACAGTGGAAGTGACACATCAGTGGGGGTTATAATTTTTTGAGCAGAAACGAATAGTGTAGACATTCCTGTGAGTACTGGGGGAGAGAAATGAGTCTCCAGAGGGTAATTCAAAGGAAGTCTTTGGAAAGGAAGAATGGCACATTCCCCTGTAGTTCATAGAAAGCAAAGAGAGCTAATCAGTGCTCTGTCACATCAGAGAGGGCAAGTAAATGTCGAGACCTTACTTCAGGAAGGCCACAGGCTGAGGGATCTCTAGTTATTTATCAAGGGTATCACTTCAGTGCAACTATGAATTAGAATTGTATTTATTACAAGACAGTTGTTCTACCCTTTTTTTTCCTATAAAACATCCTATAGTTTCTTTTGGTTTGCTTTTTGGGATTTGTTTTACACACGATGTTGCTGGCAATTTTGTCAGCATGGCTAACTTCGTAACTAGGAAGTAGTATCATATGCCCATGTAACATACAAATAAGTAACTTGAGGGAAAGAAGAATTTCAAGTTTGTTTATATGCAAAATAAATGAGAGATTATTTGCAAAGAGAGATACAACATAAGTTTAATTGAATATATTTACATTTAGAATGCAGAAGATTAATAACAGTAAATGTAAAGATTTAATGTGCAGTGGTAAGTTGTCTTTCACCGAGGATAATGAGTTGGAGAAATTTGTGGAAAAAACAAAGTAGTATTTCTCTGGGATGCTCACAATGCTCCCTGAACTTTTATGATGTATTTCAGTTTGCCTCTGAGGCAGAAAAATCCTATCCTTAGCAAATGTATCCTTATTTTAAAGCTGGGGAACTGAAACACAAGGTAGACTGGCTTTCCTAAGGTGCAGGAAGATGTGTGATACAGAGCAGAAAGTAGCAACTTGGTTTCCCGTGTCCCAGGCTGGAAGGCTACCCCCAAGTTTATTTGAGATTGCAATAGAACCTGCTTGGTTGGGTTTAAACAAATTGTCTGAGACACTGAGATCAATTTCTATGGCAGAATGAATTTCAGTGCAGTCCAGACTGCTCTGCCTCTCACCTCTGTAGGTTATATCCAAGAGTACAGAGCTGTATGGGAAGTTGGTTTCATATTCCCAGTCTAACTAATGTAAGGGTAGTTTTAGGGTTACCCACTGCACTGCAGTGTGTTGTATAAACATCCCCTAGTGTGTAAACCTACCACATTCTGTGGAGTCAGAAAACATTTTGCATTCTGTCTCCTCAATTTATTAAGTTCATGAACTTGATGGTTCAACCAGAATCTCCCAGTTCTGCCACAGATAACTGGATGTGTAACATTGGTCAGGATACTAATTCTCTGGGCCTGGCAGTTCTCCTGCTGTAAACTGAAGGCAATGTTTCCTTGCCCTGGACAGCACCACAATTCATGTCTGTTCAGTGCCCAGAGCCAGGGAGAAGACAGTCATAAAAATACACCTCTAAGTACCCTAGACCATTAAGGCTTTGCAGCCTTGAAACAGCTCTGACTGATTTATTGCTATTAAGTAGAGAATGAATATTTTGCAGTGGCTACATCCTGCCATATCTAGAAATGCAGCTCTGGGAGAGAGCAGGGAAGGATGAAAGCTTGATACTTCCCTTGTTTATTGTTTCTGTTTGAAACAGAAAAATAACTTTGTTATTATTACTTTAAAAACAACCTCAATTTCTGATTTCTAGAGAAAGTGTGCCTTGTTTACTGTTTTGAAACAGAAAAATAAGTTTGTTTTTATTACTTTAAAAGCAATCTCAATTACTGATTTCTAGAGAAAGTGTGCATTATGCCTGTCATTGATGTGATTTTGCTGAGGTCAAGAATAGTGTTGTCAAATATTGATAACACTATTGACAAGTTTTCTACCTTTCATTAAATCTCGATTATTAAACTTTGTTGCTTAAAATTATCTGTTTCTTCTGCCACCATAATAGAAACCATAAAAGTTTTGAGAGTGTGTAATTAATAACCTTCATGTAACCCATCTGCATGTGGGCTGGCCAGAAGGCTCTGTGTGTGCTCAGACACAGACACACAAACAGATACACAAATTCCAAGGAGCAAAGTGTTATTAAAGGGGTACTCTGGAGCCAGGAATTAAAGTTATGCAACATTTAGTGCCTCTCTGACTTGAAATAATTTAAAATTGGAACTTATTTTGGAATGCTTCTTTCCTAACCTCAGTTTGCTAAAGGCTCCAGGAAACAGGATTTGCAGACCACCATGTTTTAGAACAGAATAAACAATTATTTTAAAGGATTAGAGAATGGACAAATTTCCTTCCCCTTACATGTTGTTATGGATAATCTTTCTGGAGTCCAAAACCCTATAAAAGTGATGGAAAAATGATCTGTGACTGTATGGCTGGCATGATTGATGAGGGTATAGGATATTTCATGTTCCTGTCATTTTTTAATCCAGACCATGTAAAATGGTTAAGCTGTAACTGTTGCTCAGCAGTCTGTGCAAAATAAAGCAGTGCATGTTTTACAGAACATAAAACCTTTGTGAGAAGTTTACTTATGTTTTAGAGCTATTTAGCAATTTAAATACTTATTTACTTGTTACTTGGTAACACCAATGAATGAGGGAACTTCTTAAAACCAGACTTATAGAATCAAAAAATATTAGTCTGAAATTGGAAAGGAACCACAAGTGGATCGCTTATGAAAAAAAGACTTACATAATCTCTAGCAACAAAAAATAAAATAAAGAAATTGGAGAAGAGTTAAAAATAAGACAGACCCTCTGATGTTGTATGAAGAAGTATTTTCTTGCTCTCCCAAGAGACTGAGTTAGTTCATTCAGGAAGCTTTTTCATGCTTCATCAACAGATCTGTGACATTCATTTTGTTATCAGCTTTCTGTTTTTCTGAGTTCCAGTGACAATGTTACATCTGAAAGCTCCTCATCTTGTATTAGAATTTTTGTGCATTATCCTGTGCAAGACATTCATTAACACATAATGCAACATGCAAATTAAGAAATTAGCCCATCACAGAGCACAAAAATAACAGATCTGTCTCATAAGCCTGTTTGTCAAGTCTGCCGGCATAGGCACTTGGATCAGACTCCTGTGCTGAGAGTTGCCATGAATTTCCAAGCAGGTGTGTAATTAAGCAGAGTCAGCAGTAAAGTTTTGATCATGCTTTGTTTGCTTTTTATTTTTTAATAACTAAAGTCAGACTAAAAAAAAGGCTTGTGAGTGAATGTGATATGCTTTGCCCTATAGCAATTCTTTAAAATTACATATTGTTTGCCTTTTTCACATGTTTCTTTCCCAACCAAGAGTATCATGGACTTGTAGTTTAGGATGCTTCTTCAGAAACTCACTCTAAAGTGATGTGGGTTTTTCTTGTCCCTTGACTGGTATTGGGAACTTAAAATCTTGGACTCTTATTAGTTGATAAAAAGCTTATTTTGCATTTCTACATCTCTTGCCTTGATGTAAATGTTTGAAAGGAAGAAAACCTCTTTTAGCTGAATAGTTTTGAGAATAAAAAATGCCCCAAACCAGATCTCTGAACTGAAAGAGTTGAAAGCCTTCTAATTACCCGGGCAAGAGCAGAAATTATGTTTCATGAATCATTCAGAACAAGCATGCTTTTAATCCTCTTCCTGATTATATTTTTTAGTTGGTATGCTGGAAACACCCTCCTTCCTCAGTTCATTTTCTTGGTGATGAGTTTCTGTCTCCTAGAACCAGAGCTGAGCTGCTCCTTCTTCCCTGGCTCTGAAATGTTCATATTTTTTCATTTGATTCTTTAATGGCAAATCTGCAGTTTTTTAATGGAAAGGAAACATGTCATCTTCAATGTTAAAGAGATGCATGATTATATCACTATTGATTTTCAGCGAGAAAACCCTTTAATTTAGCATATTTATATTTGTATGAAGTGCAGTTGAACTTTTGCCGTACTTAATTTGGTGGTAGCCTAATTATACAGTTCAATACAATCTAATAATCCAGGCTGATGTACAGGACAGTAGAATATTTTTCTTTGTGATTTAGCTGGCAGCAAACACTAATCTTTGTGGTTGTTATCAGAGAAAGACATCTGAATCTATAGCAGTATTTGTCTTTTCCTGGCACTCAATTCCTGCCTTCTCTGTGTGTCAGGGTTTTGTTTATCGTTTCCGGTTCTTCTGGGCTCCAGACATTCATCTTCATTTCTGTGGTTTTTCCCTTCTCTCTGTGACTCACAGCAATAACTTATTTTCCTTTTAGGTTGGTAAACAACACACTGATGTGTATTCTGAATGTGATGTGGGACGTTGCTGTTAGATCAGAAGCAGTGACTCAGCTTTCTTTAGCCAGCAAGTGGCCAGTTGCTGATTCACTTTGACAAATGTCTGGTTTATAGTGAAGAGTGACAAATTTGACAGTATTTAAGGAACTCCTGAATAAAATTACATTTCTTTTTATATTCTTTAAAGTCTGATACAAGCACAACTAGAGGGAGAAAAAGTCTGTTTAAAGAGTGACCTTGATCATTGAAAAGAATACATTCTATGATACAAAAGAAATTTGGATGCTACTCCAGTGTAAGAAGTTACCTAATAAACTGACTTCATTCTTGGCATAGCTACTGAGTAGTTAAATCAGTATTACAATTACCTCTCCTTGCTTTATTACTGTACTTCATATATTTATATATAAAGTTATGGAAAAAATTTCTTGCTTGTTTTGCATGTGTGCATATTTTCTTGATTTTGGTACAGAGTGCTCTTTTAGACTGCATGAAAACAGCCTTTACTAATGAACCTGGATCTCTAATTACTACAGTACAATTTCCCCTCATTCCTCCTCCTTTCTTTGTCTAGTGACTAAAAGGTGATGAATCCAAGTCATCAGTCATCACTAGCATCAGCCTGTTCCAGTAGCAGTTTATATTTCTGCTCTTTCTGCTGATATGCTTTAGATGAAAGCCTTAATAACAACAGAAATTAAAACAAGGGAAGTCACAGTGACTTGTAAAGACAGACAATGTTAATTTATTTCATGATTCCCCCTCACTTGCTTCCTGAAACAGGAAGACAATAATCCTTCCTTAGCAGGATAGAATCTTGCCTGTCACTGATATCTAGAGAGGCTGGTCCTAAAGCCCTGTATGTTTGAAGATTACAAATAGGATAATGCTGTGAGTATACAACCTTAATACATGAAGATGGGCAGGACTCATCAGATAAGAAAGAATGGGTTTTTATGCTTTTAAAATTACCACTTGTTATACAGCGCTTTTTTTTTTTACTGCAGGTAAATGCTACTATCAGCTTAGTATGGTTGTACTTTGATTTTTTATAAAGGAAATGTGCTGCTTGTGAAAAACAAATGCAAATGGAAGAAGGACTATTTTTTCATTAAAAATAGGGTTTTTATTAAATAAGAATTGTTTGTTGTGCATGGATTCAGGATACGAGAACTGGTAGAGTCAATGCAACTGAAGCAGGCCAAAGTTATGCCATGAGCCTTTTTCCTAGTCCTTTTTTTCTTCTCTATTAAACAAAGTAACATTTCCTAAAGGCAAAATGTAAATTTATACTTGGATGTGTTTCTAAATATCTGGCTAGATTACTTGGTTTGCTATATCAAGTCTTGGTCTTTCTTTCCTTGCAAATGGGTATTGGAGAGGAAGTTTCATCATCCAATGTTGGATATGCAGCAGTCTTTATTGATATCTGCTCCACTTGGAGAAGCTTTTTGTTCATAGGGAAGAAGGTTATCTGAGCCCATCCTTTCGAGACTGTGTTGAAAAGCACCTTGGGAAAACTTTGGTATATCACACCATTTCTGAAGCCTTGTAGCCTTTCTGAATTGCTGTTCGTTCCTGGAAAGATTTTCACAGTTTTGCCATTGTGATGTGCTTCACAGACATTTACCTTGCTGGCTTAGTAACTGTTTTCTTCATTTTCATACCTCTACAATGACACCACTACTGGACCAAATTGAAAAGAAATGAAAAACTGGAAAAAAATATATAACAGAAAAGGTGAAGTGATGAAGCACATCTGTTTGAGTAAGTACAGCAAAGGATCACCTAATAAACTACAGAGTACCTTCAGAACAGTTGAACTGTCAAGGAGCATCTTTAGGATGTCCTTTTGTGAAGTATTTGTCTATGGAATCCCAACAACAGAAAACTATCACAGGGTATAAGATGTATTCTGTTGCAATGAGATTCTACTCATTGCACTACTATAAACATAGCAATGTCCTGGTGAATTGCAGAAATCTTAAATCTTTAGATTTGGATATTCAGAACTACCTGTAACTTTTCTGACTACTCATTCTATTTATTCTTAATCCCCTAAAATGAATTAATATGTAAAATAAACCAGCATTGCATGACTGAAGTGGGTGAATACATGTATTTTGGGGAATTTAAAAAGCAGTGAACAATTTTGTTTAAAATAGTTTCATGGTTTGTCATTTACCTGTGGGTTTCCTTCTGGCTTCTTGTTTGTTTGTCTTAAGCAATTGTTTCATCTTGTCTTTCTTGTATTTCATTGGCTCTTACACCTGGTGAATTATCTTTACTGGGAAATGCCATTTGTTTTATGTCTGTACAGGGCCTAGCACAAATAGGGCCTAACCTTGTCAAATCTCTGGTTGCAAACAGCAATATTAATAATTAAAAATGGCACAGGAAAATTGGATTGAGGCTGGAGTTTGTACGAAATGTAATAGTCAATGTAATAAAAGACAGTCTTTAGCATATAAATGGGTTTGAGAAGATGCAGCATAATCAAATTCAACTGCATTTTTTAGTACTTTTCATGTCATGTCTCCCAAGGTGCTTTACAGCACAATAATCATAATTAACTCTGGATTTAATCAGTGAATTAGTGCAGTAATCCACAAAGTGGGACAGTGAGTTACAGGAGCTTGATGTTGGTGAGGACCCCGGCGACTGTGCTATAATTCATGAGATGTCTGTGAAACCCATCAAGGCTGGGTGTGGCAGAGTACATGGGGAGGCAATTCCATGTTCCAGGGAAGCAGTTGGAACAAAGTCCATTTCTTTGAGAGCATAGTAATCTGAAGATGGGAAGGTTGAGGTGTGTGCTTTGTTTTAGGGTGATACTGAGAAATCATAAGAGGAATTTATATCACATTTTCTGGTTTGCTTCAGTTTTGCTTTTGTAAATGTTTGTGAGTGCAAATATCTCTCAAATGTGAACTCTGTGAATTGCAAGTACTGGTTTCTTGGCAACCACATCAGGACTTTGCTATTTGCAGCTAGAAAGGAGGGTGCATTTTAAAACAGTCTGCAAATATAGAGGTTTTGATGGCATTCATGGTAACTAAGCTCTTAGGCTTGTTCTTAGTCCTCAGACCCCTAAGGGCACTACACCGTCCATGTTGTGAGTGCCAAAGTAAACTTGAATTACCTCAGGTTCTCCTGCTTATTAGAAGTCTTTAAAATACAAACTTTGCTATTAAGGATGTTTCAGACCAAGTGTGTTCAATAAACTACTTGTATAAAGCATTTCAGATGGAAAATGATGGGCACTCTCCATGTCACCTGGAGATGATGACAGGAGCTGAGGAGCCTTCCTGTGAACACCTCTTGTGAGAGGAGGAAGAGGTTGTTCAGGTATAGAAAGGATCAGTGTGGGAGGGGTAAAGGGCATTTGATGCAGTGATATGACCCATACAATTTCAGGTGTAGTTTTCCTCTTCTTTCTACCTCTGTCCTTCATCTTACTGCCTCAAATCTAGGGAGTGTATTTGCTCTCTTGGATCTCTGTGGAGCACAGATACTGCTGAATATCGGGCAGAGGAGGCAATATTCCAGTTGCTAGGGTCCAGATGCCTGATATGCAAGCAGTACAATTTCAAGTCTTAAATATGTTTTTCTTTGCCACTGTATATAATTTACATAAATTGTTCTTAAAAAGTAACAGTGTCTGTGAAGAATTCATTTTAAGTATTTATTATTGTGAGCAATTAGAATGATTTATGTTAAGGTGTTATTGCTGTCTGAGCAATGAAGTCTGTGGTTATGAGAACTGGCTCTGAATTTACAAGATGTTGATTCTGCTGAAGTTCAGGTGAAGAAAAGAGAAATGTCAGTGAAAGGAGGAAAGTGAGATATTTTCATTCTCTTTTTGTGGATGTTGGTGCGGGCTCTAGAATCATGTTCTAAATGTGTGTTGGATCAAGGTTTTAGACTGTGAGCTTTTAGGATCAGAGAGAGTTTTTAAATTATATCATGAGGGATTTATACCCTAGTTTGAATAAATGTTGAATAGTAGTAATAAAAAAGCATAATTGTCATGACTGCATCAAACATTCTAAAATAGCTTTTTATTTTGTGGCACTGCAATATAAATACCTCAGCACATTTAACGAATGTAAATGAATTGACCTTCTTGTACCTTCAGAGAATGGATAATTTTCCTATAGATAAGGAACTCCCAACAGACATTTCTAAAGGAGTCAGTCCAGTCACTTACAGTGGGGTCACAGCTGGGAACCAGGTTTCATTCTTCATTGCTGTGACACTTTTCCTCACTCTACCCCTCTTTGCTCCTCTTTAGCCATTTTTTTGAAGTTAGGCCCCTTTGAAGCCATGCCTTTTTTTTTTTTTAAATTTTTTTTTCCTAGTCTTAATACAATTTTCCTTCTAGGAAATGGGGAGAGCAGTGCTTATATAACTCTTGAGCGGTTTGGTAGTGTTGTCTGGTTCAAAGACGCAGAACTTCTTGAGCCAGAGAACTGTGACTACATACATATCTACACAGTGAAGAAGAAATTAAACTCCCTTCATACCTGGAACTTATAATGTCTCCCTAGACTGCTGATGGATGCAGCAACTGCATCATTTCTTTCTCAAGCTCCCTCTGCATGAAGCAAACTTTTACCCATATATTTATTATTTATTAAATAAAACATTTATTATTTTTTCTTATTATTTTCAGAATCTCTTGACACAATTACTAAATTATGTATGCTTATGGGTATGTTAGTTTGTGCAGCTAAGAAGACAGAACAGTACAGGTTTCAATTTTCAGAGTTAGAATAAAATCTAGCTACATATCTCAAGCAGCATACCGAGATGAAGTATCTATTGTGCTAAAGCAAATAGTGTTACTTTTTACTACTCCCTCCTGGAAGAGGGCCATTTTTTGAGATGAAATCCAGCATCTCAAATGAATTTTTTATATAACTTGAAGTAGCAGGATTCATTTTCTCCATCATCTAATGGATCATGTTTATTGAATCAGACAAACTCGAGAATCTGAGCTTTCAGATGTGGAGGGCAAAAAATGGGCTGTGTTTGTTTGGCATCATCGATTTATCAAGACTTTCATCTTGTGCAGATACTTATAGATTGAGTTTCCATCCCTTTGTGAAAGTTCCATTATCTTAAATCTTTAAAACCTAGTATTGAGGAAAAAAAGATGTTTAGGAAAACCACTAGAAATATTTTACAGAATTTTTATAGGACTGCTGTAAAGTAAATGAGTGGTTATTGTGTTTCTGTACATTATTTTGATTCAGTGACTAAGGAGAATATGACTTCTTGAAGGAAAAAATAGCTTTGATCAAGCTTTAGCAAGGTGAGTTAACAAAACTTCTGCAATTCTGCCTCTCTTAAAGATGTGGATACTCAGCTCTTTGGGCTAAAGAAAGATCTTTTCTTCTGTTGAGAAGTTTTTGCATTGACAGCAGTTCTGGTTTAACTGTCTGTCTGGTAGTGTAAAGACTGATTGCTCCCATCACCGTAGGACAGAACCCTGCCTATTTTCTCCTGACACTCTCCTTTGTGAGCACTGTGGAATATTGCAGCTCCCCAGCAGGAAAATTGACCTTGTTGCACTGAAATCAACTGGGAGAGTTACCACTGACTGCAGCAGTGGCTGGGTCAAGCCCAGGGTTAAATTCTTTTTGCCCACCCGTTGAATCCAGCAGTGTTGTGTTAGAGGATTTCTGGCAGCTTTGCCCATGCCATAGGCAGGCCTGGAAGGGAGGGCACTTGGGGGCTGGCAGAGAGCTCCATGTGCAGAGCAGGTGTGGGCTCATCAAGCAGCAATGAGAGGCAGCTGTGAGGGAGCCTGGGGCAGGGAATGGGCAACACCTGGGGCAGGGAATGGGCAACACCTGGGGAAGGGAATTAATTTGCAACACCTGGGATGGAGGTAGCCTTGCTGCAGCAGAACGCTGAGGGTGCTGCAGAGAGGTGGTTGTTTGCTGAAGGTCTGCCTGCCTTTCTTCCTTCAAAAAACAGCTCTCAGGTCAGATTTCTGTGTTTTAGGAGTTGATGGTATAGCTTGTGTCTGTGGGTAACAAATAAGGCTTACTTATTTGCTCTATTTTGGGTCACTTTTGCTTATTGTGAGCATGTGTTTTTGTATATGTTAGGAGACTTGGTTTGTGTTTGTGAGCTAGGTAAGGCATAAATTCTTCCCAGAACTGTCTCAGAGTGAGAAGATTGATGTGCAGAAAGTATCTGGGCTGGAAAGAGTTAAGCTGGAGTTAGAAGACTGACAAAAATTTATTTAGGTTTTACCCCTAGCCCCCTTTGGGCAGGGGGTTGTTACTTACCTGGTATTTAGATGTGTTGGCTGTCTGTCTGGAAACCGTGGACAGGCAACTGTTGTGCCTCTGAGAAGGCAATTCTGTGGCATGTCTAATGTAATATTTTAAAGTAAAATCCACTAGATTTCAAATTGATTGATTTAATGCAGTTTGGCTTTTGTATTGGCTCTTAATTGTTAGTAAACTAGACTGAGATGAAGATTTTTGGGTGTTTTATGGAATACTAGTGGATGAGACAGATTTTGAATGATGTGTACTAGAAATCACTTTGGATTTATCTGTTTTTATGCTGGGTGACAGATATTACCCCCAGTACTCTATGGATTCATTCTCCCCTGCTTGTTGAATGAAACCCTTTGCACCTGTGAAAAGTGGGTGTAAAAGGTAGGCTGCAAAGTCTAACTCTTAATGGTGCTATGAATGTCAGAAACAAATAAAAATTGGAAGTGAGTACATTGATATTCATGGTTCTCCTTCTGTAACAATATCCCCTTTAGAAAACTAGAGCAGATATAGTTAGGAGGTTGGCTGGAGAAGCTTGGCTGGGCATCTGCTAAGCTCTAGTATTAGGAAACTAAGACCAAATGTTTTTTAAGCACCAGCTGAATCTTATTGTGGTTTGTAATTAGGTACAGCTCTCTCACATTTTAACAGATACTTCATTTTTATTCTGCCTCTTCTAGGGACTTTTTTCATACAAATTACAAGGGTTTGAAATGAAACAAGATGTATGCTCTGGGGCTTTAATTGCTAGCTGTTAGTAAACAGAAGTTTCTTTGCATTAACTTATTGCAGAGGCTTCTGAATAACTGTTCAGGGGTAGAGTTTGCTTTTTGTTTGGGGGAACTGTTTTCACCTGTTGTGAATGCTAATGGCACGCTTTGAATTACAAGGATTTATTTCAGAGGCTGTAAAAACTGTGAGATATCTATCAGCTGAAATGCAGCTCAGTGTTCCTAAACTACCAGTGTGTAAATGAACTCTTAGACTGTATTTTTTGAGCTCTGTGAAGTGCTGTAGGGTGCATGTGTCCAGCTGTGAAGGATTACTGTTGATCCCACTAGCTCATCTAGAGAGAGGTTTTTATTTTAGCTCCCACTTTGAATGACTGATTCCTCTTGATGGGGTGCATACATAATTGTAATCCATTGATTACCTTATTTCTTACTATTCATATGCAGTATTGATTTATCAACCACAAACTTTCATCACTGTCATCTCTGAAAGCTCTTATCTGGAGTGCCACTCATTATGAGAGAGTTTATACTACTGTTACCTGTCTCTGGTCTGGTAGAATGGGTTGCTTTGCCTCCCAAAAACACATCTCCCCTGAAGGGTGGAAGGAGGGTTGTGTGCAATTGTCAGGGGGGTTACTGTAGCTGCTTGTTAGGAAGTATTTTTTTCCTATTAGACAAGTTTGCTGCTATTGAAATCCAACCTTAAGTAGCTCTGGGAAGGGAAGAAGGAGAATTAATTAAATCAATGGTGAGTGGTCTGCAGACTGCCCTTGGGAACTCTAGCCAAGCCTTCAGCTCCTGATAAAAAACCCCATTTCTACTTCACACCCAGAGCAGAAATTAAGGTGTCTCCTCTAGCCCTAAAATAAGGAGAAACAAACTCAGCTAATTGAAATCCAGTCTGATCTAGGGATTTCTTCTTATTGCCCTCAAGTAAGGATGTGGGGAGGATGCAATTGTTCAAACATTACAAGGTGTGTTAGAGATTTCTGCTTTCTCTCTTCACTTCTCCACTTTTCATTTCCATGACTTAACATCTTCCCTGGTGGATTTATGCAAAATTCCAGGCATTCCACAATATAGGGCAGTATATTATCAATGGATTTTTGGGTCCACTTCAGCACAAGAGGTTTGAGCCACCAGAAGCTGTGTCTTGTCCAGATGCTGAGGCATAACACACTTGAATAAACAAGTATTTTGTTTTTCCTACATGCTGTGCCAAGTAAATTTATAATTTTTAATTACAATTCCAAGTTAAATCTTATTTTTCAAAGTAATTTCATCAGACTTTTTCTTCTTACACTTAATGAGTCAGCCATATATCTATGTTGATAGAGAAGCTCTTGCTAAATTTTTTTAAGGTTTACCCGTAATAGTCTTAGTACTTTTAAGATTATGTTCTGTAGTTTTAGTCTTAAGCTGAAGGTGTAAGCTTATTGTTTTAGTCTGCTAGCAAAAAATAAAAGTTTTTTTTTTTTCTCAAATCGAGATTGGTTATGACTTCTTGTACAGATCTTAAAAGCTGAGGTCTACATGAAAGCTGATGCTTATGATGCAAAGACTGATAGCAATATACCTCCAAAGAAGTTTGAGCTCTTGACATAATAGCTTTTTGCAAGTTCATCTTGGACTGATTTTCTGCTTTGGAAGGTGAGAAATGGATCATGCAGTGGAGAGCCAGGTGAAATGTGTGAGGGGCTATGAAAGCAGCACCTGTGTTGTAACTGCTTTTGGACCAGCCTCACCTTTGTACTTCTCAGCACAGGTGAAAGCTGTGAGATTGTTTTATTTCTTGTACTAATGCAGGTGGACATTCTCTGCACATTTTCTTGGGGAACCTTCAACAAAAAATAATGATATCACAACAGGGAGACATAAGTGTGTGAGTGTATAGATGTGAGTTTAAATCACTAGGTTAATTTTTAAATCAGTCTCTGCTCCAGTTAGTACCTTTTGGTTTGTGTCATGAAGCAATTTCAGACTTCACAAACCAGGCTTTTTCAAATTAAATTCAACAGGAAGATGCTCTCCAGGAGCACTCCCAAAGCTGATAAGGGGCAGTTAGCCCACAGCACTGGATCAGTGCTAGTCTCAAGTAAAGCCCTTGTAATCCTATTCTGGGAGCACTTGGTGATCAGCACCAGCTGGTTCAGTGCTCAGAGTGCAAGATCTCCTCACACTGTCTTAAGTTGCTTGCTGGTATAGATAAAGCATAGGAATTAATTGTTTTTTTTTTAAAGGAGGGTGTTTTTTTGGACTGAAGTTGAGGGATGGAGGATAAGTGTGAAGTATCTATTGAGATTAATTTAAAGGATTAGAAATGCTTCTTATTTGAATAAACTATTTATACTTGGATTTATATTATTTTAATAAGGATAGATGAAAATCTTGCTTTCCTCATTGTTCACAAAGGATAAGTGATGATTATGGCAGCAGTACTCCATCAGATAGTAGTCAGTGAAACATGTAGGGCACTTCCCTGAAATGGGAGAAAGATCTTTTAGTCTCTTTTTGATAAAATTTAAACATCTTTCAACTCTTTCAGGAAGAAGGTAAATGCCAGCTGTATAAGTGGTGGGAGGGGAGGTGATGGTGATTATTTTGCATTTGTCATTTCCCACAGAGGACTTCCACTTTGCACACAAACATTTGTGTGTTTTGTAGACTATGAAAGTGAAGGAGAATGACCCTACCCCCTGATAATCAGCCCCCAGGCCCCAACCTGTTCTCCAGTCTTCTGGTGCAAAATGGGGCAGCTTTAGCAATTTGCATTGCACAGGTCATGTTCTTAATAATGACAGTTAATCTGAGTACCACTTCTAGGGCTGTGTCTAAAAGAATGTTTAAAGAAAGTGATAGTTTGAATTCCACAAGATTAAGCAAATGCAGATGGGGGTGAGGGGAGGGTGAGGCAAGCCCCAGACTCAATAATTAAGGTTATGTGGATGTATCGCTTTCATCTTCCCTTCTACTGTTCCAATTTTACTCTTCATCACATTCTATGGATTCTTTTTCATCTGTCTCCTGGGTGATATATTTTTTTCCTGAGAGCTTGTTGTGCCATTGTGACTGTGGGGGATAGTGTGCCATTTCTCCTTTCCTGCCGTTATTTATTCAAAAAGATGAATTGTGATTTTTGAGAGCATGCCAAAGCTTTTTAGGGTTGGACATGCCTGGTGTCCTTTTGCTGTGGGGCTGGACTACCTTTTGCAGTGATGAAGAGCTTTTTGCTGTAGGGGGAATGGGAATCCAACATACTGGAAAAATCACATATACCCATGATATTAGCAGTTTTTGTAGGTCTTTTGTACCTTAAAATAGCATGAAAACTGTGAAAGGAGCACTAGATGAAAGTACTGTCAATTGAAATATAAAACTGTGTCCTCACCAGAAGTTACAATCAAGTCTTGTCATAAATTATGCATTTTTTATGCAGAAGTAATTTTTTTTGTTGTCTCATAACATAGGATGCTATGAGTTATTAAGGAAGTAAACCAGACAGTAGTGATTCCTGGGCACCTTTATTCAATCTGAATTAATTTCTTTAAAAGGGTTATTTCTGGATTTTACTTTTTTTAAATGAAAACATTTTCTTTCATGAGACAATTGGATAACTCAGTCTTTTCAGGCCTATCTTTTGCAGAGGTTAAATTATGCTGAGTAGCAAAAAAGGGGGAATGGTATAACTCATTCTGGTTTTTATATGTGTATATAATCAGGTATCTTTATGTCTAAGCATACATACACAGTTATTTGTAAAAATATGAAGTTTAAGATGACTTTGAGAACTTGTAGCATACACAACATGGCATAATTATAAAACAGAAACACATACTGTGATTTATGCTAATTCTAGCTAACAAAAACTTTTCATATTTAAAATTGCATCTTGTTTTCCAAGGGAAATTTGTTTGTGCTTACAGGTGTATTTCCTCTTCTCTGGTTTAATTTCAGCTGAACTTGACGGGAGAGCAAAATCAAGGAAGAGGGGGCTGTTTTGGGGAGATCATATTAGGATCCCCTGCTGTGAAGGAAGCCCTGTGCTTGGAGCAGGTGCTTCCCTGTTTTTACCACAACAGAATTTCAACAGCAAGTGAACAGTCTTGTTTGCTTCTTGGCCATGGAATCCCTTGTATTTCCTGAAATAGTTTATGCTTTAGATTACAGAA
Source organism: Ploceus nigricollis (assembly GCA_013399945.1). Classification (NCBI taxonomy): domain Eukaryota; kingdom Metazoa; phylum Chordata; class Aves; order Passeriformes; family Ploceidae; genus Ploceus; species Ploceus nigricollis. The sequence continues at coordinate 2,254,861 of VXBC01010169.1, forward strand.
TTGGCTCCTGTTAGGATACAAATCCATTGGAAATTACTCTGCTAGTTTTCCTCCTTACAGAATTACTTGTTATACTCCACCCTCATTTATTCCCCCTCACCTTGCCTGTTGAAACCACCAGAGCAGTGAAGATCTACTCTTGCTTTCAGAAAAATAAATTTTAGAAAGTGTATTTTGTTAAAGTTGTAGGTGGATCACAACATCTGATTCATATAGAGAAAATAACTTGAGTTAATTAAGGGTTTTGTTTGATCATCTTGCTAAATTAATTTCAGAACAACTGAGCAATACTTGAAGAAATAAAAGCTTTTCTTCAAAAGTTTTTTCTAGGTTACTTCAAAGTTTGGTGGTGTTGGTACCAACTTTTTACAGCTCTTCTCTATTTAAGATGTGTGTCAGTTTGCATGGAACTAGATGGAGGGGGAGAATCCTTTTGTGGCATTTGATGTCGAATGACATGAGGAAGAAACTTCTTTATGTTAAGGGTGGCAGAGCACTGGAACAGCTGCCCAGGAGGCGTGGAGTTCTGCAATTCTGTGGTATTAGTTAAACCATGAGCAAAACAGTTTTGTTCTTTGGAAGGGAAATGTAGCTGGGAAAATAGTCTGCATTTATAATAAAGATGATTTACTACTTATTTTGTAGTGGACTGTGTTTGAGGAGAAGGAGGTTTTTAACTTTTTTGGAAGCAACTCGAGGACTACACATTTTAGTAGCAGTGATGTATTATTCAAGGGAGAGAAAGGCTAACCTCATAAAGCAGTGGGAGAGATATTGAGCTCTTTATTGTTTCATGGAACAATACGTGAGGCAGATTACAAATGTTTTGGAGGGCTGGAATCTTGGATGCTGGATTGTTTGATAAAGTACTCATTAGTTGAACAGAGTTGATTGTAAAACACCCAGCTGTTCCATGCTGTGAACTGATGTGTTCAAAGTGCTTGCAACTGTACTTAGAGTTGGTGCTTTATGTGGCTTTACAGATTTTCAGCTATGACAGATCTCTGACAGGAATTGTGCAAAGGAGCCAACCCAGTACTAAAGTTTGCTGGTTGATCTGGTCCAAGGGGTTTTTGGGTACCACCAGAATTATGTTTATGTGGTCCCTTAGCAGTTGCTGTGGAAGAACCTGGCTTTGCAAAACATGCACTTAGGCTAAAGTTCTGAAAAATGTTTATCATGCTTCCAACAGAACATGCTGATATCCAAGTATGTGATTATTGCCATTGTATTAATGTCTTTCGATACGGCAGTGAATAACCTCTCAAATGTGATTCTCATCTTTGGTCAAGGAATGTAAACAATAGAAATTGGGCATTTTGGTAATGATTTTACAGGTTTATGTGCTTAAAACCTACTTCACTTCTTTAAACTGAATTTGGTACATTGAAATTCTCATGCACAATGCCTTCCACAAGAGTCCATGTGGTATTTGTCCAGCTACTGAGCAGGCATGCAATTTATGACCTTGTGGAAAATCAAGAGGAGCCACATGTCTCTGAGTTTAATGTTTGTCTAGGAATCTTTGTGAAACTTCCTATGTGAATCTCTTCTCTGAGAAGAGACAGGTAGAAAGAAGGGTGATAAAGGAGGGTGGGGAAATGAGCAAGTACTACTGGGCTTTTGCACCAAAACTGAAATTTTGAATTTTGCCCCAAACTCAACTCAAAAGTACTCTCTATCTTTCTCCCCCTTTTCTCCCTTGGATCTGCTGGTAATATGAATTGAAGAGGGAAGAAGTAGCTCTTCTTTTTTTTTTTTTTTTTGAGCCAAAAGGTGTGGAGATTGACTTGAGCTACCTTTGCCAGGCTACTTTGGTTGACCTATGGATTAATGAAACTGAGACACAGACTTGTGTGGAAAAAACCCCTTGAATTTCTAAATGAAATTGTCACTGTCATCTGCTCTTTACTGCCCAATTTCTGTGTGAGTGGAAAGCTGTGTTTGGCTACCTTGTAAATATCTGTGCTTTGCTAATTATTCTTTTCAGCATACTGGTTGCTTACCTGGGTATGTCAGGACTTTTGTATGCTTTCTTTGTTGTGTGGGGTTTTTTAAATTTGTTTTTAAATTTGTTTGTGTTGTTTTGTTTGGATTTTTTGTAAACAGTGTTTATCAGAGATTTGGCTTCTGTTCTACTTTTTTTTTTTACTCAAAAATAGCACTCTAAATTGGAAGTATTTTCTTCAAAATCTTGTGTTATAGGAAGGGACTGCTCTTCTAGCAACATGTTTGCTTGCATGAGAAAGTTGGTTCAGCTTTCTGCTCTTGCATTTGCCACAAAACTCCATGTATGTGTATGTTAATGGCTTATCTTTGAAATTAAGAATGCAATGACATTTATATATAGTGTAGGATTTTTTTCAAATGCTGAGTATTTTCTCTTGTTGGGAAAACCTATCCTTTAAAACTACTGTGGTTGATTAGGGTAGTATGATGTGGGTTAAGCTATTCAATTTAATTTGAATAGACACCTTTTGACAATTGTCTGCATCTTACTGAAAAATGGTTCTCAAGTTCTTTTTTCTTGAAAGATAAATATAATACTACAGTTTGGTTTTTTTTTTGTTTTAAAGATAACTCCACTAAGTGCTATTTCATCTATTTAAAAACAAGGTATTTTTAGTTTCCTTACACTTGTTCAGCTGGTCTTTTAAAAGATAGAGATGAATGCTGTACAAAACAGAAGTGAATACCTTAGTGAAAAAAGATAGATAAGATTTTAAAAAACAAGGAAGTTAATATGATAAAGGCATAATTTTGAACTACAAAGATTTGTTCTTCAAGATAAGTATCTTAAAGTGATCTGGAGAATACATGTTATTAATAGTAAAATATTTATTTAAAAAATTCTAAAGCCCTCTGAGGAAAATGTATGATTAAGTCATAGATCCTAATCTATCTGTGTAGCTGAGAGCTGGTTTGATCAGAGTTGAATCTCTGTAGTTGCACTTTATTCTCATGAAGCAGTATAAAGTCTATTTATTTGATGTTCCTCATTGGTATTTGTCCTCTCTTCCCTGTAAATAATCTTATCCACTTAGTTCAACTATTTTAAATACAAAAGAAAGAGGAGAATTAGAGAGAAACCATTCTAAATATTGGAAGAAAGGTATTCTAGGTCTGTGTGGGGAGTTTTTATTGCGAAGTTAAAATTTTCTTCTCCATGATAGCAGAAGGGAGTAGTAATTTATGGCATTAAAATTTATGATGCTCTAGGTTTGACTTTTTTGTGAAATTTTTAATTCTCCCTAAGTTTTGCTTACCAATTAAAACCTATTTTTTAAAGAAAATGTTTGTTCTAAAGATGTTTTTAGTACTATATACTTAGAATAAATTATAATGTTGATGTTATATTCTGTAACATAGGCTATAAATGGATTCAGAAATGTCAAAATGTATCTTAAATGATTAAGCACTGTCCTACCAAATGAGTTTATTCCCCATTCTTTTATAGAATGGAGGAGTTAAAATATTTTATGGATTTTTTTCTGTTTGTTTTTTTAAATCTGATCATTTCCTTCTTTCCTGCTACCTATAAAGCCTCTCTTCACTAATAACTGGACTCCAAGGGAGGGGAAAATGAAAACTTATAAATTTTAAAACATCTCATAAAAGAGATGTAAACCAGCCTTATGATCTATAAAAATGTTACAGATTGTAAATCATCTATCTGGGGACCTTCCAGAGCAAGATGCAAGCACTGCTGCTTATTGGGCAGTTCCCATCTCTAATTCCATGGGGGTTTAGGATGCTAAAGCTGTAACCTGTAAATGGAACAATACTGAATGTGGTCTGTTTTTTGTTTTTTTTTTTTTCTTGGAGCTGAGAATAGTATTTATGTTTTTTAAAATCTGGGGCTGGAGCAGTGGACTGGAATGAAACATTGTGGTAAACAAACTTTGTAAAAATCTATGAATCTTTCAGGGATTTAGGGTTGTCAGAAATGTTAGGGTGAATATAGCCTCTCTTGGATGCCATGTATTCAAAAATTTTAGCAGTATATTAACAGAAGATTAAATGTTTCAACTTCATCAAACTGGGGATTCTTGCCTTTTGCACACTTCTGTTGGTTTAACAGAAACTCCTATTGTCACTTGCAACAAGAAAATCCAACGTGTTCTTGACAATTTTTAGGTCCACTACCCCTATTTTGAGGTCCACTAGCCCTATTTCCTTTTACTTAGAAAGTGTTACTTGTTAATTTTTTGCTTTGTTGGTTTTTATTGCCTTGTGTAAAAAGGTCTTGATTAACCAAAGGGAAAATTGTAACCTGTGAGTCCCGATACAGGTTGTAATCTCCAGGTTTTGTCCATGAGCTGCCTCAGTCCTCGGGGAATTGCTGCGGGAGAGATGAGGTCCTTAGCTTCTCTGTGGAGAGGTATAAAGGTGACAGTTCTAATGAGGGTGTTTTTCTGTGGGCTTGTGCTCAAAGCAGCTAAATGCAATCCCCCCTTCCAGACATGTCAGAGTAGACCCCAGAGAGTGAAGCTGGTGAGATTCTGCTGTCAGAGTTGAGATCGTTTAGCACCTCAAGATCAGGGATCCGATAACAACCTTTGTGTGGTGTTGACTTGGACAGAATTCAAACTACTGACCTATAGAAAAAAACAAACAAAAAAAGTGCCGTTGTTGAGTAGAATTTGTACTGCCAAGTTCCTCTCTAAAGCTTGGCAGTCTTGCTGTCACTAGCAGTCTTTGCACTGCAGGCACAGCAGTGATCTTCCCCTTGTGTGTGTGATGTAGGAAGGGAACAAGGCGTGTGAGATGAGTGGCTGTGCTCTCCAGGAGAGCATCCCTGTCTCGTTTTGTGCAGGGAAGCTAAAGCTCGAGATGACTAGAGATTATGTGCAACTCAAATCAGTCAAGTCTTTGTTAGTTTGAAAAGCTCTTGTATTTTTCTGAAGTCTTTATCTGCGTAAATTGGTAGAGATTCCTGATCATTCATCAGTGGAGATTATATGGTGATGGAGAAAAAATTTTCATTTGACAGACTTTCATATGACAAATTGAAAGAGATTGTCACTCTGGGGTGTGGTGGGGGAAGTGGGTGGGAATAAAAGAGGAAGGAGTCTGGATGTATGTGAAATTCTATGGTCTTCATCACTGCATGCACTTCACAATGTCATTGTTATCTAAGATAAAAAGGATACTAAAGAAAAAAGGATTCTTCTCTGTTGTGAACTCTGAAAACACCCATAGGAGGTTCTACTTCCCTCTCAGTACAATAGGAGTAGAGTTTAAAATAATTTAGACAAGTGAGTTTCAGCTCTGTTGTTAGAAAATTTTTAGTCCTTGCTTGTTAGGGGACTGCAGGGCTATTCACAGGTGTCTCTTCGACTTTCTTTTTGAAGAAAACTGCTTCTGTGCTAGGACATTCTTGATCTTAACCTACAACTGCTAATTATCCCAATCAACTCTGCTGTCCTATTCCTTCGGCTGAATGTCCAAGAGGACACTTGTCCAGCTGTAGTTGTGCCTCCCCAGCCCACATACTGAAGATAACAGTAACTGAGGCTGAGAAATTCTCTGGCTATTGGTATGGATCAGGGGGGTTGTGCAGTAGATTTTACTCTCAGCACAGCAATGTGACATGAGAAATTTGTTGCTTTTCTTTCTTTCTTGTATTTTTAGTTAGAACAAGCATTGGCCATATGTAAGTAGTTTCTATTGAACTGAGTCTGCTGTTGCTGTCATGGCAAAACAACATGCAAAGTTAGTAGACCAGAGGATTATATAGTAGTACTGCATCTTCATGTTATGCTCAGAAAAATGCAGTTTTCTTGTTTTTTGTTTTGGTTTTCCTCCTTCTTCTGTGATTTAGTGAAAACTTAGTTTTCATTGCGAGCCTGTTCCTGAGTAAGTCTTTATCATGTTTCCACCCAAAACTCTCTTTTGGTGATCTAACCTACTCCTGCAGTGAATCAGCCAGTTATGACTGTTTTTGAGTTTAAAAAATCAGGCATTGGTGGGATAAGAAGCTGAGCTCCCTGTTGCCAAACATGCTGTTACCTCATATAGAGGACACTGGCTCAGAAATGGCTATCACAGAGCACTTTTCAATGATACACACCTGTACCAATTACTTAAATGTGACAAAAAAAGCTTTTTCTTTAATGAAGACTTCATTTTTTAATGGTTTTTGCCTTTTGGAAATAGTCTCTATTCTCATCTCAATGCTGGTGATGGTTCAGATGGAGGAATATGCTTTATTTTCATCCCATAGGGAACGCTGAAGAGTGCTGGGCTGATGAAAGTACCAGTACCTGGATCAGATATTTTCTCATTGATGTGACAAAACTGCATGCCAGGTTGCAAGCACAGGGAGACAGATGAGCCAGAAAGGTTAATTACTTCTCATTTTCTTACCCTTATGTTTATTTCAAATGCTCATCTCTTTCAGTGCCTGAAGGTGGCCAATTAATCTTTCGTGCTTTTGTTTCTACCCAAAAGAATGGCTGTGGTTTGTCTGGCTGCTCCTGACAAAGGTGTGAAGAGTTCTGTAGTGAGGAAGAATACCAAAAAGAATAGAAAACCATTTTGCTTTCAGAAGCCTTTTTGAGGGTTTGTTTAAAGCTAAAAGTTGTAGTGATCTTAGCATGAAAGTTCTTCCACCAGGAAGACTGTGGGTTATGCTTGAAGAGAACCATGGTCTCTACCTTTCTTCAAAACAGAGCAATTTCATTCCCTGCAAGTTATATTCAAGAAGGAAGGCTTTCAAATAGAGACCCAGCCCCAGGGAGCCGAGTCACCTTCCTGAATACATTGTCTGTACTTCTCAGCTTCTCTGTTGTTCAATGATTTGCATCACAGTGGTTTTGTCACTGCAAGCTCTGACTCTTCCTAGCTGTATGGAACAGGTGATGGAGCTCTGCTTGTTCTTTCACTATTTATCTTCATAGCTCCATGAAAATAGGGTAAATCAGTGCGAGTTTCTCCTGTGGTGCTCTTCCATCTAAACTAAGACATGTTTGTACGTTTTTTTTTTCTTTTATGCTTATTGTCCTCTATTGCATCTTCTGTCCTCTGAAAATACTTTCTTTGAGAAGCTGTGCAGAGAATGAAATTGTCTAACAGCAGTTCTTCCTGACTTCTGCACTCACAGTTAACTGGTTTTTCCATGTCTGCTGCAACAGAAACAAAAATAACTTATTAAAACTAATGTAAGAAAACCGTTCATATATTTTTCTTTTTAGATTTCTTGTCCTTTTTTTAAAAAACAAATTCCATGGTGCAGAGTGGTGTTTATCTTGCTCAATATTCAGTTTCACTGTCAGAAACTTGCCTCTTCTGGCAAAGAATCTGTAATTTATCAGAAAATTTATGTCAAAATGATGTCAGCATGAAGTCACAATGCAGAATGTAGAATGAGAAGTCCAGTAAGTTCAATTATTATAAATGGTGTCTGGCAAATAAAGGCAAAGTCCTTTACAGGAGGACCTCACAACTCATGGAAAGGAATGTTTCTGTGATCTTCATCATAAAATAATCAGATTTTAAAATATTTTAAGAATTTCTTTTTTTTTTTTTAATATCTGACCTCTTTATTACTGTTCCCTCTTTTCCTTTGCAGTTCAGAAATATAATTCAGAGCAATCAGTGATAGGCCCTTTAGGACATATCCATGTCCTGAAAAGCACAGTTGTAACAATACTTCACAGTGCTGTGCCAGTGGTGTGGTGCTGAAAAGAAAAAAGGAAGAGAAGCAAAATAGTAAAATGTGTTTTTGATGCAGCTATATTGTCCTTAATGGGAATTCTAAGCAGTCCTCTCAATGTAGCTCACAGTTTATCTTAAATTCATTGAAGGAACTCCCCAACTAGTTGGTCACTCAGAGTAAGTGGTTTTGGTCAACCAATATGATGAGATTCTGTGAAAATGGATGTTCTGTGAAGCTCTGAATGATTCTAGTGAAGCTTCCCTGGATTGATAGACCTGTCCCTAAATCTGACAATTTACATTGTGCTGTTTACTTTTGTACAGGGCAGAAGTGATTTCAGGTGAGGGAATGCTGAATTGCTAACATGCAAGTACCTGGAAAACTTGGCTTACTCTTCTTTGGGTAAGATGGAAGGCTATATCTCCAAAATTGAGAAACATTACTGTGTGGCTACTCACATCATGAGATGAGGATATGCTTTGTAGTTTTTGTCATGTTTATCCTGGAGGAAGGGCATGGTGATGGAATGACTGCATTGAGCACAGGTGGTTTCAGTAGTACTCAAATAAGCAGCATGCTGATAGGTTAGGGGCTGTGGAAAGGTTGTTGTAAGTAGTCCAAAAGGATATTTATTTTTAAGATATGACCTGCAAAAATGTGGCGTTATTTCCAAGTACATTTTTGCCTGCCTTTGCTTCTTGCCTCGCTTTTGGAAGGCATTCATTCATGTCTTGCTGTGATGCAGAATATCATGCCACAAGAGAGCTGGGAAAGAGCCTGTCCTCTATAGGATTTGGTTTCATATGTATTTGTTCTTTGTTGTTGTACTCTGAAAGTTGAATCTGTTGAGGCCTTCCATTAATAAATACCATTTTATCAGAGCTACAATGTTGAGGTAGTGAGAAGTGGTTGGGTAGTTTAGCAGGTAGAACGCTGGGCATGGACTTGGGAAATTCCTTCAGCTTTGTCTCTGCTTCTTTGACTCTTTGGGGCATGAAATGTCCAGTATACTTTGTCATTGTTAAGTCTCTTCCTCTTCAGAACAGCGTTGTTATTACGGTTTTTAACTGTTTCAAGATCTGTTTGAATGTCTCATACAAGGAGGTACTGTTTCCCCCCCTCTTCAAGTTGCAATTCAATGGGCCTTTCTATTGTTGCTTTATAAAAAAAAAGAGACCACAATTGTTAGTGCTTTTTTGATTACTTTCCCATTCCAGCCAGGTAATTTCCCTGGACTGGAATTTGATTCATACCTGTAAAGAAACCTGGATTTTTTCACTTGTTCTCATTCTACAGTAGAAGTTAAGATTTGAAAAGCAAGACTTCTCATACCCTTTTTCCTGCAGACCTTTGATTGTTGCAGTACAGGGCTGGTCTTTACTGGACAAGATTTAGAATGGATGTAATGAAGCTCGTGGGGAGTGGTGAAAGATTTCTGTACAAAGTAGGAAAAAGGAGTGACAAGAGCACTGATGTGATTTAGGATATCACCAGCCTCACTGGTAAAGGAGACTGCTAGTCAAATGAATGAAGAATAGGAGCTACTTCAGGTCTTGCAAATGAATAAAAGAGGATTGATAGTTTATTAAAGGCCCCTGAGGCTGAAAATGGACATATTTTTATTTTCAGCCTGTTACAGTATTGCAGTTAATGGAGTTAGCATGCAGAAGTCAGTACTTATTTATTGTAATGTTCTTCAACTTCAGTGCTTTTTAGATTGCTGTTTAACACACAATAACTGTTGTATCCAGTTTTAATTAAACATAGTCATGCACACTAGAAACATGATTTACACATTTTTCAGTGTAATGATTCCAAAGTTATTTTTCTGGGCATTTCAAATGTTGGTTGAAAGTAAGAGTCAGTGTAATTGTTTGGCTTTTCATAAGAACTGCTTCTAACCCAGCTGTATTGACCCATGAGTCTGCTCTGTCTTCCCTACCACACACTAAGATTTTTAATCTGAAAAACTGGGATTGAATTGTTACGTTCTACTACTTTGAAACCCTGCCAGCCTGTACTCAGTAATCTCAGAAGAATTAAGAAAAGAGTGGATGGACTCTGTCACATTCATTCACATCATCTTAGCTTGTCATGGGGTCACAGGCTAAAGGAATGATTGCATAACTGCTACAGCAGAGACACAGGCATTGTCATTAAGGAGCTGTGAACCAAACAGGCTGCTCAAATATGCTTGTGTGCAGCCCTTGGGACTATGCTAATCACCAATGTCTCTGTATGCTGAAGGTCTTAAACTAAACACTGAAGTCACCATGAGGCCACATTTTTTTTTCAAATTCTACTTTAATGGAGTCAGAAGGAAAATCCTTAGGTATAAATATTGATGTGAAACTCTTCAGTGGCACTATATAGGTGAGAAAATTGCTTTGCAGTAAGGAGGCAATACTATAGTCCTGCTGGAGACACTCTTGCCATGTCTGTATGTATTGTACACTTCCAAGTACAGTGACCAAGACCTGAGCCTCCATCCTCATCTGAGAGAGCTCAGCAAGGTATGTGGTTGCTTTTGATGGTGAATTTGGTTTCCTGTGCCTTCTGTCCATGATGATGAGCAGACAAGAAGTCACTCAGTGCAGTGTCGTGAGCTCTGTGCTCAAGGAAGATAGGCTGTGTGCTCCTAATGGGGTGGCTGAGCTGGGAGTTCTAGGGGCAAAAATGCCCCAAAAGCTTTGGACTGCTTGTTGTCAGGAGTGACCTTGCTTGTTGCATTTGTTCACAAGTTTTCAGGTGTCTGGCTGAATTAGAAGAAACAAAATTGTGGAGATCTGGTGGGAGAAAGGAGAAGGATTCTCTTTGCAACTCTGAACTCTAATTATTTGCATCTATGCTACTGTGAACTTCCAGATGGCATGATGCTCTGTTATTTTCCAGTGCAGTGCACCCTTTGGGGAATTTTCCTGAGGAACAATGAAACATATTTGAATTTGCATTCTATCCTAGTACCCTGCAAATGCCTTGTAAGCAAGACTCCCTTGTCTGGCAAAAAGCGTCTGTGAATTAAGAGCAACTTGGGTTAGGAGTCCACCTGCCAAATTAACTTAGTTTAGTTCAGCAGCCCCAACAGATTTTATTTAGCAGGCAGTCTGTTCCACATTTGGATGATCTGCTGACATCATGTGCTTTGTTCCTCTAAATCATCCCCTATGAAAACTGGGGTTTTATGATGCGTTGAACACATATGCATTCTCTCTAACCTGCTAATGCAAGATGGATCTTGCTTATTTGAGGTAAACCAGCTCTTATCATATGTACATGTAAGTGCTCATTGCAAGTACTTTCTTTGAAGAGTCTAAGACATGGAACACACACCAGCATTCATATTTACAAATTTTCAGGCTCTTACTGCAAAATGTTATGTTATGGAAGAAGTATCTGGCTACTTCAGATATTTGCATCTGTGGTTTCTTAGTTTAAAGTTCCATTTCCTCACCTTTGTTCTTGCTTTATTTTTTTTTCCATTAACCTTTCCATATGCTTTTTGTGCTTATTTTCCCCTATGAAGACATACTCTGCCCTGTGTGATATTAGAGGTGGTAGGGAAACTGTAGCTAACAGTGATCTTATCAAGAGGATTTAAAGTTTTTTTTAATATAAAAATGAGAAACTAGAATTTTAGTAGCAAATGGAATGGGCTGCCCAGAGATGGTGGAGTCACCATCCTTAGAGCTGTTTAAAGTAAGACTGGATGTGGTACTTAATGCTGTGGTCTAGTTGACGTGGTGGTGTTTGGTCATAGGCTGGACTCGATCTCAGAGGTCTTTTCTGACCTCATTGCTTCTGTGATTCTGTAAAATAGACTGTTTTCATCTGTCCTGTATTAAAAGTAAGGGGCAGGATGTGGGAAGTAATGGGAGGACTTAGAAACAGGCATCTCTCCATCTTGCTTTTTGGTTGATGATTTGAAATCAGGGTCTATAAGAATGAACTTCCATCCCAAGAAAGCTACACATACAAATCTACACTCTTTATCTCCAGGCTCAGCTGGTTGCCCTACTGTGGTAGAGTTGGTTCCCCAGTCATAGAGTTTTCTCATTTGAACAGGGGCAGCTCAGATGGCTATCGGTGTGCATTCTCCAACTTTCTCTGATGCAGTCTCCTCTCTGCTTGCCTACTTGATTGAAAAATTGGGGGAATAATGTATTGCACATCAGCATAGCTTTGAGTTTCCTTTCCTGGAGTTGGTTCCCAGCTTCAAAAGGTCTCAGAGATCAGTATGTTTATTTCATAACAATACTTGAAGAAGAGAATTCAGCTCTTTATGAGAGAGGATTTACAACTCACGCAGTGCCTGGACAGTGGAATTGCAAAACTGAAACTATTGTCTGACTAGCAAAGGGATAAGCCCAATTTAAAATAGGGGATTTATGCTTGTCCAGCTGTGCATCTACTTTAGGGCTACCAGTACCCTGTCAAGTAGCTGGCTTCTTAATGATTTGAAAGATGTTTTCATGGTAGGAATTGCACTGTAACTGTCCTATTTTTCAATATGTGCAAACAGCTTGTACAATTTTTATTTCCACAATAGGATAACTTCCTTTAAAACAAACAAACACTCCATTAATTTTCAAAGTGAAGCCTAGTCATGACGATGAAAATCCCTCTGTTGGTGTGAAGTTAGCTTGAATGATGATGGAATGGAATTGTAATAATGTGAGAATTCTTGCTTTTACTGCCAATCCCCTTGAGTTTTAGCAGCCCTACAATGTCCTCAAAAATCAGCCCAGCCCCAAGTAGTTCAGGACCTCATCTTGGGTGATAGAACTAAACCAGAATCTAATGCTCGTATATTGTTTGAATCATGTATGCTGTGATGTAGGAACTGTAGGTGAGAGGTTGAAGATCAGGTCTGTTTACAAGTAAAAATGCAAGAGCTTTTTCTTCTTTTCTGTGGTGGTAAGGAGCGGAAAACAAATGTACTGTATGGGCAGCAGGTGAGAGTGTGAAACATCCTCATTTACTGTTCAGATGGACTTAGTCTGCCAGTGGGGATGTGTAATGAAATTCCTGCATGCAGGATGCAGTACGTACAGAAAGACTATTTTTTTTTTTTTCTGGTAGTGTCTGCACAGAAATATACTTGGAAGTAGAAAAAAGATCAAATACTGTTCTGTCT
>VXBC01010169.1:2267705-2291069 GCA_013399945.1 Ploceus nigricollis
ATCTGACCAATCATACATTTGGGAAAGGGCTAATGTTTCAAGACTTATACTCAGTTACTGGGCCAGCCTGTGGTATACTTGGGATGTGTCTTTATTTATCATACCCAGGTCTGTTCTGTGGTTCTGATCTCCTTTAGGGAAGGAATAGTCAAGTCCTCAGTCCACTTCAGCTCAGGAAGTTGAAACTGTGTGGTAGCTGATGCTTTATACGAGAAGTAGCCTTTAAAAGAAGAGACAAATGTTTTCTGTACCTGTTTCCATCACCTATTCCCTCCTTCTCCTTTCTGTGTCCACTCCTTACCACCTACCCTGTTTGTTTATTTGTTTGTTTTGCTGCCAGAGACAGTTTAGCTGTGGCTTGATTGTAGTGAGTAATGAGTAAAATGAAAACCCTCAAATGTGTTTGCAAATACACATGAAGGCTGGCTAATGCTGTGCTCTCTGTGATTTTTACTGGTGCCTGTGAGATTTGATCTGGTTAGGTGCCTATTTTTATGTGATTTTTGTCTGTGGGTATTGTGACCAACTCCAGAACATTAATTTAAAGGAAACTTTATAACTGGCAGTGTAAACTAGGGCTGTTTTTCAAAGGTGTAGTTGAAATAGAGAATGAATGAGTAGAATTAATATCTTCTTCCAAAAGGATTGTCTTACTGGATTGTAAGCACTAAACTTAGGGAAAGACTCTTGCCCAGCCTCACTGGATCAACAGCATTGAGTTGCTATGAGTGTGGCCAGGTGTTTCCTCCAGTGCTGGGTAGACACAGCAGCAGTTTGTGTCCTCACTGGGGGAATCAGGAGCAGTGAAAGCTTCCCCTGGTTAGCAGCAGTCCCAGCAGAACCCTGTAAGAAGGCATTTTGTTTCTGATCCCTTGATACCTGACATCTGTGCTTTTTGCCATGTGTAACTTTTGTACGAGGTCGTATGCCAGTGTTGGGGATAAACATTGCTGGTTTTGAGATGCTTTCTGGGCGTGAGTAAATTGTGCAGTTTTCATTTGCTGTAGATGATAGAAACCAGACTTGCAGGTGTGTTTCCAGACTTCAGGAACAATGCAGCAGGTACTTCCCAGTGTCTGCATTCTATAGACTCGCTGCTCTGTCTGCAAAGCATCAAGGGCACCTGTGGCACTGCATGCAGAACAACTGCGGCATAGAAACCGCTTTGTAAATGAAATTCCACTCCTCACACAGTTGCTTGTACTGAGGAAGAACTAGGGATAGCTAACTAGGAAAGAAAATTTGTTCCTTGTTATATTTGTATGCCCTGCCAAGCAGGGTTCTGCATATAAACAAGCATTGCTGCATAATTACAAGATGCATGGAAACGTTGAAAATATATAATGCTGTTCTTTATTGCATCAAAGTATTAGCAGTTTTTTTTACTATTGCAATCTTTCACATAGAACATTTCAATTAATTTTTTTTAAAGTTTTATGTATAGTCCAGGGAAGAAGACTGCTTAAGAACTGCCTGCAGTTATCAATACTCACCCATTTTATTTTGCCTGTGGTGACTAATGCTTTTGCTTACTTGCCTATACAGTGCTTGAGCAAAGGCCAGGGTTTAATTAAGATTCTAAGTCTTGTCTTAATATGCATAATTCAGTAATTATTAAAATTATTTCCTTCCTGCCTCATCTATTTGTTATTGTAATTCACACTTAATAATTTGAGAGGTTGAGAGCTGTTGGCAGAAATTCAGTGTTTACACGGGTTAATTTACTAGTTTAATACTGGTCTGTGAATTGAAGCTGTCAGTTCTGCCCTTTCTATCATGAATTTATAATCAAAATATGAAAATTAATACCAAATTACAGCCATAGATATTAAAAAAAATCAATGAGATGATACAACATAAATAGTAGTATTAGGTTACCAAGTGACTGGATAAGCCAACCAGAATTAAATAAAAGTATTGTGGGAGAGGATGTTGAAGTAGTAAGCGAAGTCCTTATAAAATGCATTATTTTCTGTAGAAAGAGGTGGATATTTTTCAAGCCTTACTTATTGTTTGAGCCTATGCCTTCTGCTTTTGTTGGCCATGGTAGCGGGAGGATGTAGTGGCTCAAACCTCTCAAACACTACACAATCGTTCCTTACCCCTTTTAATTTCCAGCTGCAGCATCCTTGTTGAGCTGTGTGGATGAGATGGTCTTCGGGTCTTTGCTCTAGGATGCAGGGTGGTGAAATAACTGTGTGCTGAATGCCTGGATCATAAAGTATGAACAGACTGTCCCTGTGAAAATTGGGAGCACCCTCAGTGATCTGTAGAGCTCATGTGATGTTTTTCCATTACTGGTGCTATGCTCCACTGTACCTGCAACAAAAAACATAATTGAGACCAGCAGAATGCCTTGCCTACAGGTGCAGAAAAAACAGCCCTGTGTACAATTAAAAAAGCCAGAACGCCCCCCCGGCATCTTCCCTCCTTCTCCCCTACTCTAAACCACAAGCCAACCTCCTCAGGTTTGACTTGGAAGTAATATGGCTCCATCTGGCAGCGGAGGTCATGTGAAGAAGCTGGTGTCAGAACAGGTTGAATCCTTTAATTTGGAAACTGCTACCTAAAAGTACCTAAAAAGAAAAATCAAATACAAGTGATGCACTGTGGTTGTCATCCTGGGTTGTAAATGGCACAACAAACCTTTTGGATATTGCATACTCTACCCAGAATCTGTTACTGTGGTTATTATTTTGGAGGCTTTTTAAAAAACATTGGAAGGTCAACAGTTAGAAGTCTTAGGATCCTGCTTGTGAGTCCAGAATGTAACACTTTCAGTAGCTGTGTGGCCCCAAAGCAGGATACAACTCCGGGACAGAAAAAGAGACTTGTGTTAAGCAGGTAGTGTGAGGAGGTAAATTTTTCCAATGGTTTAGAATGATTTGAAATTAAAATCCATGTGTTGTAGGTGTTCCCCAGTCATTCTGATTATGAGGTGCAAATGATTTGAACAATATCTTGTGAAAATTGTTCTGGTTTTTTGCCTTTTTTTTTTTTTTTTTCAGTTTTGGGTCTTGAATAAATACTTCGGCTTGGAGTTTCTAATGTACATAGTAAAAATGAGATAATTCAAACCATTTAAAAAACCATAGGTTTTGTTAGAAATTTTTGCAGAGACAAAAAGAAAAGGTGGCATTTGTAGCTTATTTTGACTAAACTTCTACTTGTTTTATAGAATAGTGTAGTATAAGACAGCAATGCTGATGTATATATGTGATCAGGTGCTACATTAAAGAATTAGAAAACTTCCATGGTATTACTCTAAGCACAGCAAGGTGGTAGATCCATTATAATTCAAGAGGGGAAAATGTACAAACCCACAAAATATCTCAAAACTTCTGGATTCAGATGAAATTAGGAGAGGCTGGAGTAGGACTATCATGGTCTGTGTTTTCCAAATATCTGAAGAAACGTTGATGGGTTGATGAGATTGTTCCATGTCCTGCCCTACTACAACAATGTTCACATAAAAATGGTTGAAGATTGCAATTTTCCAAGGGATTTGACTACAGTGCCGAGATGACCTGCAGGAAGGCAGTGTGGTGACAACCTTGAATGAACTACATATTTCCTCACACTATGAAACTTGTATTTGTTTGTGATAATGGTAGCCTGAAAATACTACCTGCTACTTAAACTTTGTTAGACTTTCAGTTGTGTTCTCTGAAGCTAATGTAAAGGTTAGAGAGAAGAAACCTGTTTATGTCCTGTTAATGAGAAGCTAGTCAGTATTTCTTTGAGGTCTGAATTTTAGGATTATTTATAAAAGCTACAGAGGATTAGTCAAGACTCAAGAGGGTATTCTTCCAGGCATAATATTCCCCTAGGATTGCTGTAAAATACAGGACTTTGGGTTAGTTTTTCAGATTGTTGTAACTTGTTGACATTCGATTGTTGGGCTATTTTTGGAGAGTGGGCAAGGGACATGTCATCATGCTTTTGCTGTAAGGCCTTTTTTGTTGTTATTTAAGTAGTGCTAAGTAAAGCTCTTCTATTTCCATCCACATTTTCAAAACCAGACTGTGAAATATGCTTTAAGCATCTATATTTTAAAAGGAGTCTCCTGGGTAAAAAAAAAAAAAAAAAGAATAAAAGCAGTTTGGTTACCATAGAGATTGTCATGCTCAGTTTGCTCCATACCCTGAGGTGTGTGGAACTTAGGACTGAGCTACTCTTGCAAAGCAACAGGTTCCTTTTGTGCTTGCTGTCCTCAGAATGCAGCAGTAATCCAATTGTTCTGAGAGGGAGCTTTTCTATTCCTTCCCTTCCTCCATCCCTAGTGCTTATCCATTATGGCCAGGGACTACTGCTGCAGGCTAAAGAACTAAGGTGGAGTGCTGCTGTGGCAATAGGAAAGGAGGTTAGAATGTGGAGAGGGACTTGGTGTTGAAACGGGAGTCAGCACGGTTAAGTGGAAACTTCTTTGGCTCTTGCCAACAAGACACAGGAAGGGAAGAGTCATTGTGATAGAAGGAAAAGTCACGGCATCATCTTGTCTTTTCTGCTTTGTCATGCTCTTTAACAACTGGTGCAATGCCAGTGCCTTTACTAGTGGCAATTTTAAGATCAGCTCTGGGAAGGAAGTTTGCCTGAAGATGACTGTGTGTGTTTCTTGTTTGGTTTAGAGAACAATCGTTTGCTGCTTTAGGGCTGTGACTCACTGAGAACATTATCGAGTGCTTTGTAGGTATGGAATAGGAAGCAGCTTTCCATGAAATCTGTAATGATATGAGCCTGATCTTTGAATTCTGCTGCTCTGTACGAGTTAATCCAAAACACAATGAGGTAAATGCCAAGACCCCAGTGGCTTGGTCAGGACTTTTCATCGAGCTGTTGAGCTGAGGAGCCTGCAAGCTTTGCTACTGACAGTCCTCCTCCAGACAGTGCATGGTGACTTGTTCCTGTCTTGGCTCCTTAATTGCTTACTGCCTTCTTTAAAAACCAAAACGATGACAAAACCACCTTGCCAAACCCCAGAGAATGCATTGTCTGGTTATGTCCATTCTTACATTAGGCAGTGAGGGTCCATAGGCAAGAAGAAAGCAGTTTCATCCAGTTCAGGTGTTGATGATAGATGCTGAAGAGAGTATGAGAGAAAAACTTGAGAAAAATCTGTCATGTCAGGACAAACTTACCTGGCAAGCTTTTAGAATGACAGATTTACACTCTACTGTGTGGTATGTCTTGGACCTCTCTTAAATAGACCTGTTGCAAGCCCATCTGTATTTGTTCCAAAAAATGTTCACTGAAGAGTTAACAATTTTTTTCCTTTCTTTGATAGTTTAATTGCTTTTCTGTAGTTCATTCTAATTTCAGGTTAATTGTGTACAATTTGATGACAGTGTGCTGTGTCTACCAAATGCAAATTCTCCAAAGGCTTCAAGAGGCATTTCATTTTAATGAAAATGCCATTTGGAAGGGAGATACGTGGTTTTAAAGCAGAGGTCAATTTTGGCAGCTAATGAGTTGGTGTAAATGAACTATCTTCCTGAAGGACTATTTTTTTTTAAGAATAGAAAACCATGGGTTTTTTCTTCAGTCAGGCCTTGCAGTGACTTAGGAAGGCAAGATCTTTTTCTTACAGCAGTTTCTGAGAGCGCCTACTTTGGCAAAGCCTCATGAATCTGCCCTCTTTTTGCTGCAGATGACAAGTGCCCCTTTTCTTATGGCCAAGTATCTCATTGGCCAGAGCCATGTATAGGAGGGTAGGGTCATGGAAGGAGCAGAGTAAGCAGAAAGCAAGCTTATGTGAGTACTTTGAATAATCCATGGAGACTGAGTAATTATGTATGGCTTTTAATGAGATGAAGATATTGACGGTAGGTAATGGGATTTTTCTGAAGCAAGAAGACAACTGATGCTCAAAAAACAAAGAAAATGTAATGTGTAACTGCGGTTCTGTGCTAGCTTTTAAAAAAAATATACAGTGTCAAGTTGAAAACATTGAAGACTTATTCACTTGTCAAGGAAAAATAGTATCAACTGAAAGGGTGACGATTTCCAATTTGTCTGTGGAAAATGACCTTGCTGCATGCTTTCTCCTCTTTAAAGGGAAGATAAATCCCTTTTATTCTACATGGTCCTTTTATCCTGTCCTGTTCATTTGTTATTTGCCAGGAAGCAGATAGGATTTGAACATTGCCTTAGCCTGGACATAGGGAAAAGTGGTTTTTAATTACCCAAATGGAGTGGAAAAGTTTGTATCCCATTAGCAATCCTCAAAGACTAAAGCACCATAAAGTGTAATCACTTAAGAATGTGTGTCTATAGTATTAAGCACATTTGAATGAACGCCAATGAATGAGTTCTGAGTGGAGCCAGTTATGAAAGTCATTGGGTGTATCTAAAGTGTTTGGTTTAAATTTCAGAAACAAACATCAAATAAAACCCAGCAAAAAATGGATTTTTATAGCTAGTGTGTTCTCTCAGATGGAAAGTCATTTCCTCCTTTGAAGGAAGTCTTGTACCATAAGCAGTGTATTTGGTGAATATCAACGACATTTAACTGGTGGGCTTGTTCAGGAAGATTTTTTTTTTTTTTGGTGAAAAATTCTTCTCTAATAATGTTTGATCTCATGACTTTTGTTTTTTCCTCTTTCTAAGCTGAAACTGTGGAATGTGAGCAACAGAATACAGATTTTTTTTCTGAAAGGAAACTTCTGGCAAATGATTGAGCTGTGACAGGAAAGTGCCAAATGGGAATTAGGTGCCCAGTTCTCACCGCCTTTGAGCATCTTAACTGCCGTTTGTGCTTTTGTTAATCTCTCTTTTTGATCCGAAGTAATTGGCTTCTGCCTGTGTATCTTTATCTCCTTCTGTGAGGCATGTGTGAAGGGGAATGCGTTGTAGGGAGACTTGTTTGGAAAAGAGCATCAGCTGTGTGCTGGCAGCTCGTTGGGTGTGCCAGCATGCTGAATGTGGCTTGTGGACCTGTGGAGTGGGAGAGCACCAGAGCAGGACTCACCTTCTGGTGACCTTGCTATACCAGGAACTAAAATGAGTTGCTCAAATATGTAATAGTCAGGTAGGGGCTGGATTCCACAGATTCAGTGCAAGCTCTGTATTGGCTGCCAAGGCATGCTTGCTCTGGCTGATAACCTCGGACGCTATCACTCTCCTGGTATCTACAAGCTTCTTGACTTAGATCCAAGATAAGAGATCTCAATTTTGTTGCTCTTTCAAAGCTTAAAAGGGCTCTCAGCTGCTTCAGAATGGAGAAAAAAACCTCAGCAAAATCAGCTCTTTCCCTCCAAAGAGGAAAAAACCCAGAAAGAGAACAGAGGAAAACCTTAACAAAATGATAACAAGAAAATGAGCAAACTAAAAAACCCTCACAAACAAGCAAACTAGGAAAACCCAACCCCTGAACACTGAACATCAAATATCTCTGAGGAGCCCTTGAGTTTGAACGGGGGAATGATTTATATTGAAGTTACAAGAGGACAAAACTGTTCATGAAGCCTTTCTAGTGTGTTTTTAGGAGAACTCCAGCAAAATGCTAATCAAATTCGCTAATCCAAACTTTCTATAGATGGGTAATTTCGTCTGACTTGTCATGATGACTTTTGCTTTGCAAAACTCATGATCATTTCATGTGAGAAATATGCCTGGGAGTTAAGCTAGGCCATGCCTTCGGTAATGCTGAGGATCCATATCTGGGCTGATTTCACTGGTGTTGAATGTTTTTTCCATGTTTTTTTCCATGTTTTCTATGTTTGTATGCTCACCATCCCATGTGCAGAACTGGTACAATGAGTGATATAATTTTATTAAGCATCAAAACACCTAGGAAACCCAACAGCATAGAAAAATCTTGGTAAACATCTGTTTTGAAGGTAAAACTGGAAAAGAAAAAATAGACATGGAAAATATTTTTCTTTGTTATTCAGTCTGGTTAGTGAATTGCATTTCTCCTCAGTGCCTTGGATGGCATGGGAAGGCTTGTGGGGGGAAGTGGGATCATAGAATTAATGATTATATAAGAATGCAAGCAAGACTGAACCAAGCCTGGTTAGGCAATCTGTGCTGTGTAAGTAACTTTTTTTTGCAGGGGTGTTTGTGGAGATGTGTGCAAAGCAAAAACAGTGGGTAGCTTATAAACAGTAATTAAACCATGTGGTGGTTTTATAAATGAATATTGTTCAATAACTAGGAGTCAATTACACATTTTTTCCAAAGGGCATTTAGTGCCACAAGGTAAGCTACTACATGGAGAAATTCCCTCAGTTCTTGAGTCATAACCATAACTCCAAATAGTTACCAAGTGGTCTTCTGCTGTTTTAGGTCATGCATGACATTTCCCTGTAATTTCTAGGTAATGTGGTTTGAATGCTGTATGTTGTAGTTTCTATAATATATTTGTACAAATTAACTTAATGCACATATTTCAAGATAAAATATTAAACAATACAGGATATGTAACACTTTATATACTTTTAAATTTTTTATTATTATATAAAGTGCTACTCTCAAAATGCTTTGTTTTAGAAGTTTAAGTTTTATTTCTTGCTGTCATTGATGATAAAAAGCAGGATAGGGTGCTCACAGACCTGTAGGGACATCTCAGTATATAAATGAATCCATTTACCAGCTTGTTTTGTCATGTGTGATTCTGGCTTCTCTCAAGCACAGTTAAAGACTGGGAAGTATTTATGTACAAACAAAAACTCCAATCACACACTGCATTAGAAGGCTGGAAAGTCTATGTAGAAGTCTATCCTTTTCAAAAGCTTATTGGTATACATTCTATTAATATGGTAATGTTGCACTTCTTTTAAAATTATTATTTGCTAACTTCAACAGTTCTTAAAATGGGGGAAAAAAACATGCATTGGCAAAACACGAAATATTTCTTTAATGATTTTAAGCAGCAGAAACAAGTCTTCAGGGTTGAATGAAACCTTTACTTGGCCAAGTAATAGTTTCATGATATTGATGTATTAAATCTATATCAACAGATGTAATGCATAGTAAATGGAACTTTTATTGCATTAAAATCAGTGAAATGTAGGGCTTCAAATCAATAAAAGGGTTAAAAAAAAATCAATGTAAAGGACTAAAAACTAATTAAAAGTCGAAATGCTTTGCTAGAAGCATCAGCAATACTTTGCCCTAAAAAATGTGCAGACTGTTTGATTTTCATGAGGGCAAATCTTAAAAACTTCATTTACCACCATGTTACCAAATCCTGCTGTTACTCCTACATTCTTTTTGTTTTTTGAGTTGAGAGGAAGGCCTGAACTGAAAGATCTCACCCAGCCTCAACTTCGTGTCCTCTTGGAGTAGGCAGCTCTTGTGGGGGGAAAAAAAAAAAAAAGCTGTTCTGAGTCTTAAAAATTGTGGAGAAACTACTTTTGCCTCTGATAAAACAGTCTGAGGGTTGGTAGGCCCTTGGCAGCTACGTAAGTGTGCACAGCAGCCTTTCTCCTTTAGCTGCTTGTGCTTGATTTCACTGTGTGGAAGTTGTTGTTTTCAGGTTGTGCCTTACCCTACTTCACAGCTCGATCCTGTTTGGCTGCCTCAGGTTTGGAGAGGCTGAGAGTGAGATAAGAGGGATAAGCAGGTTAGGGCTGACCTGAGGCGCAGGGAAGCAGAGCCTGTCCAGGAGCTTGGCACAAAGCACCCTGCTGCTTGCTCAGGGTTTGGAATTGTCATTTAACTATTTCCTTCTGCAAATCAGAAAATCCTGTAGCTCCCAAGGTGCTGTATGCACTAACGAGTTATGCACTGTGCCCAAGAAATAACTGGCTCATAAAGTGTATCTCTGTTTTTGGAAGCACTGAAAAACTGATGGTGGATAAAGTGTCCTGTATTGCCAAGAGGATAGTTGTGATTTAGGAAGAAAGTAAAACATGCACTAGAATGAAGCACCCGACTCCGTGGCACAAAAGAGACTTTGGAGCTTCTGAGTTTCTTGTCTAAGGGCTCTGTTTGGTGTCTGAAGTGCTGCAATGGCTGAAAGTCAACTCCTACAAAGTGGCATAAACCCTGTCAGAATGCGGCTCCCTCTGCCAAGATCTAGGACAGGAAGCTCCTGCTGCGCAGAAGCCACAATGAGCAGAGTCTGTTGCTGGTGATGAGAAAGGAACCCACTTAACTCAGATTGAGGAATTACCGCTCTGCTGAACTGGATCCTGGCAACAGTCTTTCTACCTATGAATTACTTAAAGCCTTTTAAATTTCTGAGGGGGAAAACCCCTTTGGTGTGGGCTTGGTTTTGGGAATAGGATGTGCTTCTATAATGCTATAGAAATAGCCTGCAAGTCTCAGTCAAACGTATTCTGACGATTTTTTGTTGTGAGTTAATGTCTTTCTTGCTCCAGAGTTGTCTGCCATTCCCTCTAGGGACCCTTACATCTGAGACAAATGCAACAGAATAGTACGGACTTGTGAAGGGCTTTAGGCGTTATGAAAGATTAGTGTGAAAAAAATGGGATAAAAAACTGCTTAAAGGTTCTATTACTTGATGGTTTATCTTCAAACCTTTGGTTAATAAGTACTTGAGGGTGGGGAGGAGACAGGGAGGAAGAAGTTATCTTGTAATGGGAAATAATTTAGGACTGCTATAAAAGCTCAGTAACTCTGTGTTCTCTTGACCACTTGTTAATCAGGCACCTGATCCTAAAGCCACCGAAGCTAGTGAGTAAATTTACTCCAATTATTTCAGGAAGGCTATAGATAAAGTTTATGCAAGTAAAGGTTTTTCAAGTCTAGACCCATACTGTGTGGCTCCTACCTGCTCAAAACTTTAAACCTGTGAAACTACTTGCATGTTTTATCAGAACTAAAAATGGTGAAGTAGAAATCTTATATAGGAGCTCAGTGAACTGTATATTAATTTTTCCTCTAACTTCCAAAAAGTAGTTGGACAATGGAAGAGTGTGTAAAATGTCCCTGCATCTCCCATCATCTCCCATGGGATTCTGCTGACAGACCAGGATGGTCCCTGAGTGCTCTGAGACCTGCCACAACTCTGCTCCTGGGCTCCCGAAGCCAGTTCAGTCAGCTGTGCGTGTCATTGCTGATGGGTTATTGGCTTATGGCAAAGAGTGACTCTGTGGCCAGTTTCCCAGTGTCCCTGTCCTAATCTGAGCCTTATAATATCATATTAACAGATAAATATGACTCCTGACCTATTTATTTTCAGAACTGTTTGGGAAGTGCTGTGGGTTGCGTGATGTACAAATCTAAGATTTAGAGGATTACTGGGGAATATTAAATTGTTGTGGCTGGATCACATTCAGTCGACGAATAAAGATTTTTTTTTCTGAAAGTTGATACATAATGTAATTTTATTCTTAGTCATCGCAAACTTCTCTTTTTTTGAATTTTTTTTAATATTTGGCTTCTTTGTAGAAGCCAATAAGCTACGGACAATTTCAGCCTCCAAATCAAAGGTCCAAGGGTCCATGAAAATCTAATTCCTACTAAAGACCAAGACTTTTGTTCCCGATCTGGTGAGCACTATCAGATTGTGCATCATTCAAATGGAGAGAGGTGCATAGGAATTGCTTCTTAACGTGGCTATTTCTTCCACTGTGTTTTCATTAGGCCACAGGAGAAGGGGGCAAGTACCCATTATTTTAATGCAAGTAGCAGCTGGAGGCCTAGTTATGCAGGGAACTTAGCTCTGAGTAACTACTGAACTTAATCATGTCAGTAAAGTAAACGTTTCCCCAGCATAGAGGGCATCCGTGTCTTTTAAGTGAGTAAGGTTTGATACATAGTGGATAACAAAGCCATCCAAAAAATTCCTCCCTTTCTAGGTCAGTGCTTTCTTCAGTGTGCACTTGCATTTTGAGAGGCAGTGGCTGTGAAGTCTGTTGGGCTCTGTATTACGTTAGTGTCACGTTTTCACTTATTCTGTATGATAGAGTGTTGTGGATGATGTTGTATCTGCAAAAGCTGTGCTACCAAAGTTGTCAAGCTTCAGCTAACAAAGTGTGTACTCTTCCCTCAGGAGATATCACTCTAATTTTAGACATTTGAAAACAGGGTATAACAGAAGTGGAGATGGGGAAAGAAGGTGAGAACTGGATGTATTAGATCAGTAAACATTCTGAATTTACTCAGTAAAAGTGGAGCACGTAGAAGGAGAAGTACATCAAGGAATGAATGACCTTTGTTAGCTCATCATTACAGCTGTCAGCATAAAAGCAGATCTGGAGATGTGAATCAGGAGAGCAGAGCAGATGGGTATGTTGAGGGTAGCTGAAGAGTGAAACTGAGGACAAGAAGTGGAGGGTTTTTTATGGGAGAAGCGGGTGCTCTGTGGAGTCTGATGCGCCAGATCCCAAGTCCCTGAATATTTGATCATGTTTAACTATGGATCTGGATAAAAGAGTGAAAATGTACTGAAATATACAGTGAAGTCAAGGAGGTTAAGGCTAAAAAGCTGAACTGTCTTATGTGTGAGGAAAAGAGAATTAGTGCAGAGACCTAGATTTGGGGAAGAATAGAGTAATATAAGTAATACAACTCTTAGTAGTTGTAGTTGTTTTTTTTTTTCCTGGGGGAGTGTGTCCTTCTGTCTTGAGTGCACAAAATGAGAAGGTTTTGCTAGTCAAATATCTGTGTGATGGGGACCTGGATGAGAGTTTCAGCTGTCAGAGCTGAAAGAAAAGGTCAGTCCCCAGACACTGTGGTCTTTGTCCTTTTAGTTTTGCTCTTAGGGAAAGCTCTAAATGAGGTAGTACAGGATGAATATGTGGCCCATGAAGGGTTTAAAGTGAAGAACAAACTGTATTAAATTAAAATATGCATAAAAACTAAATTAGACTAGCTTATAAAGTGAAGTTGAAGCCAATTATGGAAATTAAGCATGATGTAATAGTTAATGAAACCAGTGTAGCAAGCACAGTGAAGCTCTGCTGATTGCCAAGAACATCTTGCTTTTACAGTACTTATGTAACCATCAGGAAAGGCCTCTGAGTGTTTTTAATAACAATAAGCCTTTTTAATAACACTTTCCTGCTGCTTTTCTCCACTTCTTTTCCTGTGATATATTGTGCTGCAAGTGGGAGTGTATGTGTTTAAAAAAAAAAATTAATTTGTAATTTTCCCAAGCAGTATTCCAGGTTATATATGTATTTTATTGTCATTGTGCACTTCTGTGAATGCATGTGTGTACTTCATTAATAAGGAAGTTCCTGGCTCCTGAGGATTTTTATTGCCCTTCCTAGCTGAATGGAAGATTTGTGTGGTTGTTTGTCTTGATTTGCTTCCGTAGTCAGCAGTCCAAATTTAATTTAATTAGAAGAAAGAAATACCCAAGAAAACCACAAAGCAATGTAAGGTTGTGTTGGTTCTGTGATAGTAGCTGTTTTCAAAACCTTTGTGTTTTTAAAAAAATGGTATAATGTGGATTTGAGTATTACAGAACTTGATTTGTCACTTCTCAGAACATCTCAGCCTTATTGCTTCAACAGAAAAACTAGATTTCTTTTCACAAATACTCGTCTGACTGAAGCAACAATAAAATAAGTCAAATGAACATGAATCTTCATTTTAAAATAGAGATTTCATTTAGTATAGGCTGATAATGAAGTTTACCCATTACAGGTGGCCTTTTCTTCAGGTTCTAAATTTCTTCTGTGCTTTACGGATATATGGTAAAAAGTAAACATATGACAAGCTTGATGAATTGGAAGTTGAGAGATCATTTCTATATGAGCTGCTTATAAGATCGTAGGTAATATATGTTACATGTACCAGATAAATATTAAAATCAGAAATTAGAAGATATAAAAATGTTTCTGAATTATCAAAGCCAGCTCTTTGTAGAAATACCAGGATTTGCCAAAATTTTACCTGAGCAATACTAAAGTAGGACATAGACTCATGCAAAGGAAAGTGAAGTGCTGGGCTCTGCTGTGCCTTATACTCATTACTGGCATCAGCACGGGGGCTTTACTGGAGAGACGCTGTCTCCTCTGGGAATTAAAGAAACTGAGAGCCTTAACCTGAGAAGTTTCATTCAAAGCTGCTATCAGTGAATTTTCAGTGATTTTCTGAGAAATACATGATGGATTAAGTAATTTTTTTTTTCTCTAAGCCCCACTTGTTAATTTGCAGAATATAATTTCTTAGTTGGAAGATGACGTGAAATGTTGAAACACTAATATTTTAGGAGAGCATGATCCTTGGAGTTGGTTATCCTGACAACTCCAACCATCTCCAAGTACCGATTCATTTGGGCATCTCTACTTGCTCAGACATGGATTACTTCATGTTGTGGAGAAGAATGTCTAAAGAGGGCTGTTAACAGTTTTGCATCATTAACCAGGCTGTAATCTAAATTTATGTTAATATCATGCAATAGGGAGAAACTGTTACTAAGTCCTTAGAAATTCTTGTCTCTGAGTTATTATGCACATGGTAGCAAGATACACCAACTAACTTGTATTTCTGTCATACCCAGCTAAAAATATCTTGAACTAGAATCAAAGCCTGGTTTTGGGTTACTAGAGTTTAAGTGAAGCAGTGTAAGTGGAAAATAACCAAAAGCAGAATGGATAAGGCTATGCTCTAAAGATGTTGAAGATGCTCACTTAGAAAAGTGAATTTGTGCTCAGTTAATTCTCAGTCAGAACTGGAATTCTGTGGTAGGTTTTGATAATGGTATTACTGTGTCTGTGATCCTAGGCTAACTTTAATGAATTTTTAAAAACTAATTACGTGATTTTCTTTGTTTTACCCTCCCTCAGCTTAGGTTGTTGCCAAAACAAGGTTTTTTTGCAAATAATTTGTGAGAGCACTGGCTCTATTACACGTGAAATAGTGGAAACACTGCAACAGCTCATTGCATTGCACGTGTCTTTTTCCCTTGTCATCTATTCTGCTTCATAAAGCAAACATCCCAAACAAAGGATTAAATAAAAAAAGTACAAAAGGAAAGGGGAGGAGGAAGCATAAAGCAGATTCATATTTTTCTTTTATTTCAGAGAAAAATTGATTATAAATGAGACACAAACAGGTTTCTAAAACACTGTATATCGCTGTCTTTCTTATATTGGCTAAACACAATAATATTTTGTATCTACACAGAATGATCAGATACAAAGAATCATGATGCTTCTTTGGTGTTGGATGTTTTTATAGCTAAGGTAAATATAATTACTAAAGAATATAATTTTCAGATTTCATTGTAACTTTAAGTAATGACTTTTTTTTTTTTTTTGGGCTGGCTGGGACAAAATGCTCATTTTGATTTCAACGCGAGTTATACTATTTTCCATCTTAGTTAAGTACTTGGTTGGAAGACTTTTCTTCTGAGCCTAGGGTTCTGTCTGTGAGTGTATTACAAATGTTATTGCCATTTATTTTCTGGAAGGAAGATAAAATATTGTGTGTGTCTGTCCATTTTTTTTTTTTCTGCTTGCTACATACCACTGCAAATTCAGTGTGAAATCACTGCAGAGATAATTCATACCATTCTCCAATAACTTGCATTAAACCAGAGACACCCCAGAGACCATAACATTATCTCAGGGATTACAAACTATGCAAATACAGACTTGCCATGCAGGGTTAAGCTAGACCATGTAATTTCTGAAACAACAAAAAAGAAAACAGGTAAAGTGTGTTTATTTCTCGTTTGTCCATTACAGCCAGGTTTTCAGCCTCATAATTATTCTGTGGGAGGAAGGAGGCTTTTCTCTTTTAGGAAAGGTTCTTGATGAAAAGTGATAAAATGTAAAGCATAATTCAGGCTGAATAAACTTTTCAGTTGTGGAATATGAGGCATGTAAGGGATATACATGCATGATGAAGGACATGGTAGCAGAACATCAATAATAGGATTTATCATAGAAAAGTAAAAATTAGCCTAGAAAATTATACAACCATGGTTGTTTGCTCAAAAGACCTCTGGTATAATATGACAGTACTAAAATCAAGAAAGTAACTTTGCCCTTTGTGACTACACACAGGCTCAAGTTATCACCATGTCAGAGATTTCAAAAAAATGGGTAAATTAACATTTTAACTTTTTGGACTGAAGCAAACACTAGAATCAGAAATGACCTGCTTTAAGGATGCCCTTTCCATTTGTCCTTACTTCATGTCTTTGATTATACACTGTATGTCGCTTACGATTTGAATAGATCCAGAAAGTAATAAAAACTCATTGCTAGTCTGTGGAAAGCTTTCTGGAACACCAAATGCTCAGAGAGGAGGAGAGACAACAGAGTAAAAAGTTTATGCAGGCTGCTACTTTGTCCCTCCAGAAGAACCAGCTGACCTTAGTGAACTTGTTTTTTGTGTCCATGAAATGCATCTCCAAAGATTTGTTTTCTAGGTATGTGTACACATATGTATTAAAAATCCCCTTTATATGTGGCTAGATGTGCATGTGTTTTTGGATGTGTGTATCTGTTTGGTTCTTCATACAGTAAATCAAAAGAAAATGGTTTTAGTCTAGCACAGACTTAGCATTGGTGACTGTCTTGAATGAATTTTCTGGTCCTGGCGAGTTGGTTCAAGGCTGACTTTCTCTTGTGAATTAAACTGCTTACAAAGACACACAGCTTTATCAACTTGGTAGTTGAAATTTTAGTTTATCATCTTTGTCCATGTCAGTACTTATACTTGTCAGATATTTGCTGGTTTTGTTCTAGTTGTCATTTGACAGATTTGGAAACATCATATGTGAAATTCCTGGGGCAGTATGGAGCATGGTCTGCACTATTTAAAATGAGTGGAGGGGCAGTGTCAGTGAATTGCATGGACTGACCATGGCCAGCTTTCTTTGCCATGTGCTGGATTGTACTGTGGCCAATAGTCACATGACCTGCATCCCATACATTATAAAGCTGGAAGACAGGAGTATTCCAGGACAGATTGACATGCAGAGCATGAATGTGTTCGTGTGAATATGGCTTAGCAGTTCCCTGTCAATTTACTCTTTTTCTATAGCTGGCAGCTAGCTAACATGAGAGCGGCTATGCCAGGAAAGCTCCTGATGCTGACTTTGTGGTTTGCCCTAGCATAAATAAGAGCTGGTACGTGACCATCTCATTCATGGTGGGGAAGAGCAAGAAAATTAAAGGGTTGAAGCAATCAATGGGCAGTGGTTGCTTGAGTTTTGTTTGCAGTTCTTTGAGCATCAAAACGCGTAGAAGCAAGTTGACAGATTGTTAATTCCTTTTCTTACACATAGCACCCGTTATAAATATAGAAAAGGAAGAAGGAGGTTTGGGCTTATTCCAGGCAGGATCCCAGTTCCCTCCATTTGGTACATGGGTGGTGTTTCCTCTTCTGGCACTTAGGGATTTGATTGTTTACACAGGTTTGCTTAGCGAGTGCACAATTTAAAAAATGATTTGACAGGAAAACAGACTTGCCTGCATGTGTGCACAGGAACATGGGGATTTATACATTCTGTATGGATGCAGGACATGGACAAGAAGCCCAGCTGCTGCACTCAAGAGGAACGTAATGGGAGCCTCTTGTCCCATGCTCAGCCTTTCTCCTGCAGCTCCCCGGTGTGTGGCTCCCTCCCTGCCAGCTGCTGTTTGCTGGGGTGAGCAGGGAGAGGGATGTGGCTGCGAGATGAAGTTATTCTTCAGGACAGGCCAGAATTATTGATTCTTGCTGTAGATACTTGGTCTTCGGGGCCCTGAAGGCCTGCTGGGGGTGAAGAAGGAAGACAAAGCTGAGTGGGCTTCAGTGTCTTGCTGCAGCTTGCTTAGCTCTATTATATGTGTGAAATAAATAATGCATTTATTTTACATGGTAGCAATAGTGATTTGCGTGCATGGGGCATTTGTATTGCACAGGGTGCAGCAGCTTTACTTGCTGTGGTTTTGTTGTTGATTGCAATGTAGATTGTTTAGAAAACGCTTAGAAATGCACAACACAGAGCTAAAATATTCGGATATCAATTGTGTGCTTAGGAGGTTAATTAATTAAGTTCGTCAGGAGACTCAATATTGCCCTTACACGTTGATGAAGATCTGTCATCTCTTCAGGTTTTGTTGAATACTTAAACTATACTATTTGCCTCTTTTGCATTGTTTTAATGACAGTTCTTCTAAGTAAAATGTGAAAAGAGAGAGAAAAGCTGAATTTGTCTTATATTCATGTAGTTAATCTTATGGTTGCTTAGCTTGTGCTTGCTTCTTCACAATAAATCACTTTAAAAGCCAGTTCAAATTTTCTGTTTCAATATTAAGACATAGTGCAGGAAGAGAAGTGAGAACAGCATAAGAGCTGTAAATGGAAGAAGTATTTTTAAAGCCTGCACAAAGTCTAATGTCATTAACAATACCACTCAAAACCAGATTGTAAAATCTTTGGGTGTCACCTGCGCTGCTGTTTTAAACTCCACTGGTTGTCCTTTGCAGTCCTCCTGTTGTGTTATGTTAGCTGTAGACCGAGTGAAAGAAAAGAAAGATATTTCAGTATTTTGTGACAGCTGCTTCAGTGATTTCAAATCAATCAGGTGAGCTTCATTTCATTTGTCTTTTTGTCAATTCTCATTACTCCTTGGCAACACCAATAAAGAAGAATATAAATGGCAAATTAAAGACGAAATGACAATAGTACAAAAAATTAGAACAACTTTTTCTTTTGGCTCCTGTGGGTGCCAATATTGTGCTCATATTGTTTTGTGTTAGATGGATGTGGTAACCAGATTAAGGAAAAGTAGTGGAGGTTTTATCAGCACTAGGGAAGCAGGGATGTCTTCCAGGGGTGAACATTGCACCTTTTGCAATTTGAATTCTATTTCAAAAAGCTGGGCCAGACACTTGTTCATTCTCATACCCTCTATGCTTTAACTTTGCCAGCCATAGTATGGGTGCTTTCCATACTTTTCTCTTATATCTTCTGGGTTTCTTTCCTTATCTGTGCTGTTCTGTCCCTCACTTACTGCTAGTAATTAGCGCTCTTTTGGAAGTTAGAGTGTTAGAGATCCCTGAAATTGATCTGTGTTGATTGTGAGGCCAACAAACAATGGCAGAGCCAGGGCTGTTCCCAAGCCCCAGTGTCAGCATTGCTTGGCAATGTTGTAGCAGCCAACAACTGGCTGGTTACAGTGGAATGTTTTTCTCTTCATTTTTTTAAAGAACTGCAAGGTACTTCTATGTAACCTGAAAAAAACCTGTGCTCTTTTTTTTGTGTTTTTTTCCTTGTTTTGTTGTGTTTTTTGATAAAGTTGAATCAGTAGAACTTTCTTTAAGACTGATAAGAGCAATGTAATTAGATTGCAATTACATGATCTGATGTAACTTCTGCAAAATAACCTTTCAACTGACAAAAAACCTTGAAATAATTCTGTTTCAGTGCATCAAATAAAAGGATAAATCTTGGGCAAAGTTCTTTCAGATTTCTGAGACAGGCAAAAGACTGTTTTACATGAGGGTGTCATTTTTGTGTTGTAGGAATGACAAATGACAACCAGTGATTAGGAAATACTTTAGAAGAGTTGGTAGAGCGGCATTTACTAAGTAAGGAAATTAGTTTAAAAAATGCCAGGGAACACTGAGGGTATGGTTTTAGAAGGGATGATAGCTTTTTCTGTGACCAGTAACCAGTATGGTGTTGAGAATTGATTTGAAATGCAAAGCATGGGACAGGCCAAATAAGCTGGACATGGAGTATCTGGAAAAATGTGTCACTTATTACAAAATGAAAAATGATGATAATTGATGATAAAAAAAAATTATATCTTGATATTAAACTAGCTCATGCATTTCTTTTTCTGAAATACATATTGGTCTGGGTCGTGGAGGCAGTTTGGTCCAGCTGAGTAAGACTGGCTTCCAAATCATAGCCATTTCCTGAGTTGGCGGCTCAAGAATGCTTTCCCCAAGCTGTGCTCCCTGTTATTGCTGGCCCTTCTCCTGGGAGCTATGCTTCCTGTACTTAATTAGATGAGAAAAAGATGAGCTGTTCCACTCTCCCTCACTTCAGGTTCATGTCTGGATGGTCCCACTTCCAGTGCTCAGTAGTAGAGCTCACTGAGCTGGCTGCTAACCTGAGAAGCCCTCCTTCAAGTGAGAGGATCTGTTTTGCCTTCTCAGCTTGAGAAGAGAGTAAATTCCAGCTAAAATTGCTCCTTTGCTAGCATCAAACCCAGTGTGACTGTGGTCTGGGGAAAGAGGAAGTGTAGTGCTCCCAGTGCCTTGGTCACACTGGATACTTTCATAGCTTGCATTTAAAATCTTCCTTTCCTGCTCTGAGTTACATCAATATGCAGAAAAAGATATCATGTTCTCTAATTAACAGTGAAATGAGTCCTGGCAAATACAGTCCTCCATGTTCCAAGCAGCCAGAAATGGTTTAAAGGTTGCAATACCAGGCAATGTCAAGCTTGCATGGAAAAGCCAGCTCTAATAGGAGCTAAGCTGGATTGGCTGAGTGCTTGGCTTTTCTAAAATGATCTGCAAAGAGCATTAATTAGTAGCATATCAGCAGGCTGACATTTGAGAGTCTTCAGTAAAACTTCAGTGATGATATTGGTCAGTAACTGTAACACCATATTGTCATTGAGGATTTAGGTAAGTAAGGTTCAGAGGACAGAGGTTGTAAGTAGGTGATGTTAAATGGGTCAGTTGCATTTGGTGCCTTCCACCCCACACAGCTGGGACATGGCAAGAGAATGCAAAAACAGTTGCTGTGGCCACTGCCTTTTTTTTTTTCTTTATGTATAGTTTTTCCTTTTACACTGTAACAGAACGATCTCATGTTAAAAGGGTATCAAAATGTACACACATGAACAATTTGCAGCAGTAAGTAATGATTCAGAACAGGACCATGTATTTTTTACACATTGCTTTTGAATTTAGCAAAAACTTGAGGGAGAGTGGGAGGGAATCAGCCTCATTTGTTACAGTATTTGCAACCTTTAGCTGTTCCCAGGTGGTTACAGTCAGTCCTCAATAGGAGGACTAGGACAAAATTCCCTCCTTCCAGTGTCGGAAAGGTCACATGGTAGAATCCAGAAACATTCACCTTGTGTGCCAAATGCAGACTTTCTGAAAATAGCCATATGCCAGTTTGTTATGGTGATGTGCACATGCTTGAGCTAGTGTGTTGCTTCTGATGCCAAGTGTCTGTCTCAATGAGATGAGTAAAGCAGAGTGTCAGTGCAGCGAGTGTAATCCATTCTAATATTAGAACATGGGGCCAGATCCTGCTGGCCCAGCCACGGCAACTGCAGCTCGGGCTGCTCAGGACCTCTGTGCTCTCTGCAAACAGCTTTCCCTGCTTCTCATTATTTTATTTCTTTTTCTAGCAAGTATAAGTAAAGAACAGCTAATCCCCTCATAAAATACAGCTGCAGTATGGTCTGGTGGACAAGTACTCTGTTGAGTTTTTGTTTATCTCAATTAATGCACTTCTAGCTTGACAGACAACCCCATCCATTGCCATCCTATGTGGAAAGGAAGTTTGCAAGTGATGAAGGTAATACCACTAAAAAGCAAAGAAAATCCCAACCCCCCAGATTTAGCTTATCTGGCCATGTCTGAATTTGAATACCAAGGTTAAGGGCTTCTGAAGATGAAGTTGTACAAGGAAGTAACAGCATGAAATGGTGGGGGATAGGTGGGTAGGTGAGAAGTGTTACTTCTCAGGCTCTCGGTTGCTTTGTTTTAGGAAGGGAGTTCGCCTGCATAATTGGCAGTGAGATATCTCTATCCCACCCAGAACTTTAGGAAAACACAGCTCAGAGCACTTTCTGGACTTTGAAATGGCAAACTGGGTAGGGCTGACAGAAGAAGTGTTCAGAGCTGATGCTGCCACCTTTGGGCCAGCTGGAAATATCTCCCCATGGTGTCACATATGTCTTTCAAACCACCAGTTGCAAATAAAATTGCAAATTTTCCTAATCTCTAGAGATTTTGAGCGCTAATCTAGTCCAAAACTCGTCTTCAGTGCAGGCCTGCCTATTGGGCTTGAACTTAAAACCACAATTGCACCTATGTCATAATAAGTATTGGTAATAAAATTTAGAGCATGTGATTGTAAAGAGCATGAGTGCTCATTTCAGTCTATATTAAAATCTACTCTCTTGCCTGTGTTTCATTTCAGCTGATATTTACTTCTAGTAAATAGATCAGCGTTGATGCTTAATTCAGTAGTGTATTTGCATAATATTCACTTGTTAGAATATTAGAATAATAAAAAATCTTTTTTCTTTACAACCTCTCTCTACTCAGAACTTTGCACCTGTCAAATCTGTCTTTTTAAGTGCTTTTTATACTTTGGTCAGTTATAAAAGCATTAGGGCAGGACAAAGATATTTCTAAATAGAATGGAAAAATAAAGATACAGTGTCAAAAATGTTTGGTGCTGTCTCTGACTATGGTACTTATAGGAAACTCATCACCATAGTAACTAAGCCTCTGCTAAATAATTACCAACAGATTTGTTCTTTTTTGTCTTCTATGTCTAGCCTTGGCTATAGTTTTAAATATAAGAATGGTATATACATACATATTAGCACACTGCCTTTGGATGATAAGCCAAAGGACTCACCATATAGGATCCTAATTCTTGCAGGAGTGATTTCTGATTTCTAGGTGTTCATGGCTGCTGTTTTGTCAGAAATGAAAGAACGCTGCAGAACAGTTTTAATAAAGGCTATCTTAGTGCAACAGCTATCATGGAAAGCCAGACCTCAGGAAAAAAAAGCAAATTTTTTCTACAAAGCTAAAGCAATTTCTTGAAAGACATTAGATTTGTGTTTAATAAGCAGCTATTTGAAATAGCAGAGCAAAATTCCCTGCCTTGGCTGTTCCTCATACTCCATCAGCAGCACTCGGGCATTGCCTTGCTCTCAGTATATCAGTGGTGTTGCATTTCATCTTTTTTTTTTTCTTTTTCCCTGCGGTATTGTGCAAAGCAAATGTTCTAATTTGGTTTGGAGAATTTGCTGCCCTGTAGGCTGTGTAACCTGGGTGAACAATGAGCAGAGGAGCCAGCTGCAGACTAGGGGCTTTCAGCATCTTCATTTACTTTTTTGAGCTGCTGATGATCCTTTCTCTGAACTCTTCTCATGCGGAGTGACCTCACGTTTGCTTCAGGAGCATTTTGGGGAATACTGAAGTCTTTTACAAAATCTGTTGCTGCTTATGGGAGAAGTGGCCTGCTTCTCCTTTGTTTTATTGCCTAGAAATGCTGTTTCATGGGCATATTCCATTTTTAACCCCATTCTTATAGGAGGAATTTGCTAGCTTTTCATGCTACTCTTAGCTGTGAGATAAACTTCTCAAAATGTGCTCAGCTTGAACAGCCTGAAGAGCTCTAGTGAAGTGGCCACGCCTTGAACACGTTCTTGCAAAGCAGTGCATTTGGGTTGAATATTGAATATTGACATGTGAAGTCTTTTGACTTGTAGGTGTTTTTTTTTTTCTT
>VXBC01010169.1:2291344-2547251 GCA_013399945.1 Ploceus nigricollis
AATTTATTTATTTTAATTTTTTAAACTTAGTTTTTGGTGTGGGGGAAGCTGAGGAAGGGGGGGAGAGGAAAAAATATGGCAGAGATTGTTCTTGACTTGTGAAATTCTGACATGAATCCTACAGGTTGTAGAGGTTGGNTGTTGCTTGCATTAAACAGGCCATGAACCATTTAGAGACAGAGTTCTGAAGTATGTGTTGCCTATGCTCACAGCAACTAACTGAGGTGAGGCACAGATAAGTCCAAGCTTATAAATTGATTTTTTTACCTTATTTGTGTTGAAACTGATGTCTTTCTCTTCTGGTGAGGAGCAGCATCCAGATGTCTGACCAAGGTAAGCACGCACTTTTTTTTTTTTTTAATTTATTTATTTTAATTTTTTAAACTTAGTTTTTGGTGTGGGGGAAGCTGAGGAAGGGGGGGAGAGGAAAAAATATGGCANTGTTTTGTTTGGTTTTGGGATTTTTTTTTTTTTTTTTAACAAACAAACCCCACTAACTGTGAATTGGAGCTAGTCTTTGGCTCGTTAAATATTCGTCTGTTTGAGGTACTGGCATGAGGTCTCTCATGACAGTAGCTGCACTGGAGCAGAATGAGGGTTACCCTAGAAACAGTAACAGGAGCAAGACCCGGACCACAGAGGAGCCTATCAAGGTGTTCTGAGATCACCACATGTAATACCAGTAACCTGGGACCTGTTCTGTGAAAGTAATTTGTTGCCATAAGAAGTGTTTTTAAAACGGGATTCTTCTAAATATACTCTATAATTGTTGAAATGGATGTGTGGACTGTGTTAGGAGATGCAAAAGAATTCAGAGCAGTTTCTGTGAATATCATATGGGAGCCATGTATAGATGTACAGTTTTCAAGCTGAACTGAATCAATGAGATGAACATTATGAAACAAATTCAGACTGCTCCCCAAGGGATCCAACTTGCAATTTTCAGCAACTACCATTCCTCTGAAATCTAGAAACTTAAATATGTTCTTCAACTGGACGTGGAACATCTCTACAAATAAGGTAGAGCCACTCAACATG
The DNA here is from genome assembly GCA_013399945.1 of Ploceus nigricollis. NCBI lineage: Eukaryota > Metazoa > Chordata > Aves > Passeriformes > Ploceidae > Ploceus > Ploceus nigricollis. The sequence continues at coordinate 2,292,383 of VXBC01010169.1, forward strand.
TTATGAATTTTTTTCAAAATTTGGTTCAGCAGGGCATAAAATGTACATGCAGATTTCATTAGGTCAACCCATGTTACTTAGAATGGTGATAAGTACTATCTCAATCCGTTATTGAACAATAATCTTCTAAATGGCAGTATGTTTAAATTCCAAATATCTTTGCTAGTGCAATAAGTGAATAGAACTTCTCCTCTCAGAAGATGATTCATTTGGGAAAATGTCCTTGAAAAAATCTCCTTGTATCCTAGATAAGGATATGCATATTAAGTCTAATCTGCAGTTTTAAATTCTGCCAAAGATGAAGATTTATGATCGAGGTTAGATTAAACCATGGCAATATGGTCTTGGTTAGTATAACAGCAAAGTATGTAAGTGAATTTTAGGCTACAGAAAGTATAATTTCTTGTTCATAGTATCTATCTCATTTAATCTGTATTGGAGAAGTCATGGATATAACATCTCAATCATTATTACCCTTAACAGACAATTACTCTTCTACTGACTCATGTCCCCTGACATACGGTTTGCTGCTTCTCAAGCCACTTTGAGACTATTAAATAGCCACATGACCCTTTTGAGCTAAGCCTGTGGACCTTCAATTGTAGCTTGTATTTATGCAGTTGATTTTTTGTCCATGTCTCTCATTCCTTATTTTGGCTTGCATATTCTAGTTGCTTTTCTTTTAAAATGTGAATGGATTTCTAATTTTTCATTTTAGTTGATTTGGGGGATCTGATTATTAAAATAAATCTATTTGTTTTTGCCTGCTGGGAAATACTGAGCTATATTTCCAAGAGTTAAATCTTGTGCAACCACAGTTCTGCATGTGAGTAGTCACCAAAGCAGTGAAGCAGTAAGCAGTAACAGTAAGCAGCTTCACAAATTTTTCTCCAGTTTCATCTTAAATGTTTTGTTTTAGTGTGTTTAGTTGGTAATTTAATTCTACATAACATAATTTGGATGGTCGGGAACATGGATAAAATTGTTTGACATAATCCTGTCTGTAATAACTGAGATTTTCATCTAGTTGTGCTTCAGTTTCCAATATCAACACCATCCTTTCTATGTATGTTTGACCAAGAGGGAAAATAGTGCACAGTGTTTCAGCTGACTCTTTGACCTCTGCACAGTGTAAAACATCAGGTACATAAGGATTAACGGGGTCTGACGTGCTTTGAAAATGGAATTAGGTTAAATGATTAAGAAAACCTACTCTCTCTGGATTTTATCAATATATTGTGTAACAATCTGTGTGAGTGAACAGCTACTGAGAAATGTGTTTTTAATAAAAATATTGTGTTGGTTTTCTATAATATCTAACAAGGGGAGTCTAAGAATTTAGTGGGAATGAAAGCAGCAACACAGTACAGAATTTCCTCTGAAAAGTCTCTAGAGTTAAATCAAGTATGTGTTTGTTTTTTTTTTCCCAAAAAACTTGGTGTCCTGTATCCTGAGGAGTGACTCTCACAGATTTTCTACTCTAATGGTCCTGAGCAACCTGCAGTTGCTGATCCTCTTGAGTGTGTGTGTGGGTGGACTTCCAGCCTCAGCTGCTGTGTTGCTCTCAGGAATTAACTGGAATTTGCCCTAAAGGATAACTTGAGAGGATTGGATTTTGCCCATAATCTCTCTCTTTCACAGTTCAAAGAGGTGAATTGATCTGCCTTCTGTTTAGGGTTGCCATGAAATTTTGTGGAGGCAAATTTGTCTTTTGATTAACAACATGAATATAATAGAGGAGACAGTTGTTTGCTTCTGTGCTTTAAATTAGCATTAGAGAAGTCTGTGTTCTCGAGAGTAGGTACCAGGGAACTCTGAAATGAATGACATCTTTAATGCTGGATTTAATAATGGTTAAAAAATAAAACTGTACATGAAAACAAAAATCCATGTAGTTAGCTGAATTCAGTAATTTTGCATGGTTTACGGTTTCTAGAAAATGCTTTTTGAAGTGATTAAATTAGTCTGCATGATGTGAAGATTTCTAGTAGATTTTGAAAGAGAAGGTTGTAGAAAAATAGCTAAAACTTTTTTCTCTGTAATTATTAGCATCTTTACTAAATTTTAAAAATGGAGATGAGTTTGCCATTGAACACTGACTGTCTTAAGGGACCTTTACTTGATGCATTCAGATTAACAGCCCTTTATTGTAACAGCCTTTATCATCATAAGGAACTGATCAAAAGTTTTACAAACCATCTTTTGTTTGTGAGCTTGTAGTGAATTCTAAAATTTCACCGTATTTACATGAAAACAATAAGATTCATTATGTCTCAAATTTTGTTACTTACTGCCTGACTAAAGTCATGTGTCTCCATCAAGGTGATCTATGTGCTTATTCTCTATCAGCTATTCACTACAAAACCACTGAAATGTTATCTTGTTTTAAATTATGGGAGAGGTAAATTTCATGGCAGAACACAACACCCCTTTGTTGCTAGTTGAAGCTCATTCTGAATCTAGATCTAAATCTGAATTCTGACTTCCATTATATGCTTATTAAAACTATGAAGTTCAGTCATTTATCTGAAGCTCTTATTCGAAGTGTTCAATTTTTCCTTCTCCCCTTCACCTTGTTTTGTATAAATCCTTTTTCCTGCATCCGTATTATTGTTATTTTCAAGAGGTACAGAAAAACAATGTGTTTTCTTGTTGAAATAGATAACACGAAAAAAGATTTAGCAGCTAATGCCATGGGTATTTCCAAGGGCAGAACAGTGCTAATGTAACAATGAACAAATAATAAAATCCACCACAGAGGGATTTCAAGTCTATAAAACAAATAACTTGTATGAATATGATAATAGACCGAATGGGTTCAGAAGTGATTTGCATTGGTACAGCTACAGGTCTGTTTTGAAAAATGTAGCTGGATGTGAATTTGAATATTTTTATGATCTGAAAACATCACTGTCAACTTCTTTCTTTATTCAGAAATTCTTATGCAGGAACTGTAAGAAAGCTGTGCTTGTACAGATAGATTAGAAATAAAGACAGTGCGAACCAGGCTACGTAGCTGAATATAAACATCTGGAAGGTGGAAAGTAAATTATTTTTTATTTTAATATTCAGACATTTTAATAGGAGAGTTTTATGCTCAACATCAAGATATGCCTTTCCTTGAAGACTTGTGTTGGGCCTTGTGTAAGCTTAACTTTAGGAAAAGACAGATGGGTGTAAGGCTTGAACCCTTGGAACTGTGAGGTTTAACCGTGCTTTTGTGTGAAGTGTTTTAAAGCACAAGTGAAATTCTTCTTAGCCCTGTGAGAGTGTTACTGATGTTTGTTTCAGCTTACCTGCCTGCAGGGTTTCTCCTTAGAGCTGGGTGCTTTTTCTGCATGTGTAGTCACCCAGTAAAGGCATGTGATGTGTAAATGTATTACATTAAACTTATTATGTGATTTTTCAACTTCGTTAAAGCGGGCACAAAATAATTAAACTTGTTTTTCAGGGGTGAATTCAGTCTATACTAGAACAAATCCAACAAAAGCAATGGGGAAATATTAATAAAGAGTAATCATCCAAAGGGGGAAAAAAACAATTCAGGCTTTGAAGTCAGCCTGAATCATGCTTGCTTTAAAACAAATACTTGAAACAAAGAAAATAATTATTCTTCAATTTTAATTATTTTTCAGCTTGAAAACAAATCTGTATCCTAAAGATATGGGTTCACTTTTTGGTTGCATACTTGTTTCTGTAGAGTCTTAAGGTAGTTTCTTAATCTACAATTTACAGCTTTTTTTCAGTAAAATACCTTGACAATATACTCTGCTTTTACTTTGTGTGTTGTGCTTGCTTTTAGGTACAGCTGCTTTGAAATCTAGTAATTCGTACATATTTCAGGTTAACTGAATTCTTACGCCCCAAGAATTAGCCCATTATGAAATTCAATTACTTCAAAAAATATATTTCTATCATATGGAGCAATTCAGCAATGGAGTTAACATCTCATTCACACCTTAAAGAATTTAATCGCTGACTTAAGGGAATTAAGTGCTGAATTTAAATGCAATCTTCGAGCACCATGTGTTTGGAAACTTGTAGATAAAAGATCAGTTTAATAGAATTGTGGCGCCTCTTGTCTCATATCTAGCAGAGCACAGATGCAGATCACAGTATCTGTTCCATGTGATGCAGCTGTGCAAAACCACAAAGGACAAACACAGTGGAAAAAACACCTTTGAGGGACTAGAGCAGCAGCATGTACAAAATCAGATCTGAAAGGTAACTGAGAAGGTCACTTACTACACCATTCTAGGAGTATGATATCAATGTAAAGTAGCTGGAAGGTGCCTTTATCATGAATATTGTGTATTGTGTCTGATCTGACTGTCATGTTGTTTTCTGTGTGGAGTCAGGGAGCTTCTGGCAAAAAAAAGATGAGAGAAGTTTAAAAACATACTAGCAATTATTTTATTGACTTTGTATTGCAATGTCACTTTACTCGGACACAAGTGACTTTTACAGCACCTCTCCTTCTGATGCTAAAACTGTATTTGATGTCCAAAGTTTTACAAGTCTTCTGGGGGAAAAATAGTATGGTAGAGTAAACTTAAGTCTCTGAATTTAGAAGGCAGTAGTTTACAAATTGGTAGTGACCCTAATCCCACACTTGGGGGATTACACACTTGAGGTTAGTCTGCCTGGCCTGATCTAAGCATGGGACAAATCTGCTGGGCATGTCGTGGTATTGTTTGCTTTTAATGAGGTATTTGATAGAGAATCTGGTCACAACTGGTGGTATGTAGCAGACTATAAATCTAAACCCTCTTTGCCTTGTTAAGAGTCATAGTTGGCTGCAGACCAGTGATCAAATCTCTGAGCAGGCAAGGAGCACAGGCTGCTTGTGAAGAAAGAAGACGTTGCTGGCTGTGGCTGTGCAAGCCTAACAGAGCAGCTAAAGAGAGCTTGGAGGAGCAGCTGATGAAAATAAAGACAAAGTAAACCTGGTTCTCCCAGGGCAGTTTTGGCAGTGGAGTATAGGTTGGGAATGATAAGCTGGGAAAACAGCTCCTCTTTTTAAGGAAAGGTTAAGGAACTGGTTGAGGAACTGAACATTTTGAGACCGTTGTTGGCAGTTCAGATACTTAGAGGTCTGAGGGAAATTTGATTTACTTTCATTAAAAGTTCATGCTTTCAAGGGAAAAGGTTGAAACAACTTTTCCAAGTTATCATAGAGAAAATCCTTGAAGATTGGCTCCCTGAATATAATCATTTGATCAGGCTTATATCAAAAGAATTCCATAAATGCCTTGTTTTTGTGAGAAGTATGTGGACTGAGATTACTTTTTGGCAAATCAGTTATTTAAGTCCAGCTCCACAATAGTCTGGTAGAGCAAATGACATAAGACAGTGTTTGTCCTGGATATATTAATTGTGCCTTACCGTAAACCATGGGTGAGTTCTGGCACATTCCCAGGACTTGCTCAGAAGCCTCTGAAAAATGTCAGCTCCCACATGCTGGGTTTACTTCTCGGTGTAAACAACACAGGTGCCAGTGTTACCTGTGTGCAGGGCAGCAGAGGAAAGTGAACTGCCCCATGGAAAGCAGCATTGAGGGCAGGGAAGCTGTAAGGAGGAGTGCACATATCACAGCTACCAGCCAAGGCTGCCAGGCTCAGCATTTCCCCTTTCTAGTTTACAGGTGCTAACCCAGTGAGCACTGTGTGAGGCACTGGTGGGGTTGGTTGTCTAGTTTCTGAGGTCCCCAAAGTGTCCTAAAGCTCTGTCCAAAATGAAAAGCATTGCACTGCTCGTGACAAATCCCAGCAGCTATTAGAGGGTTAGCATAGCTAAAGTTATGGCTAATGGTATCATTTTATCGAAGGAGGCTGCGTTGGCTAGTACATCATGATTACCTCCTGCTACACATTTTTAAGAGTCCTAGAGTCCTTAATTTCTCTTTAAAAGTCTCTAGAGGTAAGCAAAAGAGACCTTGTAAGTACTTACCTGAAAGGCAGCACTTCTAAGCTGTGCAACTTCCCCATGCTGTGTAGTGCACCAGCAGGAATACTTTAAGTGCAGGTTTTTGTGAGGATTTCCACATATGATTCCCTTCTCATTCCCAGTCTTCTGAATCCTCTGAGCTGATGTTGTTGATTAAGTGCTTAATATGTTCTATACCCACACTGCTGGTGCTGCTGGATTCCTAAACTTGAAGAACTGTGAGTAAAAGGCAACTGGCTTGAAAGACACTCTTCCTCTGATAAACCTCTCTGTATCACACATATGGTTTTTTGGATAATGGTACTTGCAGGCTTGGCTTACAGTCCAGTCTGCCAACTCAGTGCTCAGAATATGGCACTGAAAGGATGTTCAGTCTGCATTAGCAACAGCAAACCACCAAAATTTTTGTATAAGAGAAATGACAATGTACTGGTGGTGTTTAAACCCTGTTGGTTTTGCCCAAAGACAGTTTAAGGCAGAGATTTGTGCTCAGAACACAAAGGGTTGAATATTGAATGACCAAACATATATGGCTTTTAAAAATGCCATATCTTGATGGGGGGGGTGTGTGTGTGGACCCACTTGTTAGATACTTGCTTTGTGGAGTAGGTTCAAGCACCTAATTTAGTAAAGCTGCACTGCTTTGAATGGAGATATGTTTTATATTATAGATACTTTGCTGCGAACTTTGCATGGGCCTGATAATGACTTGGTTACTTCTGAAAGCAAAGATTGAAAACAATTGGGCTCAGTGCTTTTGAATATCACGTTATTAATGGTTTGATGCTGTTATTATCTTGTGGCTTCATAGGCCCTTCAAGGTGAAAAAATTCTCACTATTAACTCTTCTCAGCGTGTCACTAAGTCTCCTTGAAAACTGGTTAAATGGGTGGTATTGAAAGAAATTGGCTTGTGGTCAGTAATTACTGATTACTTTATCAATTTCTTTAGTGGTTGCATATATTTACATGTTAGTCTCATTCTCTGTTGATAATTTGCACCTTAAAGAGACCCTGGAGCCTTGTGTTAGTGTTAATATTAGAAAGAATTTTTCTTCTGGCAACAGTGGGTGTCAGACCCTGATTTTAGGTGTAAATACTGTAAGGAAGATGTATCACTGAAGGTGATTTTGTGCTCAAATATTAGAGGCTTATGTTCTGAAAAGATGTGTTAGGATTTTGCAGGATTTAGGACCTGTGCTTTGCTAGATCCATGTGTTCTGAGAAATAGTACCTAAGTGATTTTTCTTTTTACAAGAAAAAGAAAAATCTTTTAATGAAAATCCTTTTAGTAGCAACTCTAGCAAATAAAAGCTGTTCACATTTACTGTTAAACTGTCTATAAAAGAGAACTTGCAAACCAGCAGCAAGCAGTAACAACAGAGCTCCTATACTTGAACAGGAAAATGAAACTTCCGACCTGCTAATGTGCTCTTTGCCCCGCTCAGTGGGTCCTTGTTATCTCAGTGGTGCCTGAAATTTATGGTGAAGGTAGCCTACTTTTCTTTATTGTGAGCCATGCAGTTTGTGAGCTCTCCTGCATGCTTGGCTGCCTTTCATGCAGCAGAACTCACAGGATAAAATGGTACCCCCACTATGGCATGCTGGGCAGCCAGTAGTGGGCTTGGGAGAGTTGTGTACAATGCAGTCTAAACAGGAAACAGTTGTGTAAAGTGAGAGACAGCTGTAATTTTTAAGAGTTTAGGGAATCATGATCTTGCTAGTAACTGCAGTCCAATCTCCTATATTGCAGAAACCTGCTAACTCAATTTGGAGGAGTTGGAAAGTGAATTAGAAGATTTTTATGCCTTTTCTTAAGCTGTAAACAAATATTCTCTGTTTTTGAGAAAAGTGATGTGCAGAGGAGTGTGGCTTTGTCAAGCCAAGTCACTTTTGAGCCTTTTAGCACAGGCCAGACATGAGCTCAATACAAATGTTGTTTGCCAAGTAATTTCCACATATGCTAATGCTTCTTAATGTGATGTGAAGAAAATAGTTTCATTTTACTTGCTGATTTAATGTTAGATTTGTTGCTTTGCCATTGCTCATGCATTTTTAGCAGCCAGTTGTCAGTCCAGGGAAAAAGCAAATGGAGGATTTGGGAGGACCTGCACTAACACAGTTTGCTCCAGTGACTCTTGAAGGCAAATGTTGGACTCTGCTCCCCTCGAGCTACTGTGTAAGGCAGAGCCCAATTCCTGGCTTCACTTAGCCTTAGGATTGTCCAAAAGGAAAAGGTGAGGTTTCACTACCACTGAGTTCTAGTTGCTGTCAAAGACAGGCGAATCCTTGGTACTTGATTCTTCACTCTGGATAGTCCCTATGGACAGAAGCAGAGCATAAGAAAGGAGAATTTAAGGAGCAAGGTCTGCATGCACAAAAAGTAAAAGGATGGGATCTAAAATTTAGGAGGGTAGTTTTTACTTTCAAGAGGAAGTGATAAGAGCTTTCCAGAGCAAGTAGAGCTGTGCTGCAGTGTTCTCAATTCCCTTCTGCAGGTCTGAAAGCATAGCAATGTAACAAGATAATTTTTAAGGCAATTTCAGTAGTGGAGACAAGAAGGAATTAAAGCCTAGAAGAGGCTTCTGGCAGAAGCTGGGAGAAGGTAGAGATGAATTCTGGCAACTTTTCCACGGCTGCTCTTTCAGCAGTAATGGTTACTTATGCTCAGCACTCTTTTTTTTTTTTTTTGCTGGGAATGGCAAATAATTGCTTTTACATCTGGTGTCTCTAAGATATCTGGCCAGCTGGCAGGGAAGTACCTCCTGATGGACTGAATGACCCTGTCCCCTCAGAGACTGAACATGGGTGCTGCATCTGCTGACTGGGGGATTTCTGTGACTCTGGTTTGCATTTCTCCTGGCTGGAGCAGGGGGAAGGCTCACCTCATTTTTGCATGCCAATTGTGCAATACTTTGCCAACAGTGGTCTTGCCAAACCATTTCTTTAAAGTCTGATAAATTTGGGGTGTTGTGGAATGTGGGAATATGGCTGGTAGAAGGCCATGTCCCTGGGCCTTGACTTATCAAAGGCTATCCTTATATCAAAGGGTACTTTTAAAGTTGTTGATCATTTGTCAGGCAGCATGATGAGATGCAGAGTAAACCAGAATCTCTTTGATTTCTTTACTGGTAAGGTTATCTGTATGCATGTTGGTCTTGTTTTTCTGTTCTTAGCCTTGGGCTTTATACAGCTATTGATTTTTTTTTTTTTTTTTTCCTTCTGGTTGTTACAACATTAATGCTTATTCAGGTAAAGATATTTGTTATTTTCCCAAGACAGCCTCACCATTCATTAAAAATGTGATGGGCTTCTGTGTGCTTGTAATGACTGCTTTAATTCCAGCAGACAGAATGCCTTACAAACAGCAGGTTAGATATTCACAGCTAGTTCTGTGGTCCATTACAGCAATTCCTTTTCTTCTTCACTGCAGCTAGCATTAGTATTCAAAAGCTGAAAGCATGTTGGTCGAAAGCTACCTAAATATTTATGGACTATTGCTAGGGTCAGAGTAACAAGGGGAGCAAATGAAATTAAAGATTTACACCATGAAACAAAGTGACTTATCAATCACTCTTTGCCAAATTGCTTCTGCTTTTTAAAGAAGTTATTTTCTTAGGAGATTGTTTCCAAAAATGAACTTCAGCATGAAATTTTGATCTGTAGTTTCACTTTAATGTCTGCATTATTTCTTTCAACAAGATGAGCCAGTGGAGAAGACCTTGCACGACCATCAGTGCTGGCTGGTGCATAGCTTGATTCCATGAGAACAGTACTCAATGTCTTTTATCTGGGTATATCAAAGCTTTTGTCCAACTTCTGGTCGTAAATACCCCTGAGTGAGTGAGGAAATAAATGAGAGGAGAAACTGAGATGCAGAAACTTAAAAAAATTCCGATGCTAAGTCAGACTTAAGAATAGAAACCAGGATTTGTGGAGGCTTTACATTTAAATTTTGCAGTCAAACTGCAGGCTGGACACGGAATCCGGCTGTGCAGAGCAGTGGGCAAGCTGAGATGGTTTTATGTTTTTCTGGAGGGATGTAAGAACCTCAATAACCTGGCATGTGCTTTAAATGAGAAATGACACTTTATTGTTTTGTGAAAGCATGGCAGAACATATATTTGAAATGGAAATTGCTTTGCTTATTCAAATGAAAACCTCTGAGCACAGAAGCCCTCCTTTCATTATTTTGATTAGAAGCCAAGTATTTTGCAATAGCAAGCAAGCAGGAAAAAAGCCATATTTGAGAGAAGAAAATACTTTCTATTCCTTCAGTTTTTAATATTTTTTTGTGCTTTGAGACGTGTATATTCATAAAAACAAAGTAAACCATGAATTTTTATTTTTATTTCATTTTGAGATAAATTTAAGTAATTATCTAGCAAGGTCTCCATAATGTGACAGTACAATGTGAACAAATAAAAAGAAAATGAACTGAACAGTAAATGGCTTTAATAAACAGCATGCCATCTTTTTCTTTTGGATTTTAGCTGGGGATTGCATAAAACAGAGCCCCAGGACCTGACTTAAGATTAATTCATTTTCTAGTTTTCTTTCAAAGTTGTGTCCAATACTTGAAGAGAAATAAGTCTGGGTATTTTGTTACAATATAACAATTATAAACGAAAAAAAAAATTACATTTATGTAAAAAGTACATGCCCATGTTCAGAATATCTTTTTTTTTTGGCTAGGAAAATTCTCAAGTAGACCAAAACCTGTAAGAACAAGCGTATAATCTTTTCAGTTAAATATTGAAATAGCATTTATTTTTGTCCAAAGTAGGCTACATGTGTAGCAGTGGCGATTTGGAATCAGCATTTGTGTTTTGCAAATGAAACTGGTCTCTTTTGATGACTCACTCCAGACAAGTTGTGCTGCTAATCACCCAAAAGGGATTTTGGATGCGCTTGGAGAAGATACATCCTTGTTTGTTCTAGTGCAGTGCCTGAATGTTAGGATTTGCAAATATTTTGGTTTGCAGTAATTGGTGGTTCTTTTGCTTTCCAGGGAAATAAGACCTTAATGAAGGTGAAAGAAAAAAGAAACCTAAGAAATACATGAAGTGATTTCATTCTTAGTATATAAGGCCAAAGATTCACAGAGAGGATCTGAAATTTACTGTCTTTAGATGAGGTTGTTGTTGTGTGTCCTCTCCTGTCATCCCCCTGCACTGAGGAGCAAAATATCTATAACTTCATTGAAATCCTCAACAGTGTTTTAGGCTCAGCATCTCCCAAAAAATCACATGCAGAAAGGTAAATTTGTGTATTTTCCAGTATTGCTAATGGCACTGTGATTTAAACTCTAATATTTTGCTTAGAATCACAGCAGTTGAGATCCTGAATGTACCAATCATAGTATGTCCTTTGGGTCACCAAAAAACCACAAATATAACAAAGAACTTAGTATCTTTAGAAACTCAAGTTTTGCTGATTCTTAGCCTGAAAAGAATCTTGGCTTGAAGACCAATTCTATGCTGAGTCATTAAAGAAAGCTCTGACATATGGGCACTCCAGTCTTCTTCTTCTGGCTCATTAATATTGGGCTGATGTTCTGCTGTATGGCCAGTGTGGAAATTCCAAGAACTTCAGCAGCTTCAGAGCATCCCCTTATTTAGCATTCACAGACATGCCTGTCTAAACAGAGTCTTTCTTTTGTGTTTTAACTGGATAATCTTTTCCCCAGTGAGGAGGAAGGTGCACACAGCCACAGATGCCTGAGTGAGATTCCTCTTGCTGCCCTGTGAAAAAATTCTGAGAAGTCCCTATCAGTTAAGAATTTTAGATGAAGATATTTACCACTAAGGATCATCAATAATAAATGTTCATGATTTTTTAATTAAAGATTGAACTTGTGACATTTCCTCAACTTTTGAACCTTGTGCAATATCTAATTGAAAATGTCTTTATTTCTCCCACTCAGGATGAAAGACATCTAACATTTCACATCTTTTTATCTCTGTTGGAGGAATCAGTTTATTTTTCCTGTGAAATTGATGCTTCCTTCCAGCACTTGTCTTTCCCTCACTCTTCATTTACTGGCTGTGGTACTGCATGTTTCTCTCAGCCAAGGTGGTGCTGACAGCATCAGTGAAATATTTCAGTGCAAAGACCAAGTTAACCAAGAGCTTTAACTAGGTCTGAATGGCTGCAGGGAGTCAGACACTGAATTACCTCATGGCTCTGGCCACCCTGAGAGATCTAAAGGCACATTGCAGAAAGTTGAGGGTTTATGCATTCAGGTATTTCACGCAGGACTCTAATTACAGAATATTGGTTTGAAAATAATTCCTGATGGTGATGGGGGAGTTAGGCATGTTGTAGCTCTACAGCAGAGGATACTGACTCTGAGTAGCAATCATTCTAGAAAGACATGGCTGTGGAGTAGATTTTCCTTGCCTCATTTTTTAAATTCAAACAGTAAGTGCATACTAGAACACAGTGCTTTGTGTATTTTAAAGTGTATGCATACCCTGTGTTTGGCTCTTTCCCATGATGTGGGCTGTAGGATGAGCTGTACTTTTCTCTCTTTGGTCACTCAGCTTGGACAAACTTGGAGAAAGACTCTTGAGCATTTTTCCTGCTACAATACAGAGTTCCTAAGTATTTTATATCGTGTTTGAAGTCAAAGAGGAGTCCTTAGCAGGGGATTCCCAGTACTGGGAAAAATGTTAAATACTTACACCCTGATATTTGAATTAGCTGTTGTTAGATACTTCCCTAAGATGTACATAACAAATCTTGTCTCTATGGAAGCTGTATTTATTTATAATTTATTTTTAAAAGCTGCTTTGGAAGAATTGTGGTTTGTTCCATGTGTGATAAGCTAAACACAATTCAGTTCTGTTCCCATCCCCAGGTTTCATTTATTATGAAAACATGTCTGACTTTCCTGAGCTGGTAGATTTCAGGGGGAGAGAAAATGAACATATATGGAAAGTTCTGGTATGGTACTTAGAAGTACACAATGTTTCTCTGCCAGCATGATTCCAGTTTCCATATTGTGTCTGTATTTTTCTTGGTTTCCCAATAGAGAGGTAGTCAGTGACTGGACAGAAGGGTTTTTGATGGGAGTGCTATTCTGGCATGGTGCTGTCTCCAGAGGGTAGTTTTAAATAGCAGGTGCACCAAGAGTTGTCTGCTCTTTGCTCTTTGTAAGATAGCTCTCCTGACTTCCCAGCACTGGTGGGAACTGCAGTGTGGACAAGGCCTTGGAGTAGAGACTTTTTTCCTTGCAGCAGAAGGCAGTGAAATGTGTGTGAGATCAGCCTAGCTCAGTGTTGTGTTTGCCAGCAATGCAGCCTGTCAGTCGGGGCAGCAGCAGAGATGGACAGCTTGTTGCTTGCTAGCAGGGAGCCTGTCTGGAAGCAGTGTTTCCAGGGACTGTTCAGGAGCTGCCCCTTGGAGTGGCATTTGGGCAGCTCAGCCACAGCAGCAGTTGCCCTGCTCTCTGTGCTCTTTTACTGCTGTAGTTGATTTCCACACTTACTTAAAGAGAAGCAGCTAGAAGCCTTATCTCCTGGGGATGTGATTTGCATTCTGTGTTTAATTAAAGCATGTCAGTTTATGCCAGAGGATTTTAAATGGGAAATTGAATGCTTTTTGCCAAATATTAGGATTTTATAGAGGCTTGGAAACTCCTTAGTGGAGAATTTTATTTATAAGTTGCAGCCTGTTTTGCAGGGCCTGTTGAGTCTGGCTTTGTTTTCTTCTGGGTTTCTCCCTCACTGAGCTATTTCAGCATCACGTAATATTGGTGCAAATACCCTACTCAGTGACAAAACTGTTTGAGAAGCAGGGCACTGGCCAAATTGTTTTTCTAGTAAGGAGCTGTGCCTGGGGACTGTTAATGAGAGTGAGAACCTCCTCTGCACTAGGTCAGAGGTTTCAATTTGATCACATCAGGCAAATTTTAACCTCCCTATAAAGCTGTTAGGTGGCTTGTAAAAAAGTGGTTGGTGTTTCATTCTGCTTGTTAGTTTTTACAGGACATTTGTAAAAACCTTGTGACCCTGACAGCTTCAGTGGTAGTCTCAGAAGAGAAGTCAAGTATTAAATAGGAACAATCATGTCGATAACTGTGAGGGAATACTGTGTACAGTAGGTCAGCAATTCATAACAAAGCACAAATATTTATCACCTCACTTTGTGAATGAGGCCACAAACTTACAATTTTGAATTCAGCTGTTTGCAAATGAATTCCCCCAAAATTTGTTAGTTTTGATTAAGCATGAAAAGAATATTATATTTACAAATGCATAGAATTTCAGGCCTGAAATTTAATCTTATTGTGTTTTTTTACAAAAGTTCACCATGAGTAAACCTGATAGAATTCACCCTTCTCTTAATTATCAGACAAGGTCACCAAGCTGAGGGTCACTTTGACCTTTTTGCTGATTTTGCTGTAAGATATGGCTACCCACACTTCAGCAGGGTACTGCAGAGCTTTGGAGACAGGCCCATGAGTTATTCACATGTAGATTTGGAGTGGCTAGAATTATTCAAAATCCTGTTCTTCTATCAAAAATTGAGCTGTAAACCATGGAAAGAAGAGACATTTTCATGTGCATGAATTCAACATCTTTACAAGTTGGTTATTTGATGTTGTCAAATAATCTGCACAAAGCCAGAGAAAGCAACAGATTCACTCTTGGGGGTGAGGAAGCTGGTGATAAGGGTCAGAGATTGGGAAACTATTGGTGAAATATTTGTGTGATGGACTTCTCTCAAGATTACCCACATATATCTAAAACTTCACTTGATTTGCAAAGGTTTGGGTTTTTTGCAGATAAGTCTCGATAGTGTGTGTAATTAATACTGCTCTCTTCTGCCTACCCAATGATGTTGAGGGCTTACCCTGGACCCAGGGAAGGGAAGGAAGTCCCCATTCTGCAGAGTGTTTGGATTAGAACAATTTATACCAGAGTCCATGCAATCCTAACAAGACATGGAATACTGGAAGTTAGAGCAGCCTGGACCATATTAAGCTTCTGTTTGGTTTCAGATAATTAGCAGTGGATTCATTGTGAGATTCATCCTTTTGAGCTGTTGAACCATGGAAGTGTGAGTTAATAATCCCTAGTTATGATTATTATCATATTATGATCTTGATTATTATCATATTATGATCTTGTTTTACTCTGTGTGTACTTAGAATTTACAGTTTTCCATCTTTTTCAGTTTAATGTTAAGTTGTGCCTGTTGAGGCTTGTTTTGCTGCACCAGAAATAGGGCCTTCTCAAGATGCCTTTCAAGGTGGCATTCCTCTGGAGTGCTGGGAGAAGCTGACTTGGCCCTGCTCACAGAGCAAAGGGTAAGGCCAGAGTGGGGAAGGCTGCTGATGGTAACTTGTTCCCTTGCAGCTTTTCCATAGCTGTAAATACAGAGGAGTTGTACAGTAAGTGATGCATTTTGAGTGGATGTTTTCAGTGCTGGCTGCCACATCTCCCTGATGCTTCAGCAGCATGTAGGTTCGGTCTAAGTGTTGGCTGGGGTATTTGTCTTCCTCTGGAGCAAGGCACTGGTTCTGCACTTCAGGAGGATTTGTGACTCTGTGCTTTGGCAACTTTTCCCTATATGTGTAGCTTCTGTTTGGAGACTGCGATTTCAGGTGGCCTTGGGAAATAATAGATACAGCAAAGGGCAGGGTTTTTCTTTGTTATCACTCCTTGTTGCAAGGGCTCATTCCTTGTCATAAGTAGTCTCCTACAAATCTCAGCAGAGCCCAGGAGAAGCCCCTTTCCACTCCCTCTGGCTGTGCTGCTGCCTATGCTGTTCCCATTCTGCAGCCCCACTGGGAGTTTGCTAAACTGAGGCAAGGACTGCAAAGCATGTAGTTAAAACCTAATTTCTAATGACTGATTTCATGCAAAAGGGCCAAAATAGAATTTGCAGATGCTTTAACAGAAAGCTAAGATGGCCCATCATGGAGAAGTTTATTCTACTCTTAAATGCAGATTATTAATATTAAATTTATTATGGAATTGTTAATTTTTTGACCTAAGGCCTGAAATGGGGGCAATTATGGCTTTACCTACCCTAAGCAGCAAACACTCATGCTTTTAAGTGAATTTCAGATTGTACCAAAGTAATTTCCTTTGTAATTAATAACACCAATAGAGTTGATTTCTTATTTCTTTTCCATACTAGAATTATCATCCAGTAAATTATATACCTGTGATTTCCTGTTGATGCTGAAATATTGTCATTTAATGGCCTACTATGCTCATTCATGGATATACAGAAATAAATAAATCAAAGGAAACAGTCTGTTAAAGTGCACTTTCAGCATAATTACTAACACTGGATATGACCTACTCTTTGTGCTCTTTCTTGTATTCAGAAGATATGAAAGATGTGGATTTTAATCAGTTTCTGTGGGAGAGGCTTATTAAAAAAGATCTTCGGGGATTAAAGAAACAGAGCAGAAGAGATTATAGTTGTGTCAGTGAAACATCTTTTAAGACATTTCTGTGTATTTTTATCAAACATATTGTAACCTATGTAACATGATGAGAGAACAAACATCATCCAGAGAATATCCTTTGCACCACTGGAAGCTGATAAGATCTCTTTTTTTCCTTTGTATCTGGTTATATTTCACATTACTGTGTTATATCACAGCCTATTATGTAACCTAATGCCCCAACAGTGGGAAAGGGAGTGGGGACTGAGCACAAGTGTCAGTAATGTAGCAGAAATATAACTGAAAGAATTGAGCAGCACACAAATGGTCAGAAAGCCAGGCAGATATAGCAGCTTTTGCAGCTGCAGTACTAGAAATTTTCAATGAGAGAGAATTGCAAATGAGATATATAGAAAACTGTTGTATGGGCTTTTTAATAGACAATACTCATAGTATCTATTCATCCAAATTTGAATATAGAAAATAAAATTAGATTCAGATTGTAGTTAGTATTTTTCTGAAATTACATTTTGAGACCATGGGTTCTGTACTGCAGCTGGTTTTTTTCCCAGAATCAGTGGAATTTCTAATAATAATATAAGTTATTCTAAATTGCCTTTTTAAAATAATGTAGTCTTGTACTTGTGGTTCACCATTTTAAACCTGGCTGCCATATTTAATTGGTTAGGTAAGGACAGGTTTTTTCTGCTCACAGAAATAAGTCCTGGGTGGTCTCATCCTGTAGGCTGCCAGCACATGTACTCTGTATCTCCAGTGGAAAAGCATCACTGCCATGAGACAGATTGCTGGAATCAGAGCTCTGACCTGGTCAAGGACAGCTTGCCATCCCAAAGATTGGTCTCTGTGGTTACAGGATTTGTGCTTGCTGCTTTGTTGTGCCATACAGCTGACAGTAGCTCAGCGTGAACTAATACTAAACAAATGGCACTTAGTGTTAATTGCTGTATTAAAAAATGATGTTTGAGTGTGGGTTGAGCACTGCCAAGATGTTCTTGTTTACATGGCTACTACCATCACTGAAAAAGTTTCCATTATCGATACAGATAACTTACAAAACTTTCTTTTAATCTTTTATGAAATCTCTACTCTGGTAGCAACCCATTCACATCAGCATGTGATGTTGAATTCAAATTCAGAAAATCCTTGTTGGGACATGCAGTGCCCTGCTGGGTGAGGTGTGTGGTGAAAAGGTCTAATTTGGCTGGGGTGAAGGACACTCATCTTCCATGTGCAGTGACTGTAATGCTGTGGGTGCATTAGAGTACCCTGAAAGCTGGATAGACCCACAAAGCTTTTCAAAATGGTGCAGTGCCTTTTGGCCTGCAAAACTGGGCTGGAAGATAAATGCAGTGTTAACTAAAAGTCCATAGTGGGAATGTTTGTATTGTGATGAAAAGAATCTTTAAATTTTGGTTCTGATAATAACACTATTATGATTTGTTACATTGTTTTGCTTATTTTTATTAAGAAATGTGTGTTTTCGAAAGTAATATAGCGAATATTTCATGTTTGAGATTTTGATTTACTATTTTACTCTACCATTGTGTGATGCTGTGAAATGAATATAATTTAGCAGTCTTAGACCTTTAGTCTTTTTTACTGGTTAAGAAAAAATGATCTGAAATGTCAGGATTTCATATAGAATGAAAAATATATTTTCAGTCTTTTTATTTCCAATTTAATTGTACCTGCAAAACAGAGGAGGACCTTTTAACATAATGTGACGGAGAAATGGAATTCCACTGAAAGACAATCTGTCTTGAATTTCTCAAAAATTTGTTGAGCTCTTATTTGAGTCTTGAGTGATTGCTAATTGCTTTGAGTTGTGCATCTCTGAGAAAAAGGAACATTTCAGATTATTCCAGGGGAAGGTGGAGCAAAATAACTTTTTTGAGGAGAGGAAAAAGTGAGAATCTGGCCAAGGGGAATGAGCAAATACTGAAGGAGAGAGCGGGTGAAAAAAAATGACCAAAACTCCAGGTTGCAGAGGTGATGACAGAAGATGGTGATAGGGAAGAGGAGTGAGAATGTCTTTGAGGGGAGGATTGCCCGTTGTGCTCTGGAAGGATCTGTTGCTTGGTTTTTAACCCCGTTCCCAGCTGAGCTGACTCCCAGGGTGCATGCCCAGTCCTGAGCAGGGCTCAGGTGTGGGTAAATCTCTGCATCAGCTGTGCAGAGCTTTCTGCAAAGGTCAGTGCCCCCAGATTCCCCAAGGAGAAGGGCAGTGCCTTCCCTGGTGCTGTGAGTGGTGAGTGTGTCACCATGCTATAGGATGGTGGCAGTGGTGAGTGTGTCACTGTGCTGTGGGATGGTGGCAGTGGTGAGTGTGTCCTTGGGGTTGTTGGGAAGGTGCTGGAAGCACGAGGGGCTGAGTTGGGTGCAGGGAGCTGCCTGTGGAAGAACACAGTGCTCTTGGGCTGTGCCTGGGCTAGAGAGGGCCATGGAATGGGCACTGAGGAGCTCTGCTGTGGGAAGGCAGGTGTGATAATTCAGATGTCTGAACAAGGTCTGGAACATTAGTCGGCATGAAAGGTAGTGTTCAGAGACAACTGATTGTGTCATTTCTGCTTCTGGAACAGAATACATGCCAGCTTCTTAATTTCTTGCTGTTTATTGTCTCATTAACTTTTGTCTCAAGGCTGTGTAATATTTTATTACCTGCTTTTCCAACACTTGTTATAAACACCTACTGAAGCTTCATATTAAAGTAATCTCACTCCTGGCATTCTAGACTGGAGTTCTCAATTCAGATTTGCCGTAAAATGCAGCCTGTGAGATAATTATGTTAGAGAGAGCTGCAGTCTACAAAATGCTTTAAAAGCTGGAGTATAATTAATTATAAAGTGACCTCTTAAAGAGAGTAGATTTATTTCTTTAGCGTGAATTAATTTCCTGATAGAGATTTTGGATTGCCATCAAAACAGAATTGAATCTGTCAGTGTCTGTCGCTATTACCCCATCTAGCAGTATTTACCAACTTTGATGTGATGGGAACTCTTCTGGGGGAAAAAGGGCTGCTTGGGGGCCAGAGCTTTCCAACCCTTAACTTCCTTTCAGAATGTCACAGTAGTGCTGATAGCTATTGATGTGTCTACTATAATTTACTAGAAACTGTAATGAGATCAACAGCTCCATTCACAGAAGTGGCTGCGTGCCAGTGAGGAGGTGTAAGGCTGGCTCAGTCCGACTTGTACCAAACTGTGATTAAGACTGAAATGATGGAGGTTTGTACTTCTTTGCTACTGCTCTGCTGGGCGCCACAGCATTGATCAGCATCCCATTGTTTTTGGCTTTTTAACTATCTGTGCTGTATCTCTGCAGGAAATGAGAGCTTTTCAATGGATAAACCTTGTTTTTCCTTGTTTTGTTTTTTAAAATACAGCTTTTGTATATAAGTTAGCTGGACAACAGTTCATTTTGGATATAGCCTGTTTCTCTCTGTAGCCACTGATGGTTCTGACTTAAGCTACATTCAGCTTGTCCTTGGTTGAATACTGAACCTTTCAAAAGTGCTTGGTGTTAGCCAGCTGATGTGGATTGCCCTGTGCAGCTGCTGATGCTAAAGCTTTTGAAAATAATTGTTTTGAGTATACATTTAATAGGGGTTCTCATTGTTATTTAAACTGTATTAGTGGTAAATCCTTTAATTGTAATATTACTAATCTGGCTGAATACAGCCAGTACGTAATTTTAAAATGTCTTCATTTTCATGACTGGCAGTATGTTTATAAAGATGTTTTTGCTGCTAGATCCACCTCTCTAGTCAATCTGCATGCCAATGCCAAGTGTATGAAATACATTTTGTTGTTGTCTTCCATAATCATCTGTACTTCGAAAACATAAAGGTATTGTTGATGGGTGTTTTAAAAGCAGAGAAATGGAATTGTATCCTTGAGACAGATCTGAGTGTTTGAAAAGATTAATTTGAAGTAGCCAATAAAAGACCCTTCTGAGTGCCAGGAACCTGATGCTGCACCCTGGTGCATGAGCATTGCAGAGTTCATGTGCTGTGTTGGAGCTGTCAGAGAAAAAGGCTGGTGGTGATGTAAAGTTTAGCCTGTTGCTGGTGAGGATGAAGGAAGCCAAACATCCTGCTTTGGCTCCTGGTCCCTCTGCTCAAGTGGGATAGCATCTGAGTGCAGGAATGTTTGCTGCAGTGAGTGGAGTGTGCTGCCCAGAAGGCCTCAATCAGGTGGAGTGGTGGCACTTGCACGAGGCTCTGGCCCAGCCACACAGCCCAGGGTGCCCCAAGGAGTGGCTCACCTCTCTCTGTGGCAGTGTAGTAGTGGCTCTTCAGAGAGGACAAGTGACTCCCACCAAGCAGCATGGCTGGGGAAATTTCCAAAGGATTTACAGCAGTAACGGCAAAAGAAAATCCTGTAGCAGGTTATTATCTTGGTCTGGTTGTGTTGTGGTTGGGTAAGGCTTGTTGTCTGTGGTTTAGGAGGAACCTGTTTTAAAGGCCAGTGAGAATGTTGTTTTTATTCTTGTGCAAATCTGACTGTGCTGCAGGGGGGAGCTGACACATCACAATGTGCTTTGCATTTCTTTGAGCATGAACTTCTCACAAGGGAGTGATGTCCCAGTGGTGGATCTAAGATGATTCTCTCGCTAAGGGCATCTGAATATAAAGATCAAAAAGAAAGCAGCTAGGGCAGAATGGGACAGAGAACCCAGATGCTTTGGGCTACTGTATTCTCATAGAAAATTTTGCTTTTTTATTTCTATTGGCACAAAGAGCCAGTAACGTGTACCTTGTACTCTACCTATCTAGGGATTCACTTCACTCAGTGGGACTTGGAGCCCAGTTTGGTTTACTTATATGGAAAGCTGGTTGCTGTCAGGAAACAATTATCTTTGGCTTGTGTTCTTTATGCAGCTACTCTTTAATTTTTTTAAAATAAGGTCGTCCCTACTGGTGGAATTGAGAAGGAATGTGGGGGATATATCGATGAAAGTCCTGCATAGCAGCAGCCAGCCTGTGCCTCTGCCCCGTTGCTGTAGCCTGTTGCTTTTACAGTGCAAAATACATGCTGAAAAGTAATTGTATATACTTCTATATTTGGATGGATGCAGGAGCCTCCATGTGCAAGTTGAGTGAGGGGGATTCCCTAGCCATTATAACGTGCATTTCAGAGCCAAGAATGAAGGAAGGGAGCAGATGAGAGCAGCCATCCATAATTTGTCTTGCTTCCACAGTTTTCACAGCTTGACCTCAGAAGCAGCCATCATGCCTGGCTTTGGAAGGAAAACCTCCTAAATTCTGTGTGTTTGTTGATTTAAGGATGTGTTTGTTGTCTAGAATTAACAGGATGCAGAGCCAAGTTGGTATTGATGCTGATTGCATACAACTCTGATTTGGATTTTGGAGCTATATACAATTGCACAAATTGTATCAAAGGCAACTTAATTGCCCTAGATTTATTTGTGTTTGTGCTGAATCATAATGAGAGGTCAGTTTTCTTACATGGGAGATGAGATTTGAACGAATTCAACCTCTGCTTACATGGTAGTTTGCTCCACCTCTAAACCCACAAAACAATTTTTTTCCAGCTTTGCACGTATGGTGATTGTGTATTTTGCAAGTACAGTGTAATGAATGTGTTTTGGCTAGAAAATGGGAAAGTTAAAAGTATGAAAGGCGTATCAAACTTGATTACCTTTCTGATAGAGTTACAAATCTGGTGAATGATAGGAATTCAAGAAATGTAATGGATTTGGACTTAAGTAAAGCATTAATAATGCTTAATGATAATCTGCTTCATGAAATCTTACTTGAAAATATTGATTCAAATTTACTGTGATGGAGATACTGCCATATGATATAAGAGTTGGCAGGGCAAGTGTAAATGAAGAATAATCTTAAATGGATGAGGCTGGAGCCTTTGTAAAAGCCTCTGAAAAAGCCTGGGGAATAATGCTATATGTGTTCTAATGTTTAATATCTTTGTTAGTAGCACAGAAAATGAAGTATATAAAGTAAATTCTATGGAGGTACTGAACCATGAATATCTCCAATATAGAGGAAAATAGTTAGATAATGCAAAAGACTATTGAGAGTTATTAGAAATGAGGATGAAAAATAGGAAGATGACTGTTGAAAAACATAATCTGAGTCATAGCTGAAGGGAAGAATAATGCATAACAAAATTCAGAACAAAACAGTGAACCTCAGGAAATAGATTTTTCCTTTTCTAGTTAACTCAGATTAATTGAAGGTTAAATGAGCTTTTCTTTTGGGCTTCTCTTTGTTAGGTAAAAAGGCAATCAACTCCCACAAAAAACCACACCCAGCATCACTGCCTAAGAGAGGCGTAGTTATACTCTCCAAAGAGTCTGCTCAAGAGTTCTCGCAGGATTTATCACCTAGCAGACTGCTGTTTGGAAGAAAGTAATGCTAACCATGAAAGTGTGGCCTCAAAGACTAAAATGCTATTTGTAAAACTTATTTTTTTAAGTCCTCTTAACCAGTTTGTCACTCTGAAGCATTTGAGTGGGAAAAAAAAACAAATGAGAAGACTGTTAATAAAACAAAACATAACCTCCGTTATCAATAACTCAAGTTAATTTTGAAGTTTTTTGTTTGAGCAGATGCATCTTGAGCTTAAAACTTTTTTTACAGGAGCTTCTTGACAAAAGTAGGTATGAATAAAATGCAACCCATGAAGTCTTCTTCTGGCAGTGTGCATGCAATCACATCAGAGGAAATGGCAAGGTCACTGTGTATTAATTCTCTGGGCATTTTATGAAGTTGACCTTTTCTGGTGTTGTATCCTAATTAGTGTAGGCAGACCTGCTGAGCAGTGATTCGAGGAACATGTAACTTCACCTCTAAGGTTTTGGAGGTCTTTGATCATCCTTTGGATTAGAATTTCTGTTCACATCCCTTCTGAACTATGGGCAAACTGAGCTTGGCATTTCTCTCACTTACATGGTTCCCCACTAACTGATGGATGCTGCTGTTACTGTAAGATGAAGGAAATCAGTATTTGAAGGCTGGATATGCATAAATGCAAGCACAGAGTGGGAAAATGGTGACTTAGGTTCAGTCAGGCATCTGAATTATTGAAAATCTAACATCCTGCTTAGGCTTTTTGTCATCTGAGGGTATCAACCTACTGTAGTTTCTGTGAACATGAATAACTTTTAATATCTTGGTAAAGAGGAGGAGGAATCTTAAGGAATGACCAAGTCAATTTTCAGGTAAATTACATGGGAAATGTCTACAAATATACTGACTAAAGATTTGTAATTTGGTCTGATATTTAATTATTTACTGCAAAATGCATTTCTGTCTTGTAGTCATGTTAAGTGCTGTGAATTCATGTTTCTAAGAATGCAGGGTATGTATCATACATAAGACAGAGGTGTATTTTGACTTAGTAAACAATATGAGTCATTATCTTCTGTGGCTTCTGAACACAAGCTTTTAAGGATTTGTGGCAGATATGAGTGCAGAATATTGATTAATAGCAGTAGTACCACTGTTACAGTAAGCAGTCTTAAAATACAGCTTTTCTCAGTCGTGTGGGCTTTATGGAGGATATGAGAAAGTCACTGTGCTGAGAACTGCAAGGCTGATCTGACATCTGTGTCTGGTGCTCTAAGAACTTAAAAAAGGTTTGCCTGGTTCAGAAAAAGAAAGTTTGATAATCTTTCAGTAATGACTTTGAGACAATATTTCTGATAGTAAGTTGCTCCATACTCATGCAGAAATAGCTTTTACAAAATAGAGAAACTGAAATTGGGAAAAACTGAAGCTGGAACAAACCACACATTCTGAAACAGTTATGGTGATAAAATGTTGGATCACTGAAGCTGAGCATGTGGTGAATTGAAGAAGCTCTAGACTTGATGTGAGGGTCGTTTGATAAAATTTCATAGCAATATGGTACAGAACCTCAGACTTAATGGCTATAATGGAATCTACTGGCCTTAAAAATAGGAAACTTTATATTTATTGTTGTAATTTCTACATAGTGAAATGAAGATGTCAGGAATTTAGAGGGTGAAGTATTATTATCATTCTTTTTGTATTATTATTGTCTCTATTAAATTTTTCCAAGTGATCAGTGACACCTGCCATATTGACATGGTGGTAAATTTAATGTAGCTTATTTTGGCATATGTAGATATTATTGAGTCCAAGATTACTGTTGTGAAGTCTGGAAGGGCATATTATGATAATCTTGTAATAATATCACCAGTGTCTCACTGGCCATCTCCTCTGACCAGCTGCCTACAACAGCCAGAGACTCATGCCCCCCACCCAAGTGTAATTTTAAAAAATTTTCTGCCAGGTGTTTTAAAGGCTGAGAAAAATAGCATGGGCCCTTTCCCCAGATCTGCTCAAATTGGTGCCTGTTATCACAGCTAAAACTTGCATTTTTGGTTGGAAAAGAGGTGGGCTGAAGTGTGCTGTCACTGTGGAGAGCACAGAAGTGGGGCTGTGCTTGTGCCAGCTCTGCACTGCTAACAGTCTAACCCTGGGGTGGCACCTGGGGCTCTGGAACAGCTGCTGCTGTCCCCTCTGGGGATGTTTGGGAGCTGCAGTGAGCTGGGAATTCTCCAGAGGCTTTTAGTGCACCTGCCCCCTAGACTGCTGCTTTAAGACATTGTGTGCAAAAATCTCATTTTAAAAACACGCAGATGACCTCCTGCCTGAATATCACCTGCTTTTTATGGTGGATCTAATTGCACACCTAAAGCTACAAATTTTAGGAAATGTTGCTGTAAATTTTTATTTGCACAGGTATACATTTATGGATTTGATCATAAGATGATTTCTGCTCTGCAATAGGCAGTAGACTCTTGCACTTGGAATGACTGAGATTCCTCAAGATATATTGCATCCTCGTTTTAGTTTTTTTGATCTCAAGTATGCCCAGTAGCAGAAGGATAATGGAATTTCTTGGGGGAAAAGCCTAACACCCCCAACTTTATTATATATATTTTAAAACAGTAATTTAAAGTATGCAATATGTAAGCATTATCAAATATTGTTCATTATCATAAAAAATTATTAGAATATATTTTAAATGTTATTAATGCAAGACTTATTCCAGATATTAAAAACTTTCAAATAACAAAATGAAAGATTTTTTCAAGCCAAGCTAATTTAATGTGGTTTTAAAACTGTTTCTTGTAATATTCTAATTTATTCCATGATTCCACTCCTGTTCACTGTAGATCACTTAACAGTGCATTCATCTGGTAATTGTTGCTGTCACTTCCACACCATTTCTGTGAATTCGGAAAAAATCTTGCATGACTAATTTTTAGTCAACTGTCCCTGGGCCCTCAAGGACTGCTCAGCCTATTAGAGGAGGTGGAGAAAGGAGGTGGGGACCTTGCTGTGCCACCATCTGTGGAATTTCCAGTCTCCCATCCGTCCACTGGAAAGCCTTCTTGCAAAGATGGAAAACCACTGACTAGGATTAACACAATCAGGATTTTAAAATTGATTTTGTAAATAAACTTTCTAAATATTGAGATGAGACAGATTGGTACATGTGTCCAAAGACCCACAGTTAGTTAAAATGTAGCTGTGTGTTTTCTTGATCTGTTTGTGAGGGTGTTTTATTGCACAGCATCTGGAATCTGCGTGACCCCTGTGTCCTTTGGGCATCACCAGAGCGGTCTTCATCCCTCCCTGCATAGGAGCCATAATTCAGCCTGTCTCTATTACCTGCTGCTCCTCCAGGTCCTGCTGTCCTGCTTTTTCTTGCAGTTCCTTCTGTTGTAACCCTCTGGGCAGGTGTCTCCTGTTTGCAATAGAGCAATAAAGCCTCAGCCTGTTGTTGATCAGATACCTCTGACAAATGAAGCCCCCTGAAAGACAAAGGCTGCTCTCATTCTGCTTGCCATCTTACCCTCTTTGAAAGAGCATTGAAGTAAGTACAGGGATGTCATCAGTTTGTGATACAAATCAGGCTGACCCCGATGGGCAACAAGTGGGTTGAGCCAAGTGCTCTGGAGAGGCTATTTCAGTAGGGAAAAATAAACATAAATATAGATCATGGTGCTCAGAGGGAGAGTTTAGCTTTCCTAAACTTTTTAATGTGGAGCAATTCAGGCTTCTTAAACAAATGAAGAAGTATTTCAGTAAGTAAAGTATTTTAAACTCCTCCAAACAAGGGTGCTACGCAATTAAGGTTAAAAATATTGGCTGGGGATACTTTTCATCTGCCAGGCTTCCAGCGGTGTTAGAGTATGAATTTTTGTGCTGCTTGGAAAGTGGGTAAGATGTGCCAAAGAGATGTAGGCAAGTGTAGGAAGTTAATGTTATGGAAAAACCCTAAAATTTTCTGTTTGTGAATTGAAGGTGCTTTTTCTATTATCTGTTTACAGCACCAGACACAGATCTGATAGCATCTGCTTTGAGGATAAAATTAACTTCTTGGCATTTTTTGAATTAGGAAGCATATAGAGGCCATTTAATAGGAGTGCTTCATTTGATGAGCAGCAATTGAAGACAGCAAGATTACATATAGCCCATTCTGCAGATCCTGTTAGGGTTGTGCATCTTTGTGATGTTAAGAACAGACTCTGTTCTTATTTGCTGCTGCAGTGTAATTTTTCACTTATTTGAAACAACATGAAGTGCTTCACTATTCTTTCCTCTCCTTTAAATTTACTGTGGATAATGGAGGATTTATGTTGGATGTATAGATCATAAAATAGTTTAAGGAAATATTTTTCCAAGATGAGTAGAATTAAGGTAAGGTATCTTGGTTTCCTGTCCCTTGTAAAATGAATATTGCTTTTGCCACTGGGTGGTTCTCCTTGAGCACTTGAGTTCAGTTGTTCTGGTTTGTGGTTGTGCCATTCTTTTCCACCATTTACTCTAGCATGGCCAAATGCTTTGCTGGAGCAAGTCTGGAGCAGGGCAGAGCTAATGCAAAAAAAAAAAAAAAACCCAAAAAACCCCTCTCCATTTGTGCAAATAATTTGCAGTGGCAACTTCATAAAATTGAATAAAGTAGCCAAACAGGATGATATATGCTAGAAGATGGAATTACCAACTGGAAAACAGAAAAGTTATTGCAGCAGATGAGCAGGCCAGAACAAAGGAGCTGATGATGTAGCAGTGCTCAGTTGGGTGCAAATGAAAAAACACACAGACAATCAGAAAACACAAATAGAAAAGCTGGCAAGAAAATACCTTCTGGTGCTTCAAAATATGCTCTTTGATTTCACTGAGGCAGGTAAAGATGTTCTCAATATTTTCTGAAAAATATGAATTTACATGTAGCACAGAAAGACTTTTCTGAAGGAACACAGTCATATTTATTTGCAGCTGGAGATGGAGAGAATTTGACTGTTCTGTGTTTCTACAGGATATATGTTTTTCTTTCCTAACAAATGTAGTATTTGTGCCTGCTCTCTGTGGTGTATCTGTCTAGTGGTTGTTATTAGGTGTGTTCATCCCTGTTGTCCTGTGTGCTGCAGTTTTCTTCCTGGTACAGGTGGATGTATTAAAGGTGCACGTGAAGATGGCAGAAGGGAATCCTGCACGCAGTGGGAGCGTGGATGGGCACACCCTCACATTGCCCTGCAGGGGCTGGCCAGAAGGTCTGTGTGCCAGCCCACACCACCCTGGAGCGGCCTCAAGGTCAAAATCTCTGTTCTGCACAGCCACTCCAGTGGGCTTGGGGTACCCTGGATCAGGCTGGGCATTATTGCTGCAGCCCCTGTGCTGGGCAGGCTTCATCAGCTGACAGAGCACCTTACTTGCCCCAGAGCTGAGGGGCTGTTTCTGTTTGAGCAGTCTGAGAGCAGTGACAGATTCCTGGCTGCGTGACAACCCCCTGCAACACGTGTTGTGTGGTGGGAAGAGCATGTGATGGTGATCTGTGTGTTAGCTGGTGAGGACATACCTGTGCTGGACTTCAGTTTGGACACTGGCCAAATACCAAATGTGTGTCCTCCTGTTTTTCAGGCTGTCTGCTTTTATAAATAATAATAATTTTTGGGGAAGCAGACATAGGGATGGGAAGATGCATATAGTTCAATAATTATTTTGATCTGGTATGACAGATTGTTGTTTTTTTTTTTCTTTTTCCTAGGTATTTTGTCTTAGCATTGTGGGGCTGTCAAGAAACATTTTCTGCTGCAATATGCTATGTGTGTGTTTCCACACAGAATATATATGTGTTCACGTACACAGTAGTAAATTTGAAAACTGTTATTACCATTCAGGAAAGAGATCTTGTATCTATTGTGGATATTTCTTAAAAACCACTACTTGAATTCTTGGTGACAGTAAGGAACTACAAATAAATCTGAAGGATTTTTAGGAAAGGAATGGTGAACAAATCAACCTCATTTTTCAAGTGTACTTCTGTATCTCAGTTTCTGCGTGCAGATCTGATGATCCTGTCTCTTAAAGGTCACAGTAAAACTGATAAAATCTAGAAGAAGGACAAGAAGGATGGTTAAAGGTGTGGAGCTGCCTGTACAGGAGGAGGAACACAATAGATTGGGATTGCTGCATGAAAAGATACGATGGGATGGGAGAGAAATAAGAGTATGGAGTGAGAATTATCTGCATGTTGTAATATGGGATCTAAGGGGTGCCCAGTAAAAATAGATGTTTCAAAATAAGTCCTCTTTCATGGAAAGCACAATTAAATTGCGGAGCTTGCTACCACACAGTATGAAGGACAGCAAATTATACAGGACTTAAAATTCAAGAATTTTCATAAAAAATAATTCTTTTGTAGGCTACATCTAATCCAAAGAGTGGATTGGAAGCCAGCTCTAACTCAGGTTAGTTCTGTTAAGCTGCTGGAACTGCTGTCAGTGTACAGACAGGAGGGTCACACAATACATGCTCTACTTCATATTGTTAATTCACTAAGGGAAGGAAAAAAGGAAGGTAATATTGGGATAGATGGTTTCTTATTCCCTTTTTGCTTAGTGATTTCTGTATTCAGTCATTGTGGCTCTTTGGTAGTGCAGGTCTCTTTGTTTTTGGCTGTAAGACCTAAGATGCAGATACTGTTTTTGTTTTTCTAATTTAAAAAAAAAGTGGTACCCTTTAGCCATGGTATTTCTTCTGTGATTAGCAGGGTTTGTTTGAATTAGTTTAGTTTCTTTGTAATTTTTGACAGTGCCATTGTTTCTCTTGGATGTTCATAGCTGGATTGTGGCTGAGTGCACAGCCCACAAGGTGTAAGTCAATTATTAGGGGTCAAAGAAGAGCATTATGCAAGTCAGTTGCCTTGAAAATGTACATGGAAACATACAATATACGGATTTTAATACCAAGTCCTGTTTTTATTCCACTCTGGTGTCTCTTATTCCAGCTCTGAATAGTAGACCTGTCTCCACTGCTGTAAGATAAATTGAGTCTGAATTTGTGCTCTGTGCTCTCAGAGGTTCCAAAGTGGAGAGGGCATTATGACAGTCCAGCAAAGATAATGCAAACAGAAGAGTGTGTTGTCAGGGGTAAGTGAATACTTTTGTGCAAGCTAGAATGTGGTAGATCAAACAGAGAGGAATCAGCGCTGCAAACTCTGAGGCTCCTCTTCAAAGCAACACTTGATGCTGTAGCAAGGCTCTCTATCTATTATTTGCTTGTTATTTTATCTGATGGTGTATGCCAACCCAGCGATTTTAATTGATGCTTGTGGAGGCAGTAAATGAAAACTCTGACCATAATTCTGCTTTCTGCTCTTTGGTTTGGGAAAAACCTTTTTATTTTTTTTTGTTTTTAATCTCCTTGAAGTTTATTCTTAAAAGTGCAGTTCAAGGAGTTAGTGTTCTTCAGTAGTGTATTGGGGTAGAATACTAAGGTGTGTGACATGCATATGTGTGCACATGTTTAACTGAGCTACAACAAATACTCCAAACTGAAAATTGGGTACAGTCATGATCCAAGTGAGATATAAGATGAAGTTTCCTCTAAAACCAGTAAAGCACTGTAGGTATTCATGGTGGTGTAATAAAAGATTCACCTTGTTAAAAGGATTATCCATACATCCTGATATTTTGTTTCCATTTAGATGTCTTAAAGGACCAAGAAATGAGTCATAAGGATTCTGCTGCTGACAATAAGCAGCACATGGTAATTTCTTGCACCTCAGACATGAGAAGGAACCTTCATTTCCCCTTCTAAGTAGTAAATCCTGGGTGATTTGCATAAAGGAAATTTGTACTAGAGTGAATAATATTGCCTTTCTTCTCAGCCCTATAAGGGGGGAAAGCCTTGTTGAAAAGTTCTGTACAGGATTTTGAAATATTTTAGAGGAATTTTTAGCTCACGTGTTTAGCCTGTGAATTCTAGAGCAAGGGTAACCTCAAACGAGATCCAATTCAGCACTGAATTGTTCCTTTTTTTGTGGTATCATTTCCTTAGGAAATGGTGTAGGTTTCTAGGGTTCTGCATCCCTGTTGAATCTTGAATTCAATCATATTTTGCAATATTTTTTTGATGGAGGAAACCATTGTTAGTATAACAACTGCGCTGAGTGTGTCAGAAGCATGTGGGGCTTACCCAGCACGTCAGACCTTCTGCCCTACTTTGCATTTGTGAGATGTGCCACTTAGGGGCTTGTCTGCACTGCTCAGTGCACTGTAGCACGGAAAAACCTTCTGTGTGACTTGAAAATGACCTAGATCATGTACCAGTAGCTTGTGCAGCTGTGAACTGCACGGTGTAGACAAAATGTAAAGTCCATTTGTAGGTTATGTTGGTTTGGCTTTTCATGTCTTTCCAGGGACAGGAAGATTTGGTACAACTAAGTCTTAAAAAAAGCAGGGGTAGCTTTATAATCAGCTCAGTGTTCTTTTGGTGTTGTTTATTATCTCTTCAAAGGACTGGAATGAGATGTATGAGATGTTTTGCTGCAACACTGCAAGTGCAATTTCATTAAAATAGGACAGTTACAATACCGTTGAGATCCTATGAGACAGCTTGTGGCTTTTGCTGAAGCTGCAACATGATTTCCCAAAGCAATACCCAATTAAACATGGGGTTATAAAACAATGTGATCTTCACCAAAGATGGAAACACTTGCTCTAAGGTATACTTTTTTTTCCCTAAAATGTTCAGACAAAACTATTATAGGTCAATGGGTTACCATATGGAAAGATCATCCTCTGGCAAATGCTCGCAGAAGGCAGCAGAATATCTAAGCAGCTCTGGAGAGAGTGGAGGTGGGAAGCTGCTGTAGTTCAAGAGCTCTATGGAGGTAGGTGCACACAAATGGTTAGAACAGGAAAAATGTACAAGTTCTATCCTAGAAATAGTGTTTAATGTTCTCATCCCTAATCTGGATTTGGGAAGAGCAATTAAGTGTGGGTGGCACCCATCCAGGCTAGGGAAGGCAGTAACTCAGTGACTCCAACAGGAGTAGGTCAGTGGGCACTGTAATGGCAGCTGAAACTCCCTGCTGAGACTGGCAAAGGAGTGCTCATGTGAAAATAAGGAATTTCACAGCTGTGTTGGGGTTTATGGAAGAAAGGGCAACAGTGTCACTGGAGAGAGATCAATGGGAATGTGTTAGGAATGCCATGGTTTTCCTTTTTCCTTTCTGGTGACTGTGTTTTGTGAAGATATATGTGACACATGCTTAAGTATTCACAGGGAAGCAAAAGCTGATGAAAAATGTGGAAAAGAGCAGAGAATTGGAGTTATTAAAAATCATAATTGGAGGAGGGGAAATGGTGATGCAAAGAGAGCAAGAGGGACTTTATTTCAGCTCCATGGGAGGCAGTGTCAAGGCTTAAAACCAGCAAGAACTTTGTGAACTCAGAGTTAATGTATTGAGTGCTTAGAATCTTAGTAGGACTTTTTTTTTTTTGGTAAGGATTAGACTCTATACAGATAATTAGAAAATGCACAAGTATACTTGATAGGATTAAGAAATTATAAAGAATTTAAACCCTCATGCTTCAGCACAAAAGCCAGTGAATATGACAATATTCTGAAGAATATTCCCTTCTAGGACTTTGGTTTTGTGTATGTCTGCAAAAGATTTCAAAAGCTTTAGAGAGATTGGTGTGGTGTCAGTGACAGATACAGAAAAGGCACTGGCCTTGACAGGCCAAGCTAGCTAATATGGTAGATTCAAGACTGTATTTACCTTCAGTGAAGGTGTTGCTTACACAAGTACAATACTGAACTCTGACAGAGGAACAACTGGGGGATAACAACTCTTCACAAAATGGCCCCAAAATTTTATCTCAAAAAACCTTAGCCTTTCAGTGGAACTGTGACAGATGGCTGCAAATCCATATTGTACCATACTTTGTAACATAAGAGAGCTGATCCTGGACTGCACAAGGAATACATGGACAGTTATTTGCATAAAAAATAGTTTATAGGAATTCAGTTTTCTGGTCTTTTACTTTTTATAGCACCTGCCCTCTTTCAATTTTAGTAGCCAAAAATAATTGAACTTGTGATTCTGCTGTGCAGGGCCTGAAATGACATAAGTATGTATTTCTCTTCATGCTGTGTTAACCACTCCAACAGAGTGCAATTGCATGCTTCATGCAAGTACTACAGGAAAAACACAAATAAAAGAAATAAGCAAATGACTACACAAATGAAATTAGACCTTGCTATCATTAATTTATCTGTATAAATTATCCATGTGACTCCTTGCCTTCTGTCAAATGTGCAGAGATCAGAAATGGACTTTCCCAGCTGAATCCAATTGACCCTGAAGATAAAAGTTTAGTCTCTCCTGATTTGTCAAGTGGCACAAAGCGTTGTGCGTATTGTGGCACTCACTCCACTCTAAACAAACACTGGCATTCCTGGTGAAAGAGAAAGCCTATCACTCCTGGTTAGGGTTTCTGAGTGATGGAAACTGGGGATTGTGTTCAACAGATTCAGTCTCCATCTCAGCTGGCATGCACCCAAGGTGTACAGGAGAGCTTTGTGCTGGAGGCTTTGTATGACTTGCCCTTGAGAGCTCAGACTTCTCATAGCAAAGAGCTGAAGCAAGAAGTTGTCAGCTGGTGCTCACCCCAAGAGGAGCTTATAGAGACCAATCAGTAGCCAAAATTTTTTGGCTTTCTGACCCTTGGGAAATGTGACTGTCTTGTGGGATGAAGTTGCACATGGGCATAGGAAGTGTCAGGTGAGGGCACTGGTTATTTAACTGCACCTGAGAGCTAGCATCTCCTGCTCAGGGTGATGGTAAGTGTGGGTCAGAACCTGAGGGCTCAACCCGAGTCCTGTCATGAGTCCCAGTAGGGAGGCAGGAATGGGAGATGGTGGTGATGACAGGAGTGGCTGGTGCATTGAACTTCAGCTGGTTTTCAATTTTTGTATTAAAAAAAATGCTTTTTTGTTTCCTTCCCCCTCCCCCAAGTATTTAGATTGTAACATTTTAAAAAAAAAGGCATTACCTGAATTGAAATGTCAAGGTTTAATTGTTTAACCTTTGTTTAAAAAAAGTTTCATATGTTCTTCATATGAAAATTCTTGTGGTTGATGTTTTGCTTTGTAGAGCTTTATATTTAAATGACTTCAGCAAGGGTCAGTGGGCAAGAAACTTGTCACTTCAAAATACCTGCCCTTTATGGATCACATTTGCTTCCTAGTGCATCAGCGCATTGTGGGGTACAAAGAGATGCTTTAGCTGCTTGTCTCATGGAACTCTGTGTGTACCAGGTCCCTGGTTAGAGGCTGTGTCAGCTCCTGGGCCTTGGTGCAGTTCAGCTGGTTGGATTCTGAATGTCTTGTGCTGAATAGGGTTGATAGGGTATAATCACAAAATGTGCAAGTTGTCTTCCAGTTAATGGAAAACAGAGATAAGTGTCTTGAGAGCATTGCTAGAAAACACTGCCTTTCTTTTTATTATGCATTTCTATGTGCTTGAAAATTCATCTACAAATTGAACATTACCTACCTTTCTGTTTTGTAGTCTTTGACAGTTTAGCTGATGTATTTGGTCATTGCTCACAAAAATCTTTTCATTCAGGTTTGATGTTCAAAGACACTGAAGTCTGTGAGTTACCTGATTAGCTGTGGTCAATGCAGTTAATCAAATGCATCATTAAACTGGGGAAAAAATGATAGGCACTGCTGCCATTTAGAACCCCTTTTTTCTAACATAAGCAAGTGTACAGTGCAGTCTCCTGCATGCACACAGGACCAAGGGAATTGGGAGAGTCTTAAGTGAGATATTGCCTTTTGTTATATTGCACAGAAATGTCTTTTAGACTGAAGAGGGACTTGGAGTGGAAGTGAGAAAAAATGTTTTTCTCTAATAGCCCAGGTTCTGTGTGGTGGAGGCCTAAATGTACAGAGCAATGTCTGTCCTGCCCAGCAGGGTCTGATCCTGCAGCTCACTTTAACACCTTGCTGTGCTTGGCTGTAGCTCAGGGAACAGAGGAAGCAATTTGTCCCTGTGGTGGATGCTGGCCTTGGTCTCCAGGGTGTCCATCCTGTGTCTGGTATGTGCAGCCACCCTGCTCTAGGAGAGGGCTGTGAGGAAGGAGCATCTGATATATGCCTTTGTTACACCTAGATGTAGTTGTGTAAAGTGTACAAGAAGGAGCCAGATTTCCCCCAGACTTCAACCTTGCTTCAGTCTTGGGCTTCATTAACACCTTCTGGTGGTACTGTGGCCAGGGATAACATATTGTGCCTTGGGCTCTACAGCTAAGGAGACCTGTTATTGTAAAAAAACCCCATCACTTTTCTCTTGTAGAACTGAGAAATGGTTGTCAGTCTAAATATATATATATNATAAATGGATGGATCTAAGAACACAGAAATCCTGAGTGAGGGATTTGGGAAACAAGCATATTCTACATGTGTATATATATATATATATATATATATTTAAAAATAAGAGTGCTCTCCATGGAGTTTCTGAGACTAGTAAATGTGCAAGGTTGTTGTCTGCCAGACTGACAGCCTCAAGATGTAGATTTGGACTACATCAAAATATTCTTACCATGTGAAAATGAAGAGCCTCTGTGACAAAAGCCCCCCAGCTGCCATGTCTACCCAGGAGGTAGTTCTTCTGGTTGCACAAAATAGTTTTGGCTTGTGAGGAAATAAATTAATTGGATTTCATAGTAGTTAGTTACTGAGATGAATCAGGTCCAAAATACAAGTGCTTCATTGTACTGGATGAATAGTTAATGCTATGGAAAATGCTCAAGAGCTGCGTAGAACTCCGGTGATGTGGGGAGGGGCAAGGTGTTTTCTACATCTATGGTGTGTATTTAGGCAGAGATCTTTGAATGAACAAATGTGTTCTGGCCTAATGCTCTTAAATTGGATCCTTGGGAAATGGTTGTTTGAAGTAAATTGGGAAGGTTGGATAGCTAACAGTATCCACTGAATCTGCAGAACCAGGCTACACTCTTAGAGCTCTCAGGGGCTACACCTTCATGATGTGTCTAGGGATTTAACTTCAGAAGGCAATGCTTCACTTCTGGAGAGATTTGGGAAACTTTAAAAGCCCACAGTGTCAATTGTGCAGGTTATTATCAGTCAGACAAGAGGGTAATGTCCTGCCAGGCCTGGGTAGTGATTCCCTGCAGCCCTGTGCCTTATAGTCAGGTTGCTTTAAGAAAACAATTCAGTGATTATGAGAAAAGAATAGATGCTGTGAAGAATGTGACAATTTAGCTGGTGTATATAGCATATGTTCTGGGTGAGACAGTGATTTTATAAAGATGTTGTGCAGTATAAAGGGAAGACATCAGAGTATAGCAGTCATACAGTGACGACTGAAGAAAGCCCACCTCAGCCCTGCAGGGAAATACCATGGCTCTGGTCAGGATGTCCAGGCTCTCAAGCTGACACTGTGCTGTCTGTAGCATCCTGCTGTAACTTGATTTTTATCAGTCTAGGATTTGAGTGTTTCTCACAGTAAAATTCCCTAATGCTTGGGACAGTGTGAGGATAGCAAGAAGACTCTGGATGTTGTGGCTTTCTAAGGTTTGAGTTTTTTTGTACTTGGCTTATGACTTGAGCATACAATCATAATATATCTTCTCAGAAAATCTGTATAATCCAATAATGAATGCCTTTAGTGAGAAGCTGGTGACCTATGAACAAACAAAAATTCCTCATTTATACTGGTTTCTCTCATTAGAAATTCGCTTTTCTAATAAGTCACATAATTTTTAACTGGTAAAAAAATTGATATTTGAAAGCAGGAATCTTCTCTGACCTACTCCTTCTGTTTCAAGATTTGAGGTGCATCTTTTCCTTTCCTCAAACCAATCTCTCTGTGTTCCCAGCTTGAAATTAGGTACTAGCTTCTTCATTATGAGGTTTATCTTGTTAGTTGAAGCATTTTTCTTCTATCTGTGTTTAACTCTGCACAAGCACTGGTTATTGGTGTTACAAAGCCCTGTGGAAACAGATTCAGGAAGGTGCAATATTGAATTCCTTACTTGTCCCCTTTAGTTACTGTCTGTTCTGACCACAGTGCAGTAGTAACTCTCTTGGTCTTCTGTAGAATGCATTCAAGTGCAGTGGTAAGAGGACAGAATTACTTTGGTTTTAGTCTGTGACTAAAGAAAGCTACCTGAAGGTCTTATATAATGAGATTATATGAACACAAACATAAAACATAACAGCCAGTTAAGCATTCTTAGCAATAAAGCCCAAGTAGCACCTAATAAGAAGTGCAATATGATATTTCTGTATAGATCATGCCACAGGGCTTGAGTTATCCTGTATTATCTATCCACTCTGACAATGTATATATTGTGTATATATAACACAGTTACTAGTTACTGACATCAGGTGCAGTTGAAGGAATTGTACAAGCTGAAAGCAGAGCCTTAAGTGAAGCAATATCTTCCTGTGGAATGTGAGGTGTTTTAAAAGCAGATGTTTTCCATGTGGCTTCCTGTAGATGAGTCTGAATTAGTGTCTACCATAAAGTGACCTTCATGTGGGGAGAAATCTTAGGTGCAAGTTGTAATTTGGCTGTTTTTTAAACAATTTTTAATAATATAATATTAAGTATTCTGCATTTCTGTTGGTTTGAGGTAAGGCTGGTTATCCCCAGTGTAATACCTGTTTATCCCCAGAGACAGAGGGTGACATAGTTAAAAAAAAAAAAAAGGTCTGGTTGAAAAGGGGAAAAACTTTCAAGAGGTTATGTCTCATTTAAACATCAAAATAAGAGGCCTGGTCTTGCAGCAGCCTCTGGTAAGGAAGCATGCAAATGTTGAAACTTTTTGAAAATCTGCCCTCAGGTTCACAGTGGGAACTACCAGGTGTTAAACACATTTGAACAACTGGCTAATTTCATGTATTCAGATGAGAGCTCCTGACAATTTGTGAAATTTGGTGTTTTCCCCTGATTTGTCTCATGCAGAGCTGAAGGGGAGAAATTCAGAGTAATAATCCAATAAGTTCAAGTAGCTTTAGTAGTTGTTTAAAAAGTTATGTGTGGTGTCTGAAGTTATTCAGTGGCAACTGCTGAAAGGAAAACTGGAGAATGCAGATTTGCAGTGTTTTAATGCTACCCAGTTTACAGCACTGGATGGCCATGGGGGATTTGAGATCTGCAAGCAAAGTGGTTTTTATATCACAAATACTAGTGCTGAGTGAGGACAGGAACCTTTCCTTAGTAATGAGCAAAAATACTTTTGGCATTTGTTATGTCTTTCATGAGTGAGGAAAGGAGAAAGTGTTCCTTTTAAAGTTGATTTTAGAAAGTGACATAGCAGCTTTAGACTGTTGCTAGGCTTGGGATATTTGCATAATCTTTGAATGCAGTTGTAAGTATGTGATACATTGCAGAGATCTTTCAATAGATCAACCCCTAAAGCTTGTCAATAAATATATGCTATAAATACATCCTGAGTCACAACCAGATTCATAAACACTACGAGTCTTTCAGCAGTTGGCATAAATAAATGAATGCTGTTTAGCTAAGTGGGCTCCTTCACCACGGCTGTGCTTCCCTGGCTGTGTGAAGATTTCTGGTGTCTCCTCTGCCTTATGTAATATTGCTGTCCCCTTTGCTGGTAGAAGTAACAGCTGTGGGAGGGGGAAAATCATAAATTGGGCCATAAGGATAAGTTTTAGGGCTGTGCATTTCTGGAGCTGCTTGTTGGAGTATGGAACTCGCTGTCTGTGCATGAGACAATGGTGTAGCCTCATATCATTTGCTTCTGGTAACGCAGCATTGTATGTGCCCCAGAGTCTCCCTTAAAGTCTGAGGATGTGAAGTGCCACTTTGGAGCAATGTTTGGGGTTATTTGACTTTGTTGTTTTCAAGAAGGCTTTAGTGAGCGCAATGGTGGATTGAGAAGGAGATGATGCGTCAGTGTTTTGGTTTGCTTAAAATGTCTGAGTGAGTGGGAGTGTGCAGTGCGTGGCACGTGCTCCTAATGTGCTGGGGAAACAACAGGCATCTTTTGTAGGTAGTGCAGAAGCAGTGTTGAGGAGGCTTAGGCTGATGCTCATCCCTCCTGCTTTCAGCTTAAGGTGTGATGCAAAGGGGAAGAGTTTGAGCCTCTCCCCAAAGGGAAGTTTCTCTTGGTCCTGTTTGTGCATAGGTATCTTTAGATAGACAGGCAGGGCTAACGTGTTCCTTGGTTGTCAGTGCTGCTCCAGATCCAAATGTGCTCTTCAGCACCAAAGAATGGGAGGTTTTATCAGGTTATCTGGAATCACCGTGTTTGACAGCTTTTTGTAGATGGCAGAAGAGAGTTTTCCTTTGGTGTGTGCTCCAGCTGAGCCTGAGCCACACTGACATTGAAATAATACTCAGCATGTACAAGTGGAATAGTCCCAAAGGAGGCAACAAAGTCAGGCATCCCTGCAGAATGCTAATGAGGGTGTAAAAAATACTTCTGTGTCATTGATTTGTCATGAAAGGCGAGTGAAAAAACCAGAGGGTGAGAAAGTGCAGCTCATTCTGTGTTGAAGGGCAAAAGAAAACATAATTATTGAAGAACTTACAAAGAACAGAGATCAAATATGCAGTGTTCAGAAAAGCAGTTATGTTCTGTGAATAATTGAGGTGGTTTGCAGTTAATTCTACCTCAGAACTAGTGTTGAAGGGGAAAAAAAAAAAAGTCAAAGCTGATTCGGTTCCACCTAGTGCCTTAAAGTAGTATTTGATGCCATTGTGATTAATGTGTAGTTCTGTAGAACCATGCACTATTCAAAATTACCAGA
Organism: Ploceus nigricollis; assembly: GCA_013399945.1. Taxonomy (NCBI): domain Eukaryota; kingdom Metazoa; phylum Chordata; class Aves; order Passeriformes; family Ploceidae; genus Ploceus; species Ploceus nigricollis. Next base: position 2,331,885 of record VXBC01010169.1, read on the forward strand.
AATGCTTATTCACATTTTTAATCATGCCAAACTACAATTCCAAGAGCAAGTCTTCACTAATGGAGTTACATTTTGTTGAGAAAACAGAAGTACAGTTATTCTGCAGAATTTCTGTACCATTGAATTTCTATTTTAGCTGCTTATGGCTCTTTTTATTATTAATTAAGAAAACTAGAAAAGGTTTAAATTCTGTGATGTTGCACATCCTTAACCACTCACAATACTAAATAGTTAAAAAAAAATGTAAATACTTTTAAACCTACATTATGCAGTCTTTCGTGGTGTGTCTTCTAGATCCATCCAGCTGCAAAACCAATAGCGAAAATCAACTCTAAAGCAGTCAGAAGAAGGTTGTTTGTGCTCTCAGAGACTCTTACCTTCTTAGGAGGAGCTAGAGAGCAGTGTCAGAGCTGTCTTTTGGAAAAACAAGGCCATCTCTTATCTGTCACTAGTGCTCTCAATTGATGCACTTTTATCAGTGGCGTGTGCTTTGTGCTGATTTCATGGCAGTAGCTTCTCCACACAAAATGCAGTGTATTCAATGCAGATTAACCCAAAAACCTTACTTGGAAAACAACTGCTGTATTTGTTGACCACTTGAGGGCATCACTCAGTTGTGCAGAAACTAAACTGCCTTGTCAGTAGAGCAGTGTTACTTGTGCTTGGTGTTTTATTTTGACCATCAAAGAGTGAAGGGAGTTATTAGCACACTCTCATAAATTAAATGAAAGTCACAACTCTAGTTTTCATCATTGTTTTTATTTTCTGTTGTATATTACTTACCATTTTGAAATTATTTCTTTGTTTGCATAAATGCAAACAGTAGAGTGGTCTAGACTGCTCCTCTTTGTTCTCCTGGTTAAGTTTTCAAGGATGGCAGTTAGCTGTTTAGTGGGTTAATACTGACACAAAGAATGTTGTCCTGCACAGAAATGGCTTTTTGCTTTGTCTTTCCAGTGATAGTTCTTTAAATCTCCAGTTGTTGCAGTTAATGTGAATGCTAGGGAAAGGATCTAAGCAGTTTTGGTATTGATCATAAGGTCCTATGAAATGAAAGCATTTTGCAGCCTTCATACCAAAAGCTGTCTGTGTGTGTGCCAGCCAACAATGAGAGTGTACTGAAAATGCTGAGCCAAGGGGGTAATGGAGCAAACAAGGCACAGTGGCAATTATTTAGATGTAAAGGACACTTCTGGTAGTGCCAGGGGAGCTCTGGGAGTTTATACGTGCTGAGAATTGGCCCCCAAGACATCAGTTTGTAAACATAGAGTTGAAAGGAAACGGAAGATGTAAAAACTGCTTGAGCAGTTGATGTCACTGAGCAGTGACAAGGCCCCTGTTAGTGCCCTGAGCCTGGAGGGATGGAGCCAGCTGCTTACCCCAGCACCTTATTCCCTTATTCGTCCTCCTTGAATAATGGAAAAACAATAGAAAGACTGCCCAAGAACTGGGAGATGACCTTTAGAAACAATTTTACCGATTTTTTTGGTAAACATTTTAAAATCTTCATGCTTTCCTTGCTTTTGAGATGTTTTTTGGTGCTGCTTTGTCAGAGATATTCTGAGGTAGTGTTTACTTGAAATCCTTTGTGCACACGCTAATCTATGAATGTACTGGTACATCTGCCCTGCCCTTCCTCAGATAGAGAAGAGGAAGGAGGGAATATTTATTGTTCTCAAACATCGTATCCAAAAAATGGACGTGCCTAAGATGAGGTACTTTGGGGTTTTGGTTGGCTTGATTTTTTTTATTTTTTTTACCAAACCACAGAGGAGAAATTGTGAATTTTCTTTCTAGTTCTAAGATGCATTTTGTTTTGATAATGGAGTAGGAAATATCCATCTTCTCTACATATAAGGTGATACAGCAATAAAAGTGCTACATAAAAGGTTTTTGCTGTCTACCTTTGTTATCTTTTCTCTATAATATCAGTCATTATGTAACAAGTAACCATAGCTTCGTGTAGATTTCCTAATAAAAATAATAAATTCTTTGTTATTTGTAGAAACATAGTGTAAGTATAGAACATAAAGGTAAGTAAAAGCCTACAGAAATGAAACAAAGCAAAATAAGTTTATTGCTGAGTATCCAAAGGGAGAACAACTGCATAGCATGTCATTAAGAGTAAATTATGCAAATTCATTATGAATTGCCTTTCTCAGTTAAGGAAAGAAGCTGAAGAATAAGAAACATCATAAAATGTGGAGCAAGAAATAAATTACTCTTCAGAAAACCCCATTTAGTAAAGCATGAGGTTCAGAGAGTGCTTATATAACTAATTTTAACCTTGTTTTTAATACAACAATAATATGAGTGAATCTTTGTATAAATCAATATTTTTAATAGAAGCATTCTCAGTGATATAGATGAGATTATTCTATATTTTTTTCTGCCTGATCAGCTGGTTTTGCACAAAAGCAATAAATTTTAAAGGTGTTTTGAGGCCTAAAGAGGAGTAAGATGTAGATAGCTAATAGTCTTTTGACATTTTTCTGGGTGGCTGAATTAGCTGTGTGCCTGTACCCTGACTTCATGGCAGTTTCTCATGTACTACAGCAGAAACATTCAAGTTTTGCTTAAATATGTGTGAAAACCCTTCTGTGGTTTGTGTTATTTTGGCTTTTCCTGGAAGAATTGTATCATTATCCACTTGAGTTTGAAATACTGCTTGGTGGATGCAGGCTTTCTCCTTGCATCATTGTCTTGTCTATCTCATTTCAGTGTTCCAACAAACCTCCTAGAAGGACTTTTTCCATTTAATTTGAGAATATCTCTGTGGGCAGGTTTCCCACAGACCTTACATCTTGATTCAAGACACAATTCTACAAACTGATAGATTTTTATCTCCTAACTTTTGGTTGTTCTAGTGTTTCACCCCAAAATTTTACATGTATCTGTGTTTATCTAGAAATTAGCTAATGAACCAAATTGCTAATTAAATTTTATACCCATAAATAATACAATAGTTCATTTGTATATAGCACATGACATTCTGCATCTGCTTGCTAGTTCAGTTGGGATCTGCTAACTATGCATTTTCAGCAGCTATTACAGGCCTTGATGATCTCATGGAATATTAGGATTTAGGTTCCCAAAACCAGGGTTTTTTCCCCAGAATCTGCCGTGTTCTTCAGACTTTCAAAGATAAATAATGTGAAAAGTTAGTTTTCTGCCAGACTGACTGAGGAAGTAGTACTGAGGCAAGCAGGAAGTCCCTTGTCTCAGCAGGAAGGTGGCTTTCAAACCTAATCACAGACACTTAAGTGCCAACTTAGTTAATCTCACTTCATTGCAGAGTAATACAGCATGTCTGAAGTTATCTTCCTTCCTTTGAAAACCTTTCCAAGCAGAAAGGCAACAGCCTCTCAATTTTCAGACAGGGATTTTTTTTTAAAGTGCAAGTTATTTGTGATTTGGATGATTCTTCATTTGCAGTGCAGTAGAGAGTTCCTAAGGATTAGTCAAACTGAAGAAGAAAGAAAAATATTCAACTGAAAACTTGAAGAGGATTTATTAAATATGAGAGGGTGTCCAGAGTGGGCAGGATGGTGATGCCCAGAAGTGAGAGACAGAAAGATATGGAAGTTTGAAGAGGCAGTGTGAATGCCAGTAGGTGGATATATTGTTAGAGCTGAAATTACACCGGCAGCTGCTCTGTTGATAATGGAGGAAACAAAGCAAGAAGTTTCTACCCTTTTCTGATAATAGTAAGTCACTGAAAGGGAGACTGGGAGATGGTCACGTTGTCACATTGCCAGGAGCAAGATAACAGTTTCTCTTGGAGTATTTTAATCCCCAGTGGTTTGGAGAGAGAGGGATTTAATTACAGAGATCTGAGATAAAGCTCTTAATGCAAATATCCCCATGAAGATGGTGCCAAATCAGGATTTTGCCATCTGCACCTGTCTTCAGAATTAGGAAGTACAGGAAGCAAGACCTGAAGGATGATTGCGGCAAAGCAGAAGTCTTGCATAGTCTCATGTGCCATGAGGAGTCCCACTGATGAGAAAGTGGTGTGGATAAGGCCAAGTTTGAAAATTAATAGCTTCTTTTTCAGGCTCAAGTTTGGTCTTAATGGAGTTAGAGTTGTGGTCTGGAGTTAGAGATGTGGGTCACAGAATGAGAGAGTTTTGTATATATTGCAATGATGTGAGAATAAAATTAGAGGCAGTAGATGGAGAAGAAAGCAGTGTTTTGTGAAGCACTGTGATGGAAATACAAGATACAACAATACAAGATGCAAAGTGTCAAGCAGATGTGTAAAAGGGGGTCTCTGGAAACAAACTTCAAAAGAATAGGTTAGGAGAGATACTTCACCAAAGCAATGAAAAACAAGATTAATCAATAGTTTGGGAAACTTCAATGAAATCCAAGAATAAGATTGAGTGATGGTCTGTTGATGGAGGCCAACACTGAAAAAGCACCATGACATGATCTAATTGGCTCAAATACATTAATGAAGATTTATTCTTTAGGTATGATGATGTTCATGTTTTCATCATGTTAGACTGCACATTTCTTAGTGTACGGTTTGTGTGATGTTGGTATCTTCTTAAAATGAAGTTTGATGGTGATAAAGTAATTCTCAGCACAGTAAGCTAGTATCTATTTCTGTTTAAATAGCAGTCAATCTGGGGCAGGATTATCAGAACATTTCTGTCCTTTCATCTGTGGAACAAATACTTTAAAGGCCTTATTTTATAAAACCTATCTAAGTAAAGATATCTGCACCATAAATAAATATGGAAGCATTTTAGTTAGAAGACTATTAAATGTGTATTACCATAACTATAGTAGTTGAAGATCACTGAAGTTCTCAAGGTGTTTTGATTCCCATTTCCCTTATGTTGGTAGTTTGATGTGGACCAAAGCATTTCAAATCAAATGTATTCAGCTCGTAAGAACGTCAAGATCAGGGCTGTGAAATTTTTATGCAAAAATTGCAGGTTCTTTTGAATGCTTATGAAACTGCAACTGATAGACAGAATTAGCCATTTACTCAGTCACAGAGTCAAGGATATTTGATTGTTGCTGCAAATCCATATCTATTGTGAAGTTAAACAGAAAATTGCATCTCTTTTCGTGCAAGAAATTGTAGGAATGTGGGGGAAATACTGAAAAAAAAGTGGTCCACCAGAGTTTTCTCCCAAGGTTGTGAATCCTGAAATGTTCCCTTGCTAAGGAATTTTAAGATGCGTTAAGAGCTAATGAGTTTTTTAATGGAGTCTGTTATGTTGTTGTTCCCCATTGTGTTACTCATGTAAAAAGTAATACTTTGCTTCTTTATGTCCTCAAAGCTTATTCTCACCCTTCAGTGCAATAATTGTGTAGAGGTTGAACTTCTTGGAATCCATTGTGTTTTTGTATAATGAAAGTCTTCTATTAGGAATGACATGTTCTGTTTCACATTCTGTAATTTGACTAAAGAAAGCAATTCAGAAAACATGAAATCTTTTTTTTTCTTTAGTCACTCCAGTTTTTACTGCCTGCTATCTCAAAACAGAGGCATGAGGAGCACACACATACTAAGCAGCATATACTTTCAGGCAGAACATAATCAATTGACAAAAAATATCAGAATGTGGAAGCATATTGACTAATTCTTCAATTTAACCCATGGACACAAACTACAAAACACTGGGAAAATGCCTCAGCTGAAATGGTCTTTGCTGAGATAATTCAGCTGTGTCTGGTGGGCTGTGCTGGGAGATAAGGGGGCCCATTTGCCGTGATCTGTTGCTTCTCTGGTCTTTCAGCTGTAATAAGCAGCAGCTTTCGGTTAGTGTCAGCCGCTGAATGAAGGCTTTTCTTGTTACACAACTGGTGATCAGCTCTGAATTGCACAAATAAGTGACTCTCCGAATGCAGCCTCCCATTAGGAAGGGCTTTGTTTTTGTCTCCTTCTGTCTAGTTTGCAAGTAAATTGTTCCTGCTACAGCCTCATGTGGCTTGCTGCTCTCACCCTTGGTGACAGCAAGGCTTGCTGGCTGGTGATCTCTGCAGGGGTTTATGGCTCAGCTCTGCTGTTCTCTCCCTCTGTTCTCACTTCTCTGTTCCCTCCCCTACTGTGACTAAATAAATTACCTGTATGACATGTTCGGTTTTCTCTGGCAAGAAGCCTGGGAAATCAAATCTGTTCCTGAACCTGGGTCTCCCATTTGGCAAATATAATGCCTCCCTGCTGTTAAATCAGGTCAGCTCTCAGGAAAAACAAAGAACAATTTCATATAACTATAATCAACACAGAGTAAATTTAGATAATGCAGCTGACATATGTTTATTGTAAAGACCATCAAGGAAATAATTTTAAAAGCTCTTCATCTTTGTTGCATCAGGATACATGTTGAACATTCTGTGCACAGAGAAGATCAAACATTTTCTTTCTGTTACCCCATATCAAAGTGAAATATATCTATTTTCTGTCTGGTCTAAGAAGATTTTTGGTGGAGGAGTTCATTGGTTGTGTGAGAAACGGTTATGTACTTAATTATGGAAACTTTATGTAATTAATATTAATTGATACTTAACTATTAATTAATATTAATTATTCCAAATCTACTTCCTTTGACTTTCTGGCCTCTGAAAGTGGAGATATACTTAAAAGTGTTTGGAGGAGGATAAATAAATGCTTTTAATAGATTGTGTTCTCTTTTCTGCCTTTCCACTGGAGATGAGGCCGCAGGTCACCTGTGGCCGTGTGGCTGCCTGTGTCCCGCAGCCTGTGCAGCCTCCTTGGAGGGAAGCACCAGCATGAACAGCCTCCCCTCTCCAGCTGGAAGCTGAATTTCCTGCTCAGCTCTCTGGGTGTCCCAGGGGGCTCTGAATTGCACCCCAGAAGCTCTTTGTTCATACACTGTTAACGAGCTCATGCAGACTGCCCAGGGCTGTGGAGCATCTCCAGTCCCCTCCTGTCCAGCTTTGCTGTGCTGGGGGAGCAGAGCAAGGGTTTCCTGTGGGCAGGCTGTGCTTGTGCTTGTTGGGGTCCGAAACAGCTGCTGAATGCCTGAGCTTGCCCCCAGCCCTCTTCAAAGGTGGAGCAGGCAGTTCCTAGTGTCCCTGGGGCACCCTCAGGGCTGGTGCTAGACTAACCTTAGAGGGTCTCCTGTGCTGAGCCCCCAGGGCCAACTTTGCTGCCATTTATTCACTAGAGTTAGCAAAAACCAGCATCCCTGGCTGCCTCGTGGTCTTACACAGTCTTCTCACCACTACTGACTGAATAGCTGCTGAGGGCCCTGGCTGGAAATATTTTCTAACTGCAGCTGAATATCAGGTTGCCTGATCTGGAGGAGTCCTGGGAAGAACACGACATGTGTGGTGCCCTGAGCAGCAGAGCAGACTGCCCAGGCCTCTCCACAGTCTGTGTTTCAAACTCAGCATGAGAATAATGGTTCATTCCCAAAAACAGATGGGGTCAAATCTATATGCTGTGTTTTTGAATGATACGTGCTTTTCCAGGTCTTTTGAAGGACGGCTACAGTGTTGCTAATAATTGTTTAGTCATTTATGAGTTGTCTTGGTTCTAAAGAATGCCTTTATTTCTTCAGTGCTCTGAGACACACAGTGAATGTTTTTTATCAATTTAAAAATTCCCTAAAAACTCTGCTGTATGAGGCAAGTCCTTGGACTGGAAATTGCTCTTTATTGTCTAAAATCTTCATGCAGTGTATCCAACAAGGATTTTAAGGGGTTAAAGCAGTGGAGTGAGTTTTAAAAAATGGGAATTCAGTTCCAGCATGCACCAGGACTGACCTGAAGCAAGGGCCATAATCTGCTTCCACATCAGCTGCTGTCTCAGGGACTGACAGTAGTTCTGTTATCTGTCCTCAACTTTGGCATACCAGGACAGATGGCAGATACCGTCTCCTGCTGTAAAGGTACAGGACCTAACTCTGAAAGGCTTCAGCTGATAGCGTAATAGAAATAATTTCAGCTCTGTGTTGATGGCAAGGGCAAAACCTTCCTCGTTCCCTTCTTAGCATCGAGGTTGGCCGAAGGAATTGCTGAGCTTGTTCAAACCCTGCTTTACGTCTTGTCTTCTCCAGCCTGCGACCTGATGACCCTGGGGATCTTAGCGCTGGTGACATCGACGGGCTGCGCGTCGGCCAACGCGCTGCAGTCGCTGACGGACGCCATGCACATCCCGCACCTGTTCGTGCAGCGCAGCACGGGCGGCTCCCCGCGCACCGCCTGCCAGCTCAACCCCAGCCTGGAGGACGAGGAGTACACGCTGGCCGCGCGCCCGCCCGTGCGCCTCAACGACGTCATGCTCAAGCTGGTCACCGAGCTGCGCTGGCAGAAGTTCATCGTCTTCTACGACAGCGATTATGGTAAGGGAAGGACAGCGCTTCAGGCACCGTTACGTTCGTTTCTTCTTAACTGGGAGGTGGGGAGGGGAATGTGAAGGGAAGGGTGGAATACGGCGTGCTAGGTTTTTCACTGACAAAGGAGAAAGTGTTTCAAGTGGATGCAAGTCTTTGTCTTGAAGGAAAGGTTGCTGTGAAGACTAGTTCTCAGAGAAGGAGCAAAGTTGCTTAGCAACACCTACCCAGACAGACAAAGTTTGAATCTTCTCACACTTTTTCTGTAAAATATTAATCGAGCGTTGACATTGATCAGCAGGGGTCACATAGATGTGCAAGGAAGTTCAGCATGGTCTCTACCTGTTCCAGAAAATGGTTTCTATCAAAGCTGAGTACCGTTCCCTTTACAAGTAATTTTCACAATAACTATTACTTTTTTCACATGCTTCCACACATTATTCTGTATCTGGACTAAATTTCACAGTGATATTCCTGGCATTAAACTGAAAAGTAGAGTTAGTGTTTTCTCTAAATCTCATGCATTTCCTTCAGCAAAAATTCTTACTTTGAGCTCAAAGCTGAGGAAAAAGAGTCTCTGCCCAGGTACCTTATGATAGACCTAAAGAATAATAAAACCCCAAATCTCTCATCATGCCAGGCTCTCAGAGGGAAAGGGAACTGTGTATACTTTTTTTTTTAATATCCCCTCCACCCCTGCTCAACTGATATGAACAGTGTTCCATATGTTTAACTCATGGTATATTCAGCACTCCTGTCTCAGGATATAGGATCTGTAATGGGGAAAATAAATCTTCAGTGGTATGTTTTAAAACCCTGCTGACACTTTTGCTTTCAACTGTGACGCATAATCTTTTGACGTGGTGATTTACCATGAACAGAATATAAAAAAAGCAAACTTAAGGTTAAATCACAGTAGGGAAAAATAATCTTATGTATGTCTATGCATATAGACATGTTTATGCATATGTAGTTTAGATTTTATACATCTTCCACCATTTCAAAATAAATCTTTATTTGCATTCTCCCTATATACTATCAGTGGCAAGTCAGAGAGAAATAGCATCTTTGGTTTTGAAGTTTGGTTTTGAAGAAGTCCTGATTTAAAAATCCCCAAAATCCAAGATGCAAACAAAGGAACTACCAACAATCCTGAGTTTAAAAGAGTTTTGAAAGTCTTGGATGCAGATTTCTCTTCTCAGTTGCTGGACAGTTATTTGCTGATTCTTTAACAGGAACACTGAAGATGATAAGGATGGTTTTAAGCAGGAAATCAACTGAGACTGTAACATCTTTTTAATGACATAGAAGTGTTTTAAGCATGAGAAGACTTCCATGATGCTTGTACAGCTAATCTGTAGGCTCAAAAATCAAGTAACCCAGCAAATAAACTGTCCTGTAGTTACTGTCCTCTGTAATGCTTGAACAGTGAATGCTTTGAAAGCAGAAGTCACAAGGTACTTCTGTAGGTATTCTTTTGGTGGCCTTGTGGTAGTGATGAGAATGTTGCTCTTTAGCAGAGGATTGGGTTTCAAGAGTCAAAATTATTCTAAGTTATTTCAAGAATGAAGGGGGAAGAAATAATCTTATTAGAATGTCTTAGAAATGCCCTGGATGTTCGATGTGCAAACTGCTATTGCCTATTTTCCCTACTAGCCTATCTGCTTACTGAACTATGGTATCCCTTATTCCAGTGATGCATCTATGTTTCTTTGTCTTTTTTTGTCTCTTTTTTTTTTTTTTTTCTTGCAAAGGCTTAACACATCTCAGTAGCAAATCCTGAAACCCTTAATTCACATACCTCTAAATTCAGTCATGATCAAATTTATCTTTTCCATTTGGCACAGACTGTATCAGTAAGACATTAAGGTTATGGAAGATTGCCACAGGCACTCTGCTCCTTCCAGTGGGTAGTGTGGTGTGCATTGCAGCTGCTCTTTCCTTCTCCTCATGGATGTGGCATCCATCTTATGCTAATTGCAGTAGAATGATTTTATTAATAAGAATTTGGTGGAAGGGGTTTCCATAAAGAAGCCAACTGAACGTTGTCAGATCTGAGTATGGATTGGTGAATAGACAATAAATAACCCCCTTCCCAAGAGGATAAATAACCCACTTCCCAGGATATTGCACGCTGAACTCCAAAACAGATGCCTGGCTCTGAGGGCATGGCCCTTTGCTCAGCACTGAGCTTCCACAGAGCCCTGCTCCTGCTTCTCCAGTGGCACCTCCCTGCCCAATGGGCTGGAGTTCCCTGCTGGCCATGATGAGGGAGATGATGTATTTGTGACTACAGAGAGTTTCCAGCACTGGGCTTTGGTGGTTTTCTATAATAAGTGGTCCTTCTCTACTGAAAGTTGTGCTGTTCCTTTGAGTAGTGTTTTAATTTGTTCATATGCTGGTCTCTAAAGGCCCTTGGTGTCCTCCTTGTGGAAACTGTCAGATTTTTTGAAGACTAAATAGCATTGCACAATTTAAAGAATGTCCCATGCTGTGTTATGTTGAAGCTGGAAATTATTTATTAAAGTTATCACTTATCCCTTCTTTGACATATATTTTGAATTACAATTTCTGTGGAAAAGTAATGGACTTGGCTGTTAGAAACACAGAGTAGTTTCTGAACAGCCTAACAAGCCCCTAATATTCTTGTGGTCACAATAAAATATGCCCTTTTTCACACTGAAATGACAGATAAAAATGTATGCACAACTTCAGTGAAAGGATATAGTCCTTTAGAGTAAAATGCCTTGAAGTCTTCAACAAGAAATCGAGAGATTCCTACTGGGCTGTACCAACAGGGGAAAGATGGGTTGATGATTACCCATTCAGGTCCTCTGTATTTATACAAGAAAATATAGAAGTTAATACAGATATTGCATCTTCATGATTTAGCCTTTGTTTTTCCACTTCTCTCATTTGTGATTTGTGTGTGGTTTCAGAAGATGCACAGAAACCTGTTCCCCATTGATCACAGTGGGAGGCTGCTGTTGCCGAGACTGACATTCAATTTTTTGATGAAAAAAACCAGCTGCCCCTAAGTTTGCCAATGGCTCTCAGATGGTGCTCTGTGGAACCAGGTCTACCCAGCTGTAAAAGAACTTGCAACAGAATTCTGATCTGTTGTGTCATGCTAAGAAAGTTCAGCTGTGCTGATGTGTTTTGAGTTACGTTTTCCTCTACAAGGGCATCTTTTGTGCCTCTACATTTATTGTGACAATGTGCACAGGCCTGCTGGGAAGTTTAATGTTTTATTTTGCTGACCTTCTGGATGTAGAAGCATCAGTAATCAAATTTTCTGACAGAAAAATTGGTAGTGGGGCAAGTTTCATAAAGAATCTTACCAAGCTGTAAAATGACTATCAGTTAAAAGCAGTGGGTGCCACCCACCAGAATATGGGGTTGGGAAACAAACAGTTGAAACTGTGCTTCTAGGGTGAGCAAATAAACAGATATGTGGTTAGAAGATGGATTTGAGAAGGGTTGTGGAGGCTGGATGTGAAAATGAAAACAATGAGGCATATTAAATCATATTTCTGAAGAGAAATGTGAGTAATAGCTATGTTTTCACTAGTTTAACCTTACTACTGAAAAACACTTCTTTTCTCTATAGTTAGATTAGGTCTCTGCTTTCTTTCATACATGTCTGAATATCTATATTACAAAATGTAAGATAAAATAGGGGTATTTTATGAGGCCACTTTGTCAATGAAAATGGTATTAGACCTGTGAAAAGTAGCTGTAATCGTTTATTCTTAAGTTTTGGTGTCAATAAGGAAGTGTCTGCTGAAGAAAAGTGTTGTATAAAGGTTTTACAGAAGAAACTTTTGAAGAACATTTGACCTTCCAAACTGGGCTATGAAGCTTGGTTCCTACAGGAGAAAAACCCCAAGGCCACAGTTTATTGATTTCTAAATTTTTTTCCCCAATATTAGAGGTCTATTCTTTTTCATTGATGCTGCATTAACTTTGAATGCTACTTGATCAATCTTACTATGTGGAAGGAACTTAATTTTTGATATGACTGGTTTTGTGGGAAGTTGTATTTCCCACAGCAATTATGTGACAGTTTCATTTCTGAGTCCTGCCTGTTAAGAGCCTCAGCAATGATTGTAAATTACAGGAATTGTGCTATTAATAATTTTACAACAAGATATTGGTCCTGGAACGGTCTGTCTTTTGTCAAGATCCCTTTGTGCAGGCTGCTACCCTTGCATTTATTTAATTTGCAGAGGAATATTGTAATGAAAATTGAGAAATGCATGCATTTGCACAGTCCGCGTGGAGCACTGCAAATCACTTCTGATGTGAAACATTGACTGTCACAACAAAAAAGAAGCAATACAGAGCATTTGCACATGAACTACTTTCACCTTACCTGCTTTAAGTTTTCTTTTATCTTTGTCTGTTTAGAACATAAGTTATCTTCTGCTTTCTGTGTCATGATTTCTGCTGCCAGATAACCACTTCTGCATCACTGGGGCTGCCATATTTCCAGTGAGCACCTTGCTTAATATAAATACAGGCAATCTGACACCTGAGGTGTTGAGCCACCTGCACATGTGTTGGTAGGTGCCTGTTCAGCAAATCTGACACTACCAGGAAGTGTCTGACTTGTCCTGCATGAGCTGTGTTGATAAGAGTTTGCATGTGTTATTAAAAATGCCTGGTTTTTTTCCAACTGGTTGGTGCATCCCAGCTGGAACTGTTGTGGAGAAGCTTGAATTGAGATTGCTGTTTTAATAGTAAGATATATAGATTTTAAGCAGCCAGCTGCAGAGAAATGTAACTTCGTTATGCTCATGAGTCTGCCACAGCAATCACTTAGGGAGGGAATCCTCAGCCATCTCTGCATTGATGCTGCTGTATGAGGTAATGAAGGGGAGGGATGGACTGGGGCTAAGCACCTTTTCACCCAGCAAGGTACAGAATTGTTTGAGTATTTATTCTACACAATTTCTGCAGTACCTATTTATTCAGGCATAACTGCACACTGGATGCCTAGTTTCCAGACTAATATAAAATCTACCTGGAAAAAATGAAGACTTTCCTGTAAGAAGTTTGTGTCTTTTAATGTATGATCATCATTGCAGCTGCAGAGAATGCCAGGAAAGAAAGAATTCAGCCAAGTTCTCCAGGTCCAACAGGGAGTTCTCCAGTCCAACAGTGATACCATGGGGTAGAGAAAAAAAATTGACCTTTTGACTTTTACATTGAATTTGATCTGGAAGCTATTGAAGAAATGGAATTGTGTTATCCTTGAATCACTTTTCTGACTGTAGCAGCACTTAAAGTAATTGGTCTGCTTAAATTAAGCATGGATTTTTGTCATTTGTGATGGTATTTCTTTTTATTTAGTAATGCATCACAGTATATAACACCAAATGTAATTAAAGAAAGTCAATTTCACTTCCAATTATTATTTATACATTACTTTTAGTACTTTGATTTTTAAGGTATGTGAGTGTGTGTGCTAATAGTAGCAGTGAGATTTGCCCCTCTCTAATCCCCATAATTCCTAGCAAGGTATGGGAGCATGGGCAGTGGTTGTTTCCCATAAAACATATTAAATGCTTCCAGGACAATGCCTGATGTGATATACAAATGATCTTGAAGTTATGATACAGCCTTTATTCTCAATGTGTACTATTACAGCTTACCTGTAAAGTTCAGTGCTAGCAAAAACCAGTCAGAGATCTCTGGACCAAGAGTTTGGGCATTTTCAGGCATCTTGTGTCACTCAAAAATTCAAGGCAAGTTCAGGAAATAATTCTGAGCTTTCAAATAGTTTGAAAAATGTTTTGCAAAGAGATGATGCAAGTGCTTTTAAAAAATTCAAAACCCCCTGGACTAACACTTTCAGAACAGGTTTGCACTCTGTATTCAAAATAGATATTTTTAAAATCACTTGGTATCTTTAAAAGACTTGAGAAATCTCTATCTGAGTGTATGCTCATGAGAAAGGGAAATGAAAGGTGTTATTGGAAGCAGTTTTCAACCAGGTTTTCAGCTCAGTCATCTGGTCAAAAGTGATTATTAATCTAGTCCTCAAAGCTGTCATTGTTCATTCTTTAATGTCTCTTTTTTAACTTGTTTCATTTTAGTGACCAGTCTTCAGGCTCAACTTTGTAGAATCTAGGGGCTATTGGTGATTCTGTTTTCCCCCCTTTGTATTCTGAAACAGAGTAATACAGCACACACTGTCTAGAGAAAGGGCAACTTCAGCAGCCTGGAACCAGAGGGTGCACATTTATTAACTTTGGACAGAGAGGTCTTTGAAAAGTGTAGATGTCATCTGTAGAAGGCCTAAGTTCTTGACTTTCTTTCCCTGACTGATGGTGGATAGAATCTCTTGAATTTAGACTGATGGCACAAAGCTAAACAGTTTGTTCAGGTGTGTGAAAAAGGCAAGGAGAAATGTAAGAATGATTTGGTGTACTTGAGCAGGGAATCTGAGGGCCCTATTCCAGAAGGGAGTCTCTTTAGTTCAGATTTGTTAGGGAATGAATGCTTACACATCCACTTAGAAATTGTTGGATTAAAGCATAGCTGGAAATTGAACAGAAAGGCTGAAGTTTGTCCTGGAGGATGTATGCAGGGCTTCAGGCAGTGACATCATCCTGAGAAAATATATTCTGATATCTCAATTTGCAGTGAGCCTTGAGTAAGTTCCCAATCCCTACTGGCTTTCATGAGAGCAGTAGGGGAGAGGATTCATCTGTGTGTATACATATATATGCAAACACACACATATGTATGGATAGATTTAGATACAGAAATGTATATAGATAGATATTTATGTAATAATTTCAAGAAAAATAGTAAAGGAGTGTATCTGTTTATGTACATGCGTGTGTATACACTTGTGTGTAAATGTATACATGAGTCCATATACAGAATCAAGGAAACATATTTCCTCTGCTCCTTTTGTGCCTTTGCCCAGTCCCCCAGTAATCTTTCTGATGCCACTATGGGCAGGACTTCTTTGGTTTCTTCCCTCTTTGGAGACTGTTTCTTGTTTGTTTTACCCAGTTAAGAGTTGATGTGGCTTCCCACCACTTCTTTCTGTTTTCCTTATTGAGGTAGAAATCCCATTCCTTCACCTTCTCACATTTCTGTTTTATTCACATTTCTGTGTTTTATTTACTTATTTTTCTTATGGCTGAACCTTTGTGTGGGTTTGCTGGCTTTCTTTAGCACCCTGTCCAAATTGTTTTTAATGTCTAGCTAGCTGTCCACAGCTGCACAAATTTCACCTCCCAGCCAGACATGTGCAAAGGGCACAGAGTTTTGCACTTCATTGAATTGTGCTTTGTGTGCCTTTTATACCTTCTGCATTTACCTTCTCATGTATTTAATGTTTGGATCTGGTGCTCTGGGAGTTATTTTAAGAGTGATTTCAATCATTTTAGGAGAAAATGCATCATTAGACTGTAAAAATTAAATAAAAAGGAGAGGGAAAAAAATGCTTCAAAGTTTGGATTTTTCAGAGTCAGAGCCCATTACCAATGTAATCTGAATGTCTGAGTTCTATTGGAGAGTGATTTAATATTCATCATCTTATTATAGCATTTGTTTAAGTGGAAATAATGTGTTCTTTTTTGTGTACAAATTGAGTAAATAGGATTAGTCTCACTACTGGGGAACATTGAGTCCTACAGAAATGCTTTTTTAATAGTGGATATTTTGTTTTAGTGTCTCTTGGTTTAGTAACCAAGACTCAAATAGACTGTTTCTTACAAAGCCATCTGGGAGAATTATAGAGGGCTTCAAGAAAGAGACAAAAATTGAGCTGGGACATCCCTTGCAATAATTTAATTCAATTTTCCCTGTGATGGTAGAGCACTAAATGGCAACAGCTACTGTCACACTATTTGGAGACAGTAGTTGATGTCATCAATTTGGAATGTCTTATAGGGTCAGGAAGTATTGGCAGTCCCCACTTCATTGAATCATTTAGATTGGAAAAAGACCTTTAAGGTCATAAAGTCCAAATATTAACCATGTCCCTAAGTGCCATGTCTACAGGTCTTTTAAATGCCTCCAGGGATGGTGACTCCACCAACTCCACTGCTTCCCTGGGCAGCCTGTTCTGGGGCTTGGTGACCCTTTCAGTGAAGAGTTTTTTCCCGATACCCAATCTAAACCTGCCCTCATGCAACTTGAGGCCATCTCCCCTTCACCCATCACTTGTTACCTGGTAGAAGAGATGGACCCCCACCTGGCTGCAACCTCCTTTCAGGTATTTGCAGGGAGAGAGGAGGTCTCCCCTGAGCCTCTTTTCTCCAGGCTAGACACTCATAGCTCCCTCAGGTGCTCCTATAGCACTTGTGCTCCAACTTTTCACCAGCTGTGTAGTCCTGTAAAAACTGCACAATGTCACTCAAGATCACCTGCTCCATGGCCTTCCCTGGCACCTTCCCGGCACCCTACCTCATCCATCAGCAAGAATCAAACCTTGGGGTGGATAAATCTTCAGCTGTTGCATAGCAGATGAGGAAGGGAGTTCAGGATAGTGATTTAGTGCTGGTTTGTGTTATGGCTGGCATGAATTTCATTTCCAAAGTCAGAGTGATTTCCTCTGCTCTGCTTCTGGCCACTGCTTATATCAACAGCAAAGGGTCTTCTAGCAAAGCATGCATGGGGAGTCAGGCAAATACAGAAACTGTGCAATAGAAGAATTGTTATGTTTATACCAAAAGACCAAGCAACATCCAGTACCTGAAGTACAAAATGCCTTCCTTGCATAGCAGGCCATAACCCAGTGATCTCACTTGTCCTAATGCAGTTCCTCAATAATTCTCGGAGTCGTTTTGCTTTGGCCCACTTGCATTAATATTTGACATTGCCATTAATGGGAATTAAGACATATCTCATCTTCCAAAAGCTGTCTAATAATGTTGAGGGAACTTTGTTAAGAAAGGAATAATCCATTAACTAGGACCAACATTTCTCTGTAATCACCTTTCTCCTTCAAGTGACAGAATCTTTACAGGAAGGAACTGCCATTTATTTTTGTCATAGGGATAATAATCCTTCCTGCTGTGGAAGAATAATTAAAGGTCAAATTCTGGCATTGTATTCATGAGTCAGCACAGCCTGGGCACCAACACCTAACTGGACACCCCACCAGGCCCTTGTGGTGCAATAGAAATCTTGGCTGAAGGAACAGCGGTGTGCTTTTATTTTCAGTGAATATTTTCTCTTTTGCTTTGCATTAAGGATGCTTTGTAATGATTGCCTTATGTATGGAAGCATATATGAGTGCATCAAATTATTTAAAGGTAGCTTGGACCACCCAAAGTGCACTCTTCCTATTTAGCAAGGAGCATTTGGTGACATACTGTGGCTGTGCTGTATAAAGAAGTATCTGTGGGAGTCTTTGTGGTGCTGTGTATCTTTTATTCTCTCCCATCTTGTGCAGCCATATAAGTCTGGACAAGCTGTAATTAAGTGAAACAATATATTACAGTACTAAAATAGGAATAACAAGGGCAGCCTTGCAATGGGAAGGGTGGGAGGCGAGAAGAGAGGAACATTTAAAATGCTGGATTATTGGCCAATTAGTGGGTTTGACTGAGTACTCATGACAGGTGTATTTAAATTTTCTTTCCCTCAAATCCTAATTAAGTCATTGGAAAGAAAGTAAGTTCCAAATTATGGTAGAAGAATCTGCAAGCCCAGAGACAAGTAAGTTTGGCAAGTTCAGCAGCCCCCAGTAACCACATACTGGCTTCAGGGAGATGTGACATTGGTGTAATGGCAGTGATGACACTAGGGGTTGGAAGTGCTTTTGGGGGAGCTCTCAGGACATCCTCTTCCTGTTCAGATTCCTATTATTTAGCCAGTTCCCTTTGGATCTGGTTTAGACAGAAAATTAACAAATTAGTTGTAAGAGAAGTCTTGAATGTTTTTTGGTTGTGCCAGAGAACAGTAAGACATTTAGGGTCTCTTCAGATAGATGCATCAGAAAGGTGTCTGATGGTTTATAATGTGCTGTGCTTGAATCAAAAACCAACCAACCAGTTAGTAAAGTGGCAAGATAGAAAACTACAAAGTTAACAGTGAGATTTGTGTGTTTCCCTTAGTTATGACAAAGATGGTAGAGGGGCTTAATTTCACTAACTCAGCAACGCCACTGCACTTTATTTTAAAAAAATCACCAGTGTAAAAATCAGGTATAAGCTTCACTTTTGGGGGGAAGGAGAGAAGAAACTTTGTTTTTAAGACTGAGATCTATTTTCTTGTTTAAGTTAAAAAATCTGGACTGCGCCAGTTTAAATAATAAATCTGAAAGATTTATTATTTTCTTTTTCTCAAATTATGTGGGAGCTGATGTGCCACCAACCTGAAAAATGAGTTGAAAAGTCTCCTTGAAATCCAGATGTTTTTCTAAATTCGGTATGTTTAGGAAATACAGGTGCTCAAGGCAAGAGAGAGCTCCAAACTCCTGCTGTGCAAAAGGTTGCTCTGTGAACTTGATTGCAGACTCTTAGATGGCAAAGAATCAACCCAGCAGCAGCAGGCGCTCGCTTAGGTTTGACACCAGGGCTTTCCAGAAGAAAAGGGTCTTGCAGAATATCCAAGGGTACTAAAAGCTTTAATCAGACGTTGTTAAACATGAGGTAATCCAAACATCAGACACAAAGTCACAGCACTAGTGAGTGCTGCTGCTCAGGAAAGGGTTTGTTCCCAATGTTCCAGTGTTTAATCCCTTTTGTGTGCTAATTAATCTTCTGTGTTTCATCTTCCTCAGCTGATGTCAGGAAGATAGATTTGTTGTTATTCTTATATTGTATCATGGATTGGAATGGAGTAAACCATCTGTAGTAGAGTTCAAAAACCCCGAGTCTGCAGTAGTTACTGTGATGGTTTAGGATCTGCTAAAAATATTGTAATTTAGTCATGGTTACTGCAAGATCTTTCTCTCGTTCACATTTTTAAATTCCTCTGAAGATGGACTTTTCCTTTGCTTGAGACTTCATTTTATTAATCACTTTTCTAATAAAACCAAACAAATTTGAGACCCTTCTGCTGCAGAGGGGCAGGCAGTGCCACCTGAGGGAAAGGGACATCCTTACAAAACTAATAATCACCTCAGGCAGGGGGGAGTATTTGAAGAGCTCTTACCCTTTGCAGGAGAGAATTGCGTTTTCATACTAGGTTTTTAATATTAATATATGAAGAAGGATTACCCTTGCTGTCTAGTAAAGCAATAGCTAATTAGATATTTGGTTTTTAATAATCATGAAAGTTAGTGTTAGACAATCATTTGGGGATTCTGAATGATTGTTTAGAAAACAAAGCCTAGTTAAATTTCCTCCTAGTTGTGGTCACTGCTGCTTTTCAAGTATTGCTTCAGCAGAAATCTGTAGAGTCATGATTTTTTTCATGGATTGATTAGAAAATGAGGAGGTAAGAATACCTATGGTTCATGCATGTGAGAGAGAGTGATTTTGGAGATGTTTAGATCGACATGCTCCTGAATGTTGTTATTTGTGTTACCAATCTAATTGAAAAAAAAATTGATAAAAAGTATTGATTTGAGTATTCTTTAGCAGAACACACTAACCAAAATAAGCAGCTAAATGTTTTTCCCTTAATAATGGTTTAAAGACTGGAAATTGGCAAGCAAATGGAGACCTGTGGGGATATATGCAAATAGCTTTGTTTTCCCATATGTCTTGGGTGGGAGGAGGGCTGCTTTCTATTTAGCTAATTCTTTATGTGTTAAAGAGCTGTGGCGTTAGGGGAAAATATCTTTATTTATTTATTTAAAGGAAAAACTAAAGACTCTGATAATGATCTGAAAGAAATCTTTTAAACATTTAATGTTTATTGCTGTTAATTACTGTGGTAATTGTATAGAAGTGGTAATGTGTGATGGTAATTGCTAGTTTATTTTTTTTTGAAACATGTTAATGCATCCACAAGTGAGTTTTTCATTAGAAAATCTTGTGTAGGATGTAGCCATGTTGTCAGACACCAGACTCTGCCCACAGCCTGTCTCATGGTGGGGAGTCTCTTACAAAACTTGACTGATTTATATGAAATATCATATGTTTACAATAAAATTAAGCCCAAATAGTCATTAAACTTAAAGACCACAGAAGCTGGCAAGATGCTTCATCTCTCTCTGCTTTGAACTTCAATTGCCAAGGAGAAGTAGTTGGAGTTTCAGTGTCAGGAAGATGACCAATTTTCATTGGCTTTTAAAGCAATCTCAGAACTTCATCTACAGATTGTTTTGCCTTTTGAATACATTTTTACCAAGACTTAATTTTACTGGAATTTCAGGGACTCTTCCATACATCAGTTTAACCTGTCAGTCAGGTTTACACTCATGGCCCATAACCTTCCAGTTACCACATGGTTTGCAGCAGCAAGCAGTGTTCACATCCTTGTGGCTTTTCCACAGCTTTTCTGTTCAAAATGTTCAGGTCACAGGTTGTGTGTGTGGTTTAGATTGGTTTGCTTTTTTAAAAGTGGCTAACATTTAGCACAAAGGAGGTTAATGGCTGTGGCGAGGGTTGAGCTGAACCACCCCTAATGTTTCTTACAAAAATGTCAGTAAGAGAAGCCAAGCCAAAATCTAGTTGTTCACACTTCTCATGTGAATCCTTTCAAAGAAAAGGTGGTATGCCCCACTTTGTCATTAGTTTTGAAAAGATACTCTGAGTATTGATTCATGATAGGGGTTGTATTTGTTCACATTGCTGTTGGAGAAGGCACTTCCTCCTCTCTTTGACACCTTGACCCAAAGGGCTTAATTCAGCAAGAGATTATTGAACCAATGGGGATTTTTTTCTGAACTACAAGCTTCAGGAGGGGCCTCACTGTACTTGCAGGCAGTTTTGTTCTCCTTGTATTGAGGGTGAGGAAGTGAGATCAGTATTTATTAAGTCTGAAGTGGCTTCTGTGTTCATTTGTGGTTCATCTGACAGCCATGCACTTTGCAGTTAGTGTTTCTATTTAAGGTACAGGCTTTGTCTCTCTCCTTGCTTCACACAGCAATGGGGAAATGGAACCATCCCTATTAGAGGTAATTGGTAAAAAGCCATAACTACTGCCACACTATGCACGGAGGTTTATATCTCACTTTACTTGCTGAGGCTGCAAGTCAGAGCTTGGAAATTATTTGCCTTTCTCCCTTTGTAATCATATGCTGCTTCTGAGGCTTCACTGGAATGCAAGTTGTGAGGACTGGGTTATTATTCTGTCCTTTGCTTGTGAGCTTTCTCTCATGATGAGAAGAGCTGTGGAGTCATTTGGGCAGCACAAATTGGGGTCTAATCAGGAGCTGGTTGTCTTCCTTCTCCTGCAGTCTACACAGCAGCTCCCTGTACGGTGGCATGGCAGCTAATAAAGCAGAGCCAGCTTTTTGGGAGAGCTCTGTTGATTTGGCATGTCTGTTCTTACAGCTGCCCACCCACAGCTGAGACTGATTGGTGATGTAAAGGGTAGGAGAAAACCACACATGAACATATTTGCTGAGACTATTTCAGGGGGCATTTTTTGTGCTTGTACTCATGTCCTCATGCTGACACCAAGTGTTGTCACTTACTGCTCTACATGTGTGTGCATACAGATGTACAAATGTGTACATCCATGTGTAAATTAAGACAAAGACAGTTCATGCTTGTCTTGATGAATGTCACTTACCTGGAACCTGTAATTAGAAACTGAGGTTTAAATACAGAGGTAGCATAAATACAAAAAAAAAAAACCAAACCAAAAACTTGTGGAGATAGTAGTTTGGTTTAGTACATTTAGACACATGAAAAAAAGGTGTTTTTTCTGGGGAAAAAAAAATCAAAATTTCTTGGGATTTTTTTGGTTTGTTTGTGGTTTTTGTTTGTTTTCTGCAAATCAACATCTAGCATTTCAGGCTCCCAAGCGAGTCAGTTTTATGAAGTTGGAGGGTATGAACTAGTGCATAGCACTCAGTGTTTGTAGGAGCATACCTTCATTGAAACTGCACAATTCCTTGTGCTACTTGCACAATTCCCCTGTGTGCACACAGTTGCAAAGTGAGGTGTGTGTATCATCTTTGCAAGTGCATGTGCTAGAAAACCAACACGGAGCCCACTGGTAATGAGTCCTGCCTGTAGTCGTTAGAGCTATAAAGATTTTGAAGTTACAACTTTGTTTCCAGGTAACCCTGTTACCTTTGTTTACCATTTTGCTTTTCAGATTTAATTTGTTGTGTTTGGTCTGTCCTGAAGAGTGAGTGATTTTGGCAAGGTCAGGTTTTGTAGGTAATGTGATGTTGATTTGTGAACACCAAGTGTGTGCCAAACCCAGCGGAGTTCGTGTGTTTGGGTGCTGTGAGCTGACTGCCTCTTAGTGTTTTCTTCTCTTCTTGCTTTTCCTCCTCTTTCTCTGGTATTTCAGATGGGAAGTGTAAGATTTCCATCACGCCACACAGTATGCCAGGCAGCCTGTTGTCAGGGGCTTCCTGGGGTAATGCTGCCTTCCCCAGAGGCTGGATGTATGAAATGTCTTGTCCCTGCCATCTCCCTGTTCAGTCAACACTCTGTTATTAATGGATGATCAAACTGGGAAGTGCAAGGAAATCCCTGTTACCCGAGGTAGCATTTGTGCTTAGGCTTTGCTGAGAGCTTCTGAGAACTGAGTCTGATAGATGTGGTGTTGGAAGTTAGCTCCATTAGCTCCATGCATATTATAATTAAAGTCAGGCAAGCTGATGAATATTGGAGATGGTTGGCTGTAAATCCTGATGATAGTCAAGGTAAAATATGTTCTAACTTACATGATACTGAAGTAAAATTACCTGAAGGACTTGTCTCAAGGACAAATGCAACTTTATTTGAAGGATTAACATATCTCCTAGGTTAAATTAAAAGATAAAAATTAGATGTGATGTTAAGATGTTTGAAATTGTGAGAGCATAGAATATTTTAGTGTGAATTTAATCACATTTTGTAGAATTTCAGCCTGAATGTCCATATGTTAGAAGAATGAGAGCTCGGTAGACCACGGAGAGACATTTGCTTTGCTGCACTGGTCTTCCTGCTTGAACACTCTTGTTTACTGTTGGAAGCTTAAAATTATTGATAATAAAGCCCTCCACAATTTTATTTCTGTCATATGTAGTGTTTGATATCACTATTAAGGCAGGTGACAAAAGGTATACAGGCCTGAAGAGATGTAAATGTAATACAGCAGTGAGGCTTTCTATGCTAGTTCCCACTCCCTGAGACATTTTGATAATTGAGAGCTTGTTTCTGCTTTCCAGTGTGTATTAAAATGGTAATAATTGCATAATCTCAGTCCTCTCATGCCATATCAATTTTGAGTTCCCATTGTATTGGTCTCTGTTTCATTGTACTCAGATGCTTATATGGCAAACATTATGACTGGGAGGTAATTCTGCCTTAGGCAATGCTCTTTTTACTAATGTCCTTGTATACTGATGATTGAAAGTTTAATATGTTTACACCTAGAGGAGTCCTGCATGAAAGTGGTTGTTGTCTTTTGAGAGTGGGATATGTATAGATAGCAAGTGTTTAATTCATCTTCCTATTTTCTTCTCACGATTAAAGATTTATTTTTTTACTGAAGATGTCTCTTAGTGAAAGGGGGGGAAGAAGGGGACAGCAGGAGAGTAGGGTTCTTATTTTTATGTCTGTTGATTTTAAGAGTGTATTGGGGTTGGAATTGTTTCATAGCACTATGGAGGACGGTTTGTTAGGATGTTTTTAACAGCATTATCCCTGGACAGTGGGGGATGCTTTGATTCCCTGGGAGTGAAAGGTGGGACGCCACTGCTGACAGCCCTCTGCTTCACACTGCAGTGCTGGGGAAAGGGTTTGGCACTGGCACAGGTTTGGCTTTGGGCAGTGTTGGAAGGCTCCAGAAGGAGTGCCGGGAGACCCAAATGGCAGGGACCAGGTTGTGGAAAAATGGCTTTAGATCTTGGTTAAAAAATGGTCCCTTTCCCGTAGCTCTTCTCTCCTCTGTCACAGATTGTTATGAGTTGCATGGGTTCAATGCAAAGGGGCAGCACAAGTGGCTGTGTTTGCTCTCCGGTTTCACCGTGGTAACCACGCCTGGGGCTGGGGCTTTGTACAGGACAGGTCTCTACATCCAGTGATACTTCTTGCAAGTCAGGGCTGGTGAGAAAACAGCTACAATGTGTTGCAGAATGATTGAGATCTGGGTCATTTCTATGCTGCAAAATGTCTTGAAAATTGTTCATATTTTTCTTTCACAAAAGTGAGAAATAATTTTTCATAGTAATTCCTTTCTGTGAGAAATGCGGGGACACTGGTATCTTCAGACATCAGCAAGGAGATGAAACTCCAGAAATGCTGGTTTTATTGGCACAATAGCCACCTGCTCCTGACTTGGGGTAGCTGGCCCTATTTGGTCTATGAAGAAAAACATTTAACACTTTGATAATGAGTTCAAAATATAAATATGCTTGTATTTTACTTAATTTTTGATTTATTTTGGGACATTTTGAGTCGGTGTATGCAATAAAGTGTTTCAATAGATGCAGTTTTCATCTTTAGAGGTAAACATTATTTCTCATGCATGCTGTCTTTCTGAAAACACTTGGGAAAAAAGGCCAAATAAATTTAATATGCAGATGCTTTTTTCTTTTTGTTTTTGGATGTTGACCTTCCCAGAACAGCAGCAATGATTAGTGGTGTTTTGAAGACAGACATCTTGCTTTATCTCTAGAGTTTTTCTGTATTTTTGAAATGTTAAATTGAAATATAAATGGAAAATGTTTACTTTTATCTCTGTAACTATTTCTATGTAGTTTTCTGTTTCTTGACAGGCAGCTCTTTGTGTTTCAGCACTGCACAGCTCCAATCAGCACACTGATCTTTATAGTCACTTTGTGCACACTTTACCAGCATTCTGACATCATTTTCCTTCCTTGTTTCCTTTTAACCCTTGCATTTTATTGAAAAGCCATTTCCATATATCAAGCCCTTATTATTTTTACTAATAAAATGGTGATAATCTCTGACCTTAGAAAAGCAACACTGTTTGGGGGCCTGGTTCAGCTAGACTTCTACAGCAGGAGCTCATTTTTTTACTCTCTTTTTAATGAGAAAGTTACTCTTCATTTGTTACACAGGAGAAGAACGTGAGGTATTTATGAAAGATAAGACATTAAACCTTGGCACGCTTCCCTTTCTACAGGCTTGACAATGTATTTCTGCCCAGTTTGGAATATTTGCTACTTAAAAAAAATCCAAAAAAACCAACAAACCCAGAAGAAAATGTGTTTTCTTTGTACGAGTTCAAGTTTTTATTTCCAATTTAGACATTCCAGGTTGAATTGTTTTAATTACTAATTAGAATTGACTGAACATAAAGAGAAGCATTGGCTACAGAGGATTATTTATTTTCTGCCTTTTGTTTTCCAATTTTTAAAAAGCACTTAAAAATTATTTTTGTTCAGGAATATTCCATTTTTCCATATCGTTAGAGAATCAATTCCTTTGATTTTCAGTTTTTCAGTTATTTTAAATTTGGTTGAAGTTAGGTAGCCACATAGATATTTTCTAAAAGTGTGTTTGAGAAATTTTTTGATTATTTATGTGAACTTGCATATACATGTGAATATATTTATAAGTGATATGATTTGATGTGTTTGTTAAACTCTTTCTCATACTTTTATGTTTCTCAGAAACTATAAATCTTTATTAGGAAAAGCTAGGGTGGTACCTTATTTTCTTTTTTTTTTGGTAGGAGTTAAGTTTGTTTGGTCTGTGGAAACCAACAATTACTGTGGATAAAAGCAGATTCAAAGCTATTCTGATGAGGTGGGAGATATTTGTTTATTCTCAATAGAGAATCCAAAGTTTTGGTCTGAGACTGACTCGTGTGCTTCTGCCTGTAGCAGAGCACTTTATTGAGGCTGTTTAACACGTGCCCATCAGTCTTTGCTGTTAACCCGTTGTCAATGAGATCATTCAGTGGTGGATTCCTTGGCAGTTCTCAAATTACAGTGTAAAGAGACAAAATGTATTGCCAGACAGTGAAAGATCACCTGATGTTTTCTCTCTCAAGGGGGTCTCTTCCAGAGGGCTGGAGTGCTCTGCCTTTCCTCGAGAAACCTCTGTGTGTCATGTCTGTAACTGGTGTGCCACGTCAGCTCAGATCAGATTTGCGTGATTGCTTTTCACCTGCTGGATTTGGAAACTGTTGAAACTTTCTCCTCCTAACTCTGTGAAGCTGATCAAGTGTTGGTTACTTGTTTATTAAGATATTAAGACTATTAGACTTGATTAAGACTATTAAGATATGAAACTGCAATAGTGCCCAGTCCCTTTAATGTGATCACCTCACATTAAGCAAGCAAATGTTTTAGAAACAAGCAAAACCCCCAAACAGGGTAAGCATAAAGTAGTAGAGTAAGTGTGTGTTGAAAAGGGTGTTCCAAAGGGCTGCCTGTGGATGTTGCCTGCACTATGAAATGAAATTATTATTGCCATATCAATAGGGCTGTGTCCTTTCAAGAATCTAATTCCTTAAAACTGTTTGGAACTAAGTTCTCTGCTAATTACTAGTTAGCAGAGGGAAGCCTTTGATAAAAAATGATAATAGATAACACAAAAGAGAGAACTTTGTAGAATATAATATTAGAAGAATCCTTATAAATTGATTGGTTTTTGGCTCTACCACCTCTTGTGTTGTCTTCTACAATTTGCCTATATTACCTAACTGCTTCTAAGTATTGACATTCACAGTCAAAACTAGTCTACTGGTACTGTAAAAATGAGTCAAATTAGTGTTGAGATTTCTAGCAATAATGCAGTACAAATACTTTTAATAGTTCTGTGGAGCCTTTGTGTGTGTTGTGGTTTCTGCACTGAGGCAGTGAGGTGCTTTGTGAGTCACACTATCTGAGAGAAGCCTCAGGAAATCCCAAGATCCCACTCTATGTGTATAAATGTATTTATTTTCAAATATTTTCAAGACTCTGGACCTGAATACTGAGGCACAATGCTAAAGTGGTTTTTTTTTTTTTTTTTTTTTTTTTTTTTTTTGTTTTTTTTTTTTTTTTGAGGGATATGACAGCAGTAGCATCCTTTGCATCCTTTAATTTCATGCCTGCACATCAGTAGATTTTGAGAGAAGACATGGAGTTGCAGAATGGTTTGGGTTGCCAAAGAACATGTGGTTCCAGCCCACCTGCCATGGGCAGGGACACCTTCCCCTCAGAACCCCATCCAGCCTGGCCTTGAACACTGCCTGGGATGGGGGGCACCCATAACTTCTCTGGGCAATTTGTTCCAGAGTCTCACATCCTCACAGTAAAGAATTATTTCCTAATATCTTCTCTAAACCTGCTCTCAGTGTGAAGCCATTTCCCCTTGGCCTGTCACTATGTGCTCTTGAGAATACTCTGCATGCAGAAGAACTTACAGTTAGGAAACCAATGGCAATCATTTTTTGTGAAGAATATTTTCACTCATTTTCTTCTAGGAAAGATGTAATTTCTTATTTACAGTCTGAGGGAACTTGATGTTACTCAAACACCTTGGTCTTCCAGACCAGAGCCCAGAGAGAGGGGTAGAAAGGGGGAAAGCTCCTCTAATGAGGGTAAAGATATAGTGAAAGAAAATAGAAAAATAAGTTTATCTCTCTTTTCCACTCAGAGTACAGAAGGAAATGGAGTAAGCTTGGGGTTTTATGCAAAGTTAGTTTTTGGACAGCCTATACTCAAAAATTATTTCATTGGAAAAAGTGTGTTTTAACAAGGTAATAACTAGTCATTTCCTGAGACTGATTATACTGTAAAGGAGCAGTTTAAAGGCCCAAGGAGAAATAAATGACTCAGAAGGAAAAAAGTTGTCATCCACCCATGCAATCACCAGAAATAGAGAAAACTTTTACACAATAACAGGTACAATTGTGGGTTAAGGAGCCAGGAGCCAAGGAGCTGTCAGCCTGGAAGGCAGCAGAGGAGAGCCTGCCGTGAGGAGCTACTCCTGACAAATCTCTCTCTGCTTCCATTCCAGAAATGAGACAGCATTAAAATCAGTTAATGCTCAGGTGATTCTAATTATTCTATATATACTTTAAAACCCGATATATATTGTATATAAAGACGAGATGAACTTGTTTGATGTGGTAAGTTAGTTGTAATGCATTTTTTTGAATGGCTGGGAAAGGCTCTGTGTTTCTAGAAATGCTTTTTCAAGTAGGATTTTTGGTACCACAGCTTTTGTAGGCACATCCAATTTTTTATGTGATTAGCTCAGATACCAAGAACAGCACAAGCCTTATGAGGTCTCAGTGCCCTGCTTCTTTAGCATGGTGTTCTCCAGCTGATCTGTCTTGGTCACAGCATAATTGGTATTAGAGTTTTTCACTTGAAAGCTGGTTCACATATGACTGAGAGCTGCAGCCACACCTTTAACTGCAATGCAAGCAAACTGAATATGATCACTACAGATCCAGCTGCTATCACAGAGCATTCCTATGGGGGTAAATTAGACCTGTCAGGTTTGTTCTCACCCCTTTGCAGCTCCCTGAGTTGCTCTCTGTCACTTGCTTTACTTGTGTGAGAAAGAAGCTTCCCAACACTGACTCTCTTTAGGAGTTCCAACCAACACCTAGAAAATGCTTGAAATGTAAAAGAGAAGTTGGTCCCATGCATGGCTTGAATACTTATTTGTTTGTGAAAGCAAAGTTCAAGGCACAGACGTTTCTCATGCTGGGACATATTTCTCAGAATGTAACTTGAAATCTCAAAGCTGCTATGTAAGATGGTCTCTAATGGAGAAGTTTGGGGAGAGACAGATGAGCAGTACCATGATCATCTCCTCAATGAATGACCTTCATCTCTCTGTGATTTATAAAAGGAGCGGAGACTCAAAGGTTTCAGTGGGAAATATTATTCCTGAAGTTAATGTATAAGTTTTTCTTAATGCTTGATAGATGAATTTTGTTCCAGTTGGCACCATTAAGTTGAGTAAAAGAAGCCATGTAGTTCAATTCTCAACCTGCCTCCCCTTTGCCCCTAGTTCAGAACTAGAATTTAAATGGCTGTGTTTGTGGGACTTAATCCCACTGTATGTGAGGAAAGCAGCTCTTTACCTAAGTCACTTCAAGAAATGATAGAAAAAAAATACCAGTATGTACATTGATATGTACATATAATTCTTAAAAGTTGGTTTGAGGTTGAGTATGGCAGTTTTGAGTAGCTATCAGCTAAGACAAGTGGTACAACTAATTAAATTCTTCTTTCATAGATTAAATTGATTCCCAATAGCAGCAAAAGTGTCAGGATAGAATGGAACTATTTTCTCTTTCTCAGGGCTCTCATTTTTAATTTTTTAAATTTTAATTCTTAAACTTGGCTAGCTGGGGAGAATAGCTTTTGCTGCAGGGAGCTTCAGGCATTTTCAAAACAGTCAGAAACGTACAGATCCTGTGGCTGGAGTCGGTAAGGGAGAAATGTCATGCTGTGTCTGCAGGGGTTAGATACGCTCCAGGACAGCAACAGTCCAGACCTGGAACCTCTGCTCTTGACTCTGTGGATTGTGTGCATTAATAGTCATTAAAAATACATTCACAGACAAAGAAGAGGAGGGAGTCAATCAAATGTTAAAAGGAAAACTGTTGGTGATCCAAGGATGGTGTTCCACCAGTGTGGAAATTAATGCTCAGGAATGAACACTGGCGCTTTTTTTTTTAATTGATTAAGCTTTTGTCTCTCTGAGCTGGAGGAAGAGGTGCTGTCTTTGCTTTTGCTCTTTATAAGAAATCAGAACAGGAGAAGGACAGCAATATGCCTTGCTGAGCAGCCTAAGTTTGAGATATGTCTGGACCTTGGTTCTTTGTTTCATCCTGGTTGTCCATTCAATTTCCATCTGGGTGCTCCCTCATGTTTGAAAGTGCAGAAGTGTGAATTGCTCTTTTTGGAAGCAGAAGAGTACAGGAGCACTTCTTATCAGAAGGAAAAAACAGATTATGGTCTTGGACCAATCTTTGTCACAGTGATTTGAACAAGGTTGAAAGTCTGGATCAGTCTGTTTGGTTCTTTGTTTTGTTTTGTTTTTGGTTGCTTGCACAAGGCAGGAATGAGAGCCCCTTTTAATGTAACAGATGTCTGGCTGGTGAAGACTTGCAAGAAGTAGTCCTGTAATGTTTTCTGGTTTTACTTTTCTGAAGAACTGTGAATAAAATGTATGTTTGGCCATGGCCTCTTAAGCAAAACCTTGTAGTGCCATAAGCCTAGTGAACCTTCAGTTGTGAAGGTTACAAAGTCTGAATTTCTACATCAGCTATGGTCTGTGTTTTCATATTAACTGTCACATTAAGAAAAAAGATGATTGGCTACATTTATTGCACACTTTAATCTGCAGACATTTAGATCTGTATTTTCAACTTCAAAGGTTAGGTGTCAGGTTTTACAGTTGGGATAACTTGGACAGAATGCTAATCAGCAGCTCTAGAAGCTCTCTGTAGAGTTTCTTATAGTACACTGGAGGAGTAGTGGACCTTAGGATCTCATATTTTCCTCTGTGCTCTTTTCCCATGCAATTCTCCCTTTGTTTTCCAAAACATGTTTATCTGTTGCTTGCCCTCACTGCCCGTTTTGGTTCAGGTGCTGTGTGAATCTATGTGATAGCTAAATATCCATGAAACATGTTATTTTACTTGCCCACTCTGTTCATGCAGTGGGAGCACCTTTCTGTATTCATCCAGCTGGAGTTGCTTTGCAGTTGAATATGGAAATGTAACTTTAGTGTGGATGTTGCTGACCTACAATCTCTCTAGCTACAGAGTGCTTTTCTTAAAAAGAAAAAAAAAAAAAAGTCTTTCTGATCAATCCTTTGATAATTCCTATCATTCTCTCTATGGAAGACTATTGTTATTTTCCTTTAAAAATATAGGATGCACAACAAGAGTAATTCTGATTTTAATTATTGATAACCTCTGGAGCCACTGGCAATCTAACCAAAACACAATAAGAGAGTTAAACTGTGGAGAAACTAGATGAAGTAACTTTCAGTACATTGCGTGAAAAAAATAAGGAATGTTAACTTTGATACCTACACTAAAAGCTGTGGGGACTCTTTGATATGACTAGGATAGACACACACACACCCCCAACCCCAAAAGCCTGGATATTTCACTGTCTTCAGAATTCTCTGGGACTGTTAGCCAGTTTAAGAAGCAGCTGCAAAGACTGAGTTTTCTGTTTTATTTATGTGTTTCTTAAGTGACTGGTGGTTATCACAAATAACCACCTTGAAGTATCCTTGGGAAGATAAACATTGACTTACCACTGAACGGATAATTATCCTACAGTAGCACCTCTGAATTCATATATAGTGGGTGGGCTTTTGGGAGTCTGTGACAAAGAGCCAGTGTAATAGCTTCAGGCAGGATGCTTTGTGATTCAATGCAAGAGTTCAAATGTACTGAGGACCGTTAATATGTGTCGAACTTCTCTGCTGCCTCTCCTGGGTAATGAGGTGGAAATGAAGAGAGATCATTCTGAACAGCCAATTGCTAAACCATCTTTGTTTATTGAAGATGTTTTTTCAACTGTTGCTTGTTTTCTTTTCTCTTTTGTTTGTTTAGTTTGGCTTGTTTTGTATGGTGGAGAATGTAATCTTCTAAGAGCGACTTCTCTTTTTCCCCATCTGTTCTTCCTTTCTTTATTTGTTGGTGACATTTGAATTTGGTTGGTTCTTTTCTTTATTTGTAGGGAGATGTTTTCAATATCAAGGGGTTTTTAGGAGCCATCTCTGACAGAAAGACTTACAAGAAACTATGCAGGTAGAAGATCAAATCCCAGTTAGATTGCTGTAAAATGGGAATGTCTTGCACAGGTAGACACACATAGCTGACTTCACACTGCTATTGTGCTTCTGCCCACAAGGAGACAGGCACAGGCTTTGGTGCAAATGTACTGAGAGAAAGGGGCAGGCTGAGTGAAGCAGGACAGACTGTGCAGAGCAGCTCGCTCAATTAATTCCAAAGGTGGTGGGGAATTTTTTCAGTGTCTTCCTTCGTACTATTATAAAAAATTGCTAGAAATGTTTTTGTGCCGTTACTTTTAGAGCAAAGCAAGTTTTAACACTATTTTGCTTCCCAAGAGTGCTAGAGCAGATACTCAGATGCTTGAGAATATGCTGGTGCTTTTAATTCCAGCTGGGAATACAGTGATGGTATTGTAATGGGGTTTGACAGTCTTGTCTTTCCTCCAACAGGTGATAGTTTATGAAAAGGAGCAGTACTGGACTTGTGGGCAAAGAAAACCTGTACTGATTTGACATATAAAGAATCCCATGCCAAAAGCCAGAAGAGATTTTTCTGGACAGTCCCTGCATTGTGGTTTTTCTCCCACAACTTACTAATCTTCTCTTCTAAGCACAGCTCCAGCAAAGAGTCAGGTCTGTTCTCTCCTGGTGAGAGGGCATACAGCAAGCTAACAAACTGATTCTACTCTGCCGCTGTCAGGAAGCAAAACTCCTACTGACTTCACTTAAAACAAAAACAAGCCACAAACCCAGAACAACCACAAAGGTTGGTATCTCACAGTGCTCCTTTCCTTCTTTGTCTCTTAAGACCTCATGGCACTGTTTTACTGTTTTTCTTCTGAAGAAAGTGACTTCATCTCAACTTTTGTTGTTACTTTCCTTTAGAAACAAAAGGGAGACAGGCAGTAAATAGCCTGTTTGCTGCTGATAACCTGTTCTGCTCATGTTCTGCCGTAAATGTGCTGAAATGATGTCATACTGATGAACTCAGCATCTTGGACTGGTCTCTTCACCATTCAGGAGTTGTTGTCACAAGGGGTTAAGTAAAATTTCTCACTATTTATAATGGTATCAAAGGGCTTAATTTTTATTATAAAATTGTTTGACATTAACTCTGCTAGTTTTTAGTCCATATACAAAGCAAGTATCTTCCATTGACTGACAGAGATAAAGCAATATGTACATACTTTTGGAGCTTATTAAGATATTCTTAATCTAGAATTAAAATTTTTTAGTTTAGGGACTCTTGGTCTTCAGGAGAGAAGAGAACTGCTGTCTTCCAAACCCCATAAAGCACTCAAAGTAAATCTGTAGTCCTGTAAAATTTGGAAATAAATGAAAAAATATGTTTTCCTTTGCTATTGTTTAAATATAAAGACCTAATTGAAGGAGTGCTATTGGAAGACAAATTAGCAGCACAGCAGAGGTGTTGTGCAAAGAAAGAAAGAAAGG
This sequence comes from Ploceus nigricollis, assembly GCA_013399945.1. Taxonomy (NCBI): domain Eukaryota; kingdom Metazoa; phylum Chordata; class Aves; order Passeriformes; family Ploceidae; genus Ploceus; species Ploceus nigricollis. The sequence continues at coordinate 2,365,420 of VXBC01010169.1, forward strand.
TCTTGTCAATAAAAGACTGTGCAGTGAATAAGTCTTTGGTTCCTTTTTGGTGCATACCTTGGCAAGTCCTAAAGGAGCATGATAGAGAAGTTTGCAAATATATACTGAGATCAGCTTTTATGGGAGTGGGATTAACCTTTAAGAATTCTTTATATCTAAATGCTTTTTAAAAAAAAGTTTTATTTTTATCATAAAATGAAGTAGTGCTTCAATATTACCAGAATAAGACCTATTTATTTCTTTGGTGTTTGGGGTGTTTACCTTGGAAAGGAACTTTGAATTTAGGATGCTGTTTCAGTGGTCAAAACATTATGCTTTTTTTTTTTTTTTTTAGGGACATGTATGGTAAATATCTATTGTCCCTGATATTAAGGTGATGGACAAGAGCCAATAATTATCTTTCATTGATAAGGTTTGCCCTAGGGTCTTGTTGCCTAAACCAGTCATTATGCCAGTTTTCTCTTTCTGCTTTTTACAATGGTTAATTATTTGTATATTAATTTTTTTGCAAGCTTATATGATGGGGTTGATGGGGAAGACAGACTGTCTGACTGCATAAAAGGACATTTTATGGACTAATTATGTCTATTTTTTTTTTTAAGCCAGTGGTTAATCTAACTATTGTCCCAAATTGAGGATATGGTGGCTCAAACAATCAGAAAACAAAGGCAAACAACTAGAGCAGGAAGGCATATCCAGGGGTGTCAGTGTCTGGTTTAAAAAATTATTTGACAATCAGAACTTGGGAGCCAAAAGATGGAAGTTTACATTCTTACAAGATATATTGCCACAAATAGAAGAGCAGGGTTGAGTGTCATTGGCATAACTGTGATACGATTACAATGATATATTACAGACATGAAAAATCACTGAGAAATGCCAAGGAGTTTTAGTTTTCTTCTCTTAGTTCCTGTAATTTCTTTTCAGCCTCAGTGATTACTAACATAAGACTACAATAAAATATAATTTGAAGGATTTTGCACGTTTGCAAAATGTGTTGATATTGAAACTAGTGTTTATTGAAGTTAGGAGTTAGTTCTTGAAGGGTTTTTTTTTTTGTATGTTAGAACCAGCTTACCTCATATTTTAACATGAGAATTATTTGAAGATAAGAAGCACTTTATATACTTTATATACATGGAAACAAAACAGGTGAAACCCACCCAGTTCCTTTCTACTTCTGATATGAGAGTTTGCATCAGTTCCTTTGAGGGTGGGATGGCTGCAGTGTAGAGCTGCCAAAGTTGTCTGGAATATTGCTTCCAGGCAGGGCTCAGCCCCCGAGTCACTGAGCTTTCCATAGCAGCAGGGTCTTTCAGTCTAAAGATATTTAAGGAACTGTAAATCATCCATTGTAATCCCATGTATCGATTATTTGAGTAGGGTGGATAATGCCATGGGCCAGGAAGCAGAAATACCAATCCTGGCAAACCTGCATTCAATGCTCATTCCTGCATCCAGGAATGAGCACAAGCTGCCACTCCTTCACCTCCACAGGCAGAGCTGTCACTAAGGCTTCCTCCTTCACCCTCTTCAACACTTTCCTCCTCTTTCATAACTGGTTAGAAAAGGCACTTTAACACAAACCTTGAAGGGCAGTGTGTACAAGTGAATATAATGTCCTTTCATGCCTGGATTTGCAAACATGGTGCTGAAAATGTTTGTGGGACTTTTTCCCCTCCTCTTCCACTGTGATTAACCACAATTTAGGAAAAATCCTGCATGTCAGGCATATTTTTCTCTTTGATTAGAAAAGAAACTAGAATGAATGCTTTGTAGTACTGTGTTGATAAAAGACACCGGGTTAAAAATATTTTGCTGGAAGTAAAAGTAATTTAGTAAAGCAATGGTTTGGGTTTTATTCTTGGGTCATCTGTTGGCCTGTTAACCTTTCTTGTCATGCTTTGGCTTTTCTGCCTGAAAGCTGGGACTTTATTTTCCTTTCAGGTATTCTGGGGTCTGTTGAGTTAGGAGCTTATGTCAGTGTTTGGGAAATACCAATCTTTTGTAGTCAGTTAATTTGCATTTCATGCTTGAGATCTGTGTTGCTTTGATGTTGTTTATTTAAAAAGAAAATTAATATACAAATTGAAAGCAGATCAAATACTTCAGTATCCAGCTCCTGCCTTTTTTGTCTGGCTTCCTCATGTGAAAGAATTTCTGATTTTCAGTATGGGTGTCTTGCTTAAGTGTGGAAATAATAGCTTTTTTTTGTATTTAATTTGTTTGAATGCACAGGATTTAGATACCTGGGCTTTAGTGACAGTAGCAGCTTGAAATCCAGATCATTTGCCACCTATATTGAGATTGACTACAACAAAGTCTGTTGCTCCAGCAAGACTGAATTCTGATCCAGACTGCACAATTACTTCGTGAATATAGCACTGCAGATGAATCACTTGTAAATTAAACAAAAGCCAAACCAAAAGCAGGCAAATAAAATCAACCTTTCCTCCAAATCTCACTGGTATTTTTATTGTTGTCAGGACAGTAGTTGAGTAAATATAATCAGTATTTCTTCTCACTGAACTACCATCATCAGATGGTGTAGATAAAGTAGAAGTTCATTTTCTAAGGCATCATTCTTCTCTCAGATGTTTATAACTTCTTTAGATAAGATTTCAGAGAGCATATTACTCATAATGATAATATGAAACTATATCAAACAAAGTGTGTTTTTTTCCTACATAAACATGAAAATACTTCTCAAGTGCTGCAGTAAACCTCTACCCCTCTCATTATTAAATTAAGGATAAAACAATTATGTGTGCTGAAGATATATATTTGCTCTTATGCGTGCAGAAATATCGAGCAAAGGATATGTCCTTGTGGGTTCATTTTTTCAATAAACTACAAGGACAATATCAAGTCTTCCTCAGCACAGAAAGTGTGAATCTGGAAATTAGAGACAATTTTCAGCATACACAAATTTCAGTGTCTTCCATTGTGCCCTTAAAGCTGTTGTATGTATTAAGTGTACCATGTTAGCTTCTCATATTTTCAGCTTGATCTTGCAATTTGTGAAGGGCACTCAACATTTTGCTGACTGCATGTGATGTCTTTAGTATCTGCTATGTGTGTTGGGTGGACTTTTAAATATTGTACTGTTTATTTCTGGGCACTTGAGCTGGGTGTTGAAGAGTCTTAGAAAAGCCATATTCCTAAGGGTTTTTTTCTGTCTTTTTTTACTGTATGTGAAGGCAGCACAGCTCCTTCAAGGACTGAGACTAAAATCTTAGGGTGAAGTTACTATCTTACTAGTAGTACTCGTGGGGCTTTTAATCATTTTATCAGCATTCATTTTTTAGGAGTCTACTTTGCTCCATTTCCCACAATTCCTTTGTGCATGTTTGCTTAACCTTTTTCTCTATGTTTTCAAGTAAATGATTTTTCTCTGGCAATATGAGAGGAATAATAGGTACTGATAGATTGAAAGGAGTATCTTAGCAGTGGAAAGAGGAGACAAAAGAATAGGATGCTGTGTCTGAACACTGCAAGGAGGGATTTTAAAGATAATATGTTAGCATCAAGTTCCCCATCAGATTTGCTGGTAATTTACTTTGATGATACAAATTAAATTCATGACTTTTTCCAGTTTGGTCAATGCAGCAGAGAGCTGAGCTACCCCAAGCAGAAAGCAAAGTGCCCTAGGTTTGAGGCTTTTGCCTCAAAGTGAGTATTTCTCAGTGAAATGTGACATGGGTTTTTTTTGGCATGCTCAGATGGGAACTGATCTGATGAATTTTTCCCCAAATATATTTCAGCTCCTGGTTTTAATCCATGTGGTGCTGCTGCAATGACGTGACCTTATTCAGAGCACTCACCTGCCCAGTCAGTCTCTTCAATAATGAGGTCTTTAATAAAGTGGGGAGAACATTATTAGTTAGGTAGCAATTTAGGTATTCTGTGAGGGAACACAAGAAGGTAGTTAGAAAATTTTAAAAGTTCTTTGCCTCATCACTGCTTTCTCTGGCAGTCTGCTCCCACTAACCCTTAGAGCAGCCTGGCTTCTTCCTTAGTGGCATTTGGAACTGTGGGCAGGCAGATTTTGGGCAGCTATTGAGACCTGGGAGGTGGCAGAAGTTGGCTGGGTACAGCCTGCCTTGAGGCAGTCACCCATCTTCCTAGAGCTCAGTATCTAAATTCCAGTTCCAGCTGGTGGCACAGGTTTGGGAAACATCGAGCTGCTTTCTCAGCAATTCTCACCTTTAGGATGGGACTGAGAAAAGGTCTCTGGTACAGAGCAGTGCTGTGAGAACTCAGGTAGGGCTTCTGCAAGAGGCTCTGATTCTGGTGCTGAGGCAGGTTCTAAATGTGTCTCGTGTAATTTCAAATGTGTTATTTATTGAGCTAATGTTTTTCTTGTATGCTGCTTTTGTCATTATGGTAAATTCTTTAGAAAATTATTGTATTTCAGTTTGGTGCTACTTGCTTCATCAGTTTGTTCTGTGCTAACACAATGACTTGGAGAGGAAATGCACTTATATTGGGGTTTTGCTTTATTGGACATGCTTTCCTAGACTCCAGGTAATATTTTCCTTTAATTCTTCGCTAAGCCTTTCAACAATTTAAGTAATGCATTGAAAGGATTTCTATCACGCTGTGGCCATGATATTTAACAGAGAAAAGTCCTTTTTATGAATAAGGTGATTTGAACATTAAAATGTTGTTGCATTGCTTGCTGCCTAATTTTCAACATGGCAGTACTGGGCTGAGAAACTTCAAATACAAGTAGCAGTGGCAGCATGTGGAGTAACGACACCCATGGCTGTCTTGGGAGTTCTGTGTGTTGACATGAACTCAAATGATACAGTTGTGCCTCTAAAATATAAGAATATTATTGTGTGCCAACTAGTTTATTCTAATGTTTTGATCTTTCTTATGTTTGAGTAACAGGCTGTTGCACATGTAACCAAATGTCCAGTTCTTCAAATCTCAGTTGCACGTTCAGTGTTTGTATATTTCTACCAGTGCAGGTTTTTTCCAGCTTTGTTTTGTTGCTTTACTTTGTTAGCAAAACATCACACGAGGAGATTCAGTGTAAAAGAATGGTAGAAAAATTAACATTGACTCATACAGTAGCTGTAGTGTAACTTTACAAGAGATAGCTATTCAAGGACAAATTTAAACTCACATTAACTGTGAAACATGAAGTGTTCTGAGGCAACTTTCAGTGCTAGTAATAGCTACTTTATTGCTATTTTTTGTGCTTGAAGTCTCTGCCACTGGGTTATGTCTTTTTATATTAAATATAAATTTTCTGTCATGAAAATTGCAATTGTGTGTGTAATGGATTCTCAGGCAAAATAGCTGTGTAATTGCAAACTTGCTCTGGAAAAATCTGCTGTCATAAAAATACCTGTTAATTTTGAAAATACAAAGGCCTAAATCTGTTTTCTGAGAACTTGTATTTGTTCAGAGTTGTTTGTCCTCTCTATAGAAGAATAATCTTGAGCTTTAGAAAGTGATTAATTGTAAATAGGAAATATTTGGAAAACTTTGAAACTTTGCAGGTACTATTTAATATCTTCCTTGAAAAGTGCAGGGTCTCATGGAAAGCTTCATTTTTATATTTGAATTTTAGCTAAAATAATAGAGCTATTGGTACTTATTTGAGGTCTTGGGAAGAGAATAATATTGGAGAGTACAGATATATGTGAAAACAAGAAATTAAATTTCCTGGTATGGTTGCACATTTGTTTTGAAGCTTGAAAACAGTGAGAATTTATTTCTTACCCTTTTTGAAATATATTACATCATTCTATAAGTTTTGCCCTTCCTGTTCTGTAACCTCTGCTCACTTCCTTCCTTACCTGAGCTTTTTATAGATTCACATACTTTAAAGCCAGAGAGGATTATCTGATTTGATCTATCTCGAATATCACTTAGGTAGCAGACTGATGGAGTTGTAGCAGACTGCTTGGAGAGTTACCATAAACAAAGGGTCTCAAATGAAGGGGAAGCTGCCATTTGCCTCAGGGAGATGGCTCTCATGTCACTAGTCTGATTCTCACTTCCTTTTCCTGCTTTTTTTGTCTTGCCTTTTTCGGCTTTGCACTTGGTTCTCTCCTCAAACCAAACCAATGATGTCTTCTTTCTCACCTATTTAATTCCTTCTTTGTGTCTTTTTCTGTTAACCCCTCTACGAAACTCTCATCTTTACTTGAATGCATCTTTTATCTTCCTTGTTCCAATAAAGAAGAGGAATTGATAGATATTCCTGCTTTTTGGACCTTTCCTTTCTGCTCTGCTCTTGTTCTTTGATGTTTGGGTCCACGTGTTGGCCAAGGCAGGGCAGCTGCACTCCTTTTAAAGTTTCCTGGAAGGCATTGTTAAAAATGATGTTTTCATTGAATTGTTTCTGTGTTCATCTGAATCTGTTTTCATCTGAATCTGGGAGCATGGCACAAGGAGAAACAGGCTGCTGTATGGCAGGATCTTGTAGCTTTAATGAAAGGAAAGGGACACTGGCAGAAACATTGTCATAAAACTCATCACAATGTGAGAGGCTTCAAAGAAAGGGTTTGGAAATCTTTTCCAAGAGCCACTGATTGTGCTTCTTTTACTGCACGTAAAAGCAAATGTATCATGCAAAGGTCACAAAAGAGCATTTTTGGTTCTTAAGTTTATGCCAACATTATTGCTGAAAATCTGCAGAGTTGTCTTCATCCTGGTCTTTGGAATTTGTACACTATCATGAATCATTCTGCTCAGGTGGCTGTCCTGTGGCCCCTTTACAGTGACAGAAGTTCCATGAAACAGGAAATATCCTTTTCTGGGTTGCATGTACTATACTGAGAAGTGATCTTGTACACAAAGATTTATTAGCAGAGTCTCCTAACTGATGTCATACCTTCGTTGTAGTCAAGAAAATTACTTTCGTGGAAAAAGAAGAACAAAAGCAATGTGTCAGGAAAGGGTGTGGGGTGGCTGAATTGCTATTGATAAATATTTAGCAAACTTCCAATAAAGGTGCACTAGAGGAGAACCATGATTAAAATATATAAAATATACAATTTGTATATGTAAACAGTGAGTTAGTGTAGGACCTATCATGCCAAAATTAAGAGACTTACTGCATGGGAAAAAAATTGGTGAGATATTTCTCCTGTTCTTTTTAATATGTTCTTTAACATTTTTTTTTCTTTCTGTTACTGGTTTGTTTTGTTATTGTCCTGATTTCAGTTTTCTCTTTTCCTGCATCAGGTCAGGTACAGCAGCTGCTGAGGCATTGCAGCAGAAGGGACAGTTGTGTACACAAGTGCTGTACTGTAGGACTTGCTCCGGCTCGTCTGCAGCTGGCTTCCTAGAGAGAGTGCTTCTTTCTCTCAATATTGCTTCTTCTCCTGCTACACACCCTTGCTGGTCTTCCAAAGCATTGTGTGTGGAGGTCTGGTCATCAGGAGATCTGGTGCTTTTATGTGTGTGATCTTTTGAGAAAATGCTGCTGCATTGCTGCTTGAGAGCAAAACTGCAGTTATGATACCAGAAGCTGCTTTTTCCCTAAACACACGTTCTTTTTTCAAGGTGTCTTGGTCTAGACAGACCTGTAAAATGCACACTGCAATGCCACAGTGGACTCTCATCCCAGGTGATTGCTGCATCAGATCTGCTGTGATAGAGTTTTCCTGTGGCAGCATTTCACTTTGTAGCAGTAATGCTCCTAGTGTTTGGCAAATGGTATTTTATGTTCTAGGACCTCCAAGTTATTTGATTTCAGCTTTGAAAGTCTCCCTAGCTTTCTAAGAGCAGTACAGGTAGAGAAATGATGCTATTTCCATCTGCATGCTGGAAAATGCAAGTGGAGTTGAGGATGTGTGGGATAAATTGTGAGCACCTCTGTGAAATATGATCATCATGTAGGTGCCTGATAACTGTCAGTGTTGATCTCCTGGGCTGCTGATGTACTGATCTAGCTGAGATCGAGGTAAGTGTTGTACTTGTGAGTTATGTTGCTGTGCACTGAACTGCACAGAATGAAGGAACTGTGCTTTTGAAAGGATAAATGGCTATTACTTTTTTTCCAGGTATCTTATCACTTATATCTGCACACAGTAAAGCATGAGTCAAGAATAGTTTGGTTGGATATTAAACATTCCCCTGCCGTGTCCATATACTGCCTTTTCAGAAAGTGTTTGCTTCAGTTTTTAAAAATATTGAATATGGATTAGATTGTTTTTCACTTGTAGCTTTGAATACAGATTTATGCAGGTATGATGACTTTCTTGAGGCTTGCTTAATTATTTCAGAGTAATTTCATGCAGATTTCATAACTCAGGGCAGTAGAAAAACTAAATAAACATTTGTTTAGAAGTAAATACAATAGAAGTTACAATAGAAGCACTGAGTTTATTCTGATGACAGGAGGAAAGGGAGAGTTTTTTCTTCCTTATGCTTGAGAATCATCTGACTTGTCAGGTGACACTTTGAACACTCCAGAAACCCTCTGATACTTTTTGTTAAGAGTCATTTTGTAAAATACTAGAATATCCCCTATGACATATTTCTTTAAAGCCTAATTTAATAAGTAGCGTTAATAGAAAGTGTAGATGTGTTTTGAAAGCATTTTGTTACACAGCCTGATAAAAAGAGGTAACACTGAATTTTTCTCAAGGACAGGAGAGAGGAAACACTAAGTCTTGTATTTCAATCTCTTTTAATATATGATTGCATATAATCAAAATATCAAAGAAAGAAATTATAACTGGCTTTGACTGTTTGTTGATTCAGCACAAAACTTTTTTTAAGTAATGCTGGAAGTGTCACTGTCAAAGTTGACTGGAAGGAAATTGAATCCTGAGGTTTCCTGTTCAAGTGCATGAACTGAGGTGGTCCTTGTGCTGAGCATCCTTGGCCAGCCCATGGTGCTAATTGTGTTAGTCCCCTGATGCAATCTGCTAGTGACCAGAGTCACAGAGAAGCCAGCTGCACCTTCCCGAGAATAGCATCGCTATTTCTGGCCTGGCCAACTGAAGCCCAGGGCACAGATTTAACTGGTGATTGGCCCTGAGCCCAGAGCTTACACAATGTGTTACAATCACCAATCTCCTCCCCACGTTGTCTCTGATCTTCATATTTTCTTAGTTTAAAGACAGACATGGTCTTGTTCTCCTGGCTGTTCATATTTTCACTTTTTCTTGGCCATATCAAGACCAAGAAGGTAGAAAGTTTGGATCTCTGAGGTCCATCCAAACTGAAAGACAGTAGTCCCAGCCATATGGTGTGTTTTATCCTGAGGAAGATGACATTACTTACATGTGCACTGGGACAACAAAATACTTCAGATTTTCTTCGGGCAATAGTAAATATATTACAAAAGAATTAGGCAAAAAAAGAAGCTTGGACACCAAGTGAAAATAGAAATAATAACTGAAGGTGTAATTCTGAGAAACTAAAGGAGGTAATTCTCAAATGCTGCTGAACTAAATAGCTCAAGAACTTTAACATGGAGGAAGTATGAGAATTATTTAAGGAAACAATACACATACACGTAAACCTGGATGAAGAATTGCTTTAGAAGTCCCTGTGGTGGAGGGGCAGAGGGGAGTGAGAAATAGTATTCCAGAGAAGGACAGACTTTGTAAGTCTACATCAAAAAGAGTGTTAGAATTTGGAGGAGGGGGAGGGGTTTTTTTAAACAGTTTTACATACATTGTCATGTATGTAAAAAAAAAAAAAATTGCATGAAAACAGATCACATGTCTGAAGGAAAGGTGTGCTAAACTAACTTGAGATCTTTTCTTGGTAAGCCCACTAATTGCTTACGGGCAAAACATGCAGAGGTTCTTACATGTCAGTGTTTTGGCAAAGTTCTCTGTGCGATGTCATGTGGAAAACTGTTGGTTTCAAAGAGGGCTGATGTAGGAATGGCATCAGTGGCTCAAGAGCAAGGGGTAACCTGTTGTGCTGAAAGTGATATGTATGGGTCAGAGAGCTGAGGGTTATTTCTGGAACCAGTCAAATTCTCTTTACTGACTCTGTCATGAGAGGGTAGCGTGGTGTGTTTGTATAATGCAGAATGATGTGAGTTAGTGGGTATCTGAACAGGCCCTCACTGTGTGCAGTACCCATTCCTGCCTCAAAAACCAGGCTGAAGCACCTGCCCAGCCTCTGAAACAGCGAGCTGGCCTCCTGAGCTTCTTCCTGCTCTTAGTCACTTGTACTTTACGGTGACCTTTGCCATTGCTCTCTACAGAAGAGCTGAATGGGAGCCAGGATGGAAAATGTGGAACTGACAGATTTCTAACAAAAGGGCCTGGGAAGATCCTGATGAACTTTTTCCATCACCTGTTTTGTGAGATGTCTAGAAATAGGCCTTCCAGTTTTCCCTGTGTTGGGATGTATGTGTTATAGAGTAACGAAGTAAGTACTCCAATATATTTTGAAAACAGGACTATTAATCTCTAATCTTCCTTAAAGGGATGTGTAACAGCTGGTATGCTGATGACAATGGAAAGATAAAAATAAACCAGCTTCATGACAAAAAAATAATGCTGACTGATTTTCTTTTGTGGGGTTGAATGTAACGACTTTTCTTTTCCACGTGGGAGAATTGTTGCAGGTGCTGCTTGCACAAAACCTGATAGCTATTATTAGAGTAAAAGAGTACTTTCATGTGGTAGGGTTCATAAAGAATGTAGATTGATGACATCTTTCTCTCAGGAAATTTATAATCAAAAGTGTAATCCCAACCCACGGGATTTTTCCTTCTCTGTACTGCTGATAAGCTCTTGTCTTGAAGATGTTATCATGGGAGATTTAGATGACTGCTCTGTGCTTTAGAAGTACAGGAATGGGCAGCAAGGCATTATTGCAATAAATTTTAATGCATTTTAAAAGCAACCATTTGGGATGAAGTGTTGAGGATTCAGTAAAATTCAGGTTGTTATCATTAGAGGAATTGTTTTGGTCTTTTCAAAGTCCCCTGTCTTGTCAGCAGTGTATTGTCAAGCTCTGTGAATTCATCAAAGGTATTGTGCCATTTGGTTCCTTCTCTTCCCATTCCAGCTCCAGGAGTTATAACAGAATGTGATTGCTGTAACTCTTATTTGGTTGTTTATTTAACATAAGTATGTCCTGTGGGAGATGATTTTTAGGGAAGTGAAAAACTTCAATGCTAGAAAATCTATCTGTGAGATAAGCTAAAGGTAGAAATAATTTTGCATATCTCCCACAACTGTATGTGTTTTCCAGTGAGCACTACGGGTTTTGGAGTCCTTTTTCTTGGATGGTTGAGAGTAGAAATACAGACTGCACTAAGTCATAATGCTAAAAAGGGTAATATTGATATTAGGAAACACAAAAAGAAAAAATACGTTGGGGATCTCCCCTGCCATTGTGTAACCAGAGGGTGGTGTGACATGATAGGTGTTTGCTGCATCCATGGTTAAAAACAGGGAGGCAGGGCCATGCTAGGGAACCAGGGAATTCTCAGATATCTGTGCAGTCTTTCTGTAGGTCTCTACATTTCTATTAGGTGTGTGCTTGGAGGAGTGTTCCTCAAAGGGAATATTGGCTGCAGCATTTCTGCCTGTCAGCACCCAATGTACTCTGGTTCTGTAAAACCCACTGGGCAGCTCTGCAGCCACTTCCTTTTGAGAAGCTCTGAAACACAGGTGGTGGTGCAGGCCACATCAGAAATGCATTCACAGGTGTGTGGGAAGGCTGGCAGAACTCACATAGGCTGCACTTAGGCCATCATTTAGCCTGTTGCTATTAGCTAGCTCCTGCTTTCCTGGAGAATGTGAAAACCTCTCTGTGCTTCCTTGGGTCACTGGTGCTCATCCTTTCTTTATGGCTCATGATTGCCCAGCCTGTAACCTGCAGGTAAAGCCACACTGTACTAGGCAGATGTTCATACCTTGATTAGGGAAGGGCACATTAGAGCCCAGGCTCCTTTCAGCAGCATCCAGATGAGCTGGAGCTGAGATGCTGGCTGGGGGCAAGGGGCAGCAAAGCACTGAGACCCCTGTATGCCTTTGCAGATTCCTTCAAGAAAGCTGTACAGGAAGCTGCTGCTTGCTAAGGCTGACAGGTATTTTGTCTGTAATACTCAGTGGAACTGCACGTGATTAACCCATCCCTCCCTGCCCAGTTCCTGTGGAGAGGTTCAGCAGTGGTTACTCACCATTACATCAAAGTGATTTTGTCAGTTCCATGGATTCTCAGCTGTTAATTTTATGGTTCTGTTCATAATCTGAACAATTGAAGCCATTGATTGGCACTGAAACTGAGTCATCTCTGAGATGACTGTGAGATGTGGAATAGACTTAGAAATACCTGAAATTATTCAGGAGCAGTCAGCTCTGAGGGCTGAATGTGAGCTGATTGTGTGTAGACAATTTTGAAGTGGTAAACTTGGGATAAATTGTTGTCAAAACAGTCTGGACCGTGACTACCTTGCTGGTGATTTTGAGGCAGATAGTAAAAACTTGAAACAAGTGATGTATCTATTCTCCTGGAGGTTTATTTTTTTTCTTCCAGTTTTTACAGTAGAGAAAGAAATTGTAGCAACTGTGCATTAGTGAATGATGGTGATAGAGGCAGTCCAGATGTTAATTTGTCTAGAAACAGCTGTAATATAGTTTAAGTCTATGATGTATAGAAGTTTTAAAAAGCCCCAGACGGCATTTTTATGTCAGCTCTGTAGAGAGGAAGATAGTCTACTTTAAAAGGTCTTTTTCTGTTGAAGATACAGAAAGGTCATGGTAATAATGGTGTGGTATATTTTTAAATATTTTCCTATTTAGTTATAGACTCACCCTTTTTTTTTTTTTTTAATAGGAAAGGTGGCATAACCAAGCAAAGAGAAAGCTCTCTTTGCTTGCTTATGCCTCTTTTCCTATATGGGAGACTAATGCTACAGGAGTTGCTCCTTTATTTCTTTTTGTGGAATGGTTGCAATGTATGTTCTGGCATAGCTGGAGCTGGTTTTTAGCTTTAGGGGACTCAGGTACTAAAATGTGTGTGGAGCTGAGCACCCCATCAGTATAAACAAGCCTGAGCAGTTTGTGGGGATGAGCTGTAATTGCCACCTGTGTTTTCAGTTCACATGTCACAGCCCATGCTAATGTCCCAAAAAGCACACCTAAGCCACCATGACAGAGGAGGAACTGCATGCCATGTGTGAGCCCAGATTAGGTGAGTTTGTGATGAAAATGCAGGATTTAACTGTACTCTGGTGCAACCTCCAGCAGGCATTTCCAGTGATAAGAGGCTTGTGAATGCCCGGAGGCAGATGAGAGCCTGCTGCACCTACTGCGATCATCTGATTTCTTGCTTGCCTGGGCTCTGGGAGTCTGTAGGCATTTCATCAGTAATAGTAAAACTGCTGAATTCATTAAGAATGAGATGAGAGTTCTCCTCATGTATCAATGAAATTAAATGTAGAAAAGGGTGTTTAAAAAGTGGTAATAAATTTAAACAGACCCATAATTTGGTAGAAGGCACAGAACCTGGCACTATTGCACAGCAAGATCACTGACTTGTGTTCTGTGTTCAGATCATTCCTATGCTTAGTGCAATTGGGTTTACTTCATGCTTCATTTGCTTTAAAGAGCTGTATGTTTGTGGAAGTGAACATTAATAGTTCTGAAATTTCATGGAGCAGACATTCCTGATCACAGTCTACTATAGGCTGCTTTTCCCAGAAGCATCCTTCCTTATTTCTTGACTGTTGTGCTTCTAATATGCTTTGCAGCACTCACAGGTTTCCTTTAGAAGCCAGCTTAAAACAAAAGATAGGTGGGTATATTTTTCTTGCAAGCTCACTTTTTTTTTTCCTCATGCCTGGCTTAAGCCCTTAGCTAGCCTGTTTCTGCACATTATGTATTTTTCATTTTTCCTCTCTGCTTAATTAAGTATCTCTTGATTGAAAAAGCAGCTGCTCCGACTGAACACCCTGTACAACCTCTCTGCCTTCTCCAGGAAGGACTGACATCATTCATAAAGCTCCAGTTAAGCTCATAACCGAGCCAATGAAGCAGATAAATAAGGTTCCAGCCTTAACTTCCAGGGGTTTTTGAATATTTTTAAAGCCTGAGTAGACATCTCTTGGTTGGATGGAGTCAACAGGGCAGAATAGCTGCTATATCAGGAATACACACTGAAAACTCCTGATGTTTTCACCAGTTTGCCAGGCACAAAATGTTCCATTCTAGCACATGCCCAGCGTGTCCCTGTCGTCATAGAACTGGGCATTTGTGCCCATGTCGGCTTAGGCTTGTTTTGGGATGCCAAACTAGTGCTTTCTGAGAGGCACAGCCTCACTGCTGCCTTGCTGGCAGTGCCAGCCAGTGCTGTGACTTTGGGCACTGGATTGGTCCCCATTGCCCAAAGGAACAGGGCACACCTCTGGCTGCAGACCTGGGGCTGGTGTCACACCCTGGCAAAGAGGAAACTGAGCAGGCTTTGTGCTTGTAATCTCTTGTCCCTTTTTCCAAACTAGAGCTTTGCCTCCTGATGTGTTAAAATGACTGTTTGTGCTTTGTCTCTTTGGATCGATGTATCCTGCCTACTTTTCACTGCAGTGGAACAGCCTTGGCAGAGGGGACAGGGAGGGGGTGGACCCAAAGCAATAAAAATGAAGCTTGACAGGGGTGCAAGCAGGCTGAGAAGTTGCTTCCCCCCTGCTGAGATGTGTAGATGTTTCAGTGACTGTACAGTGAATAGACAAACTTATTTCTGTAAAGCCCTTTGCAAAAAGCACGCCAAAAATAGGGCTTGTGCTCAAGAATCTACTTACTTAAAGGCCTAATCTGAGAGCTGTTGAGTGAAATAAGAAGTTTCCAGGTCAGTATGTGGCAGGAGAGAGATTTCATGGCTTCATCCATGTTATGTGCTAATGATGTGGGTTACAGGAATGGAATTGCACACGTATTAAATTTAGATGCATACAGAAAATGATAACACCTTTCAGCTTGTCTGACTGGTGTCAATGTGGGATTCAGTTTCTTTTAGTGCTTGTCTCAGGAAAAATTAAATGCTGGTGCCTTCCCTTGCTGCTGCATCCTGGTGGGAATGGTGTGCTGCATGCAGTTACCTGTGCACCAAAGAGAGGGCACCGTCTACCACGTTCATAATTTATTATTTCCATGGCAACTAGCAACCAGTGTCAGTCTCAGAATATTTCCCCAGTATAAACTTTGTGTTTCATATAGCACCTGAATCAGACTGAGGGAGAGGAAATTGTCTGTCAAAGAAATATAGTTGGGTTCTTATTAGACTGTGATATATCATGTTGAAATCAGTCAAAGGTTTTCTCCAGACTGTGCATGGATTACTGGGTTCAATTATTTTATCTGACAGTGACATTTATACTGCAAAGGTCAGCAAAAAAAAGAAATCGATACATTTTAAAGGATAAAAATCTGTGGTACAAGAACCCTACCAACCTGAAACTCATGCTTTAAGAAGCAGATATTATATTAGTGCATTTGCTGAAAGGCATCTACCAGTTTTTAAGGGCAGAGTTTTTTTTTTTTTTATTAGAATGAAAGGAATTTCTCTAGTGAAGTATATGGAGAAAAAATTCAGTTATATTGACTTTGGAGGCAAACAAGTGGAAGAGGGTTGTGAATTTTAAACATCACTAGAAAATAAGCTGCCATTATTAATAATGCTTTAGTCTGTGTGATTTGATTTGTGAGAATACGTTTTTATATACTCACAATATATACATTTTGAATTGCAAATTGGCGAGGGGTTTTTTTATGTACTCATTTTTGTTCATGTTGAAATGCAGTCATAGTAATTAACTTGTTGCTGGAAAAATGCAAGACGTCTGGATGGAAAGTTAACTTTCTGGTGGACAGCTGGACAGTCTGTCCAGCCATTAGCATGAAAACTCTGAGTTAGGTTGTCTAGGATTTAGAAGAGACAAGTTAATGTTAATTACTCTCACTTTGCCTTTTTCAGTGTAGGTAGGGCAGTGTGTCTTCTACATCCACTAACATGTTGAGTTAAAATCTGCTGGGCTATTTACATAGTGGCTAATACCTCCCAAATCCTGGTTTAGAGAAACCCAGTGTGGGGCATTAGAGGGAACTAATCTTTTGTCCCAGAAATAAGCTTATCTAGCAAACGAGACAGTCTTCATGCTGTTCCAGCTTCAATTGCCCTGCCAGTGTCCCCTGCAGGTCTGCTGTAAAACATTGACATCATTGTCAGTCAAACATCTTTCATCTATCCCAAAATGGCTTAAAAGTCATCACAAATTTGCATGAAAGTCAACCCAAGAGGATTAGGAGCCTGGCATGGCAGAATTTTTGAGGTCAGAATTAGAGTGTTTTGGCAATATTAGCATTATAGAATCCTTTATACTGTAAAAGACCCTTTAGATCAGCCAGCCCAGCTGTGAGGGGGCCTCCCTTCAATGTGCTGCCCTTTAGACCGTTCTGACACCGCTACACAGGGCAGCTCTGCCTTCAGCCTGGCAGCAATTTATCCCCTATTATCCACAGATTCTCTGAGCTGACACATGGCTTGTCTTGTGGAATGAATATAGAGAATTGTGTAGTTCTTATTCTGAAAATGATTTCAGAAGACAAAGTTTAGCTGATTAGATTATAGAAGTGACCCAGCTGAAAATAGTAAAACATGAATAATGCCAAATTCTTGGTGTATTTGAATTACTTTCAAGTGTCTGCTCAGACTATCAAAAAGCTTGGTGGGGGAAGTACTTCTTTTTTGTGTCTGTGATTATTTTGCTCTCTGACCAGCAGGTTTAAACCTCCAGACTCAGGGCTAGACATTTCTGCCCTGTGTTGTGCATATGTGCAGATGAAGAGGTTACAGTTACCTTTCTGTCAGAAATAAGTGCTATAGAGGTACCAGAAAAAAGTAAACAGAACAACAGTTCTTTTTAAGTCAGATTTGATTCATTAAGCAAGTAGTCATCAAAGTATACAAATGAAAAATGGCTCTGCTGGAGGGAAAACCCTTAATTTTTGGTTCCAAGAGGCTTTTTCAATGAAATAAAATGATTAGCAAAGGACTGCAGGTAGTGATGGATTAGGTCCTGAATGTTCAGACTCTGGGGATTCAGAAGGTGTGCATAGCTTCAAGACAATCTGGCATTTTGTTTTCTTTCTGTTAGCTAGGTTATCAGCCAGTCTAGAATGCGCTCCTTTCCTCTTCACTGAACAAGAACATGCTCTTTCTTTAGAAAGAAATAGTTCTTTAGGTCTGCATCATATAGGGGAAAAATGAGAGGGGAGATGCATCCGTAGAGGTGGAAACAATGTATTATGTGGTAGTTACTGTACTTGGACTTGTTTTCTGACTTTTCTTCACCTTCCAGTACTTTTTCTGCTGTTAAAGAGCAATGAATCATAGAATGGCAACTTTGCTGCACATTCCTCTGTCACGGGAGAATGTTTTCTGCTTCAAAATCTGATGAAACCCTGAAAGTTTGAACATTTGACAAATTTGGTCTTTCCCAGTGAGGAGGCAAGTGGGGATTGACTCTTTGTAACTTACAAATTTTGCATAAAGTTGGTTCGTTTTGAGACCAAAATAAGTAAATTCATACATTCCCAATAATTTATTTTCTAAGTATAGAAAAATATTATATTATTCTGAAAGTAACTGGAGAGCATTAATTATCCTTTACTTTACGATATTAAGGACAATGTTTTTTCCATCACCATCTTAATTTGGATTTCCATGGACCCTTAAATTAGAGAGTGCTTTGAGTGCATGATTAATACCACTGTTTAATCAAGCTGTGACACGTAGACTAGAGTTTTGTCATGTATGGCTCTGTGAACTGAGGTTCTCTTGAACTGGTTTTGTATAAACTGTGAAAATATGGGGATAGTAACTCAATGTACTTAAAAAGTAGCTGATTTTAGATGTCTGGGGTGTCTACAGTGGTGACCTACACCATCTTCCCTTAGGCCCCCACAAAACAGGTAGAGATCACTTGCAGACCCTGTGTTTTATCTCAAATGTCATGAAACACCTATTTGTAGATGTTTGAGTTGCTCCTAAAGGGTCTGACAATCAAAAGCTTCAGATAAAGATTGGAAACAGATGGGGATAGTTAATTAGCCTTTATCTTACTGTTGGCTTTTTTGGTTTTTTTGGTTGTTTTGATTTTTCTTTTGTGTGGAAATTAATTTTAGAGACTACAGAAAATACTGAATGAGTTCCATAAGTAAAATTTCCAAGTAACAACTATTTGGTTCTTAGATGTGATATAACTGTAATTTCTTTGTCTTTGAGGTGCTCTGGATTTTTCCATAACATTTGAATGAATGTCTGAGTATCTTCAGAATGTGGTTTGAATTTTGGACTCTGAGCAGCTCCAGGCTTTTTTGTCATTGCTCCTGATAAAGTTGGTAGTAATGTTTCAAAGAAGGTGCAAGCCATGAGTTTTTCTGTGCCTCTTCTGGTGATGACTGTGCAAGTGGAAATGTGGCAATCCTAAATAAAAAGTCCTGACGTTGTGTGCAATAGAGCTACTGTATTCACCTTGGGCAGCATCATGTGGTGCTGACCTCTCTACACAGAACTTTTTGTGACTCTCTGCACCCTTGGTAGGCAGGGAAGGGCATGGATTTTGTGTAGGTCCTACCACTGCACTGGGGTTTGTAGAGCAGCTGAAGGCCATAAGTGAAAGCAAATTCTTGCAGTTCTCAAAGTAACTTCCACTGGAAATTTAATTGCATGGATCATAGAGAGCAACAGCAGAATATAAGGGGATTCTTTCAAACAAGGGACAAATGTCAAATATTTCCAGCTGTAGAATGTTAAATAGCACGTGGTTTATTATAGCCACTCAAGTTAGAAAATGGCAAATGTGTCACACTTAACATTAGCTTTTTTCTTTCCTTCTTTTGTCTTGCTCTCCTGTTCTTCAGGGGAATGCTACATCCTTGCTCTGATGTGTGTTCTGTTCAGAACACACAGTGCACCAGGATGCTGGCTGCCTCACTACCTTGTTCAGATTCAGGGAAAGAAATACAAAGAAAACATCCTTCAAAATCTGACTTGCTCATCATGCCAAAAAGGAAAGATATGTTTGGAAATAACAGTTCAAACTAGGAAGGAATACAAAAGAGGGCATTGGCATTTGAAACTTCTCCAACCTAATAATACTACTACCAAGTCATTTTATAGATCACTTGCACACCACAACCCATTTAAATCAAAATGTTGTACAGCTACTGGAAACAAAGGAATTAATCTTGATCATCAGCTGTTGTGCATTCACTGGTGTGATTTTGATGGAGGCTGAATAGGTATCTTGTAAAAATCTGGAGAGGGATGAAAGTCAGGGTAAATGCTTAGCCTCAGGCAAGGACACTTTATTGGAAGATTTTTATAATACAGTCCAATAAAATTTTATTTTTATTTGGAATTCTTATTGTAAACAACATTGTAAGGTATTAAACAAAGAAAGCAGAGATAACCTACCCAAACACTGTTTTTCTAATAACCACAATAGAAGGAGAACCCATGGAGGTAAGAAAGTGTGCTGCTAGAGACACACTAAACAAACAAACAAGCAAACAAAAAACCCCAACCCAACAATATTTTTTGATCATCAGTTAAATTAAAAGGAGGGTGAGATGTACTTTATTGGTTTTGTTTAGAAATAATATGGTTGGTATTATTCTGTGCATCTCATAGTAGTGAGGGTAGACTGTGTTAGAGTTTTCTCTTGTCGTCATTACATTAGTGGTAATGTGGACATGAATATAATTACATTGAAAAGTGGCATATGCTTGCCTTGTTGGCAAGATGAGGGACTGTTTTGCTCTTTGCAAGGTGCTCATTTTCTAAAGTGAAGAGATACTGGCAGCAAAGGCCTTTGGAGGTGTGTGTTTGCTGCAGGTGCCCGAGGAAGGCTTGGAGCTGCCCTGCCCACGGTGAGGCAGGCGGGTGTGTGAGTGAATTGTGCATTTCCTGCAGTGCAGCTCAGGCTTCACTCTGAGCTCTTGCTCTTGACTGCTTGACCTGGGGAAGAGCCATAAGCCAAACCACACCCACTGTTTTCCAGAGTTCTGGGGTGTCTTCAGATAATTTGGCAGTTTCTAGGGAAAGGAGTGTTGGTGTTAGGGTAAGTGAGATCTGTGTCTGTTCCCTGCCTTGGAGGCTGAATGGATTGGAGGAGAAGATAAACATTTCTCTTATAGGCCACCCACAGATGCTTCCAAAGTCAGGTGTCATATGAAGACAGTGCTTCCTGCCAGGCCCTGGTCATTAGTAAAAGACCTCTTAAAAAAATCTTATTGCACCTGTTAAAGCAGAGGTCCAATTTTTACACCTCTAAAGAACAGAGAAGTGGGTATTCCTCTAGCTTTTGAGTCTGACCACAATTTGCATGGCTCCATCACAGTTATATCACTAGGAACTTCTGTAACTGAGAAACTGGAATTCTGAGTTACAGGGTAGGGGCGTGGAGGGTGAAAGTCCTACCTCAATGAGCCACTGCCACCTGTTCCCTTTGGAACCCTGCAAGTATTTGCTGTAGTAACTAAACAGGTAAAGTGTGTTGTGAGACAAGGTTAGTTTGTTAAAATTGCATTTAGCTTTATGTACATTTCTCACTAAAGAGATCTTCACACTGTCAGTCCTGTCACTGTCTCAGTGCTTGCTGTTTCCTCAGCAGTATGAAGGCTGGTGCAGGCAGCTGTCTAGCTCTGACATCTGTCTTGTTTGCCTGTAAGGCACTGTGCACACCTGGGGTATGAGCTGAGTAATAAATAATGGTAATAACTGTGATTAGAAGCAGTTGTCATGAAATCACAAACCCACTGAATATTGCACAAACTTCCATTTAGGCATTTGCATATACATGTGCAGAAATATGTGTGAGCAAACACAAGCAATCTGGATGATGTATAATTGGTAGGGTGTGGAGAGGAACACATTGACTTGAATAAAGCAAACCAAAATTTATGACCAGTATTGTTTGTTAAAGCTCTCTAAACACATTTCACAAAATTTGAATTGTATGTTTTTCAAATGTGCTAAATATTTATGTACTGCTTTCCTAAGTACTGAAACATGGAATCAGACAGACTGTGTAGAGATCTAATTTGATGTGAAATGTGTGCATCTACCAAGGATGGAAGGTTTTGTTTCATTTTGTGAGGTTGTTCCAAACATAGAAGGTGATTTATTTGGTTTTGTTCACTTCTCTACTTGTTTAGCTGTGAGTTTAGCCCTCAGAGGCAAACTGAAATTCTTACCACTGGTTTGACTTTGAAGCAATTTAAACTAAAAAAATCAGTAACATGTAGGGATCTACTCCATGAGACAGTGCTGTGTAAGTAATGCAATAAAGTCTTATTATATTTTGCTGGTGTCTGAGAAGTTAAGATCCTTTCAATTTACTTTCAGCTCTGTTTTGGATTTAGTATTAAAAACACCTGAGGGTCTGCAAATACATACAGTTGCCTTTGAGTTTGTCCTGCTGATGATTTCTAAATGGTTTTTGATTTTTTTTTCCTTCCTTTTCTTGTTTTCTTTGTGGTCATTCACATTGAACTTGTTGATAAATAGTGGTTTACTGCCCTATGAAAACCTTGGGTTAAGCATTTATCTATCTTTGATTCATCCAAAAAGCATACAGGAATCTTCTGATAATTAGGCCAGTTTGTAACAGCTCATAAAGACTTTTATAGCACTTTTTACTGCTGAGGTGGATTGCTGGCTCTGCTAACTCCGTGTACTTTAAACAATTGGTGTGAATTAGAAAATTCCATATTCTTCAAATGTCTACATGTCTGGTCTGAATGCTTCTGTTATTTTAGAAATAAGATACAAACTCTTTGATGTATGAATGCTTTTAAACTTTCATTTGCAGCACTGACCATTCTATTATGAACTGGATAGCTTCTTGTCCTTACAAGGCAGTGGTAAACACTAATATTTGGAGTTTATGACATAGGTTTAAACACTAATATTTGGAGTTTATGACATAGGTTTAATCATCCATGTGAGTTTTGCTTTTAGTAAAAAAACTCATAGTAGAAATTAACCTGCAACTAAATATATGTTGGACCCTTAACTGAGCTGAATAAATGAACTTTGTACAAAATGATCCTTGTGGATCAAAACTGAGGCATGGAGAAGAGTACAGGAACAGCTTACATTAGAGCATTTTATGCTGTTTTTGTTCAGGCAGCAAGTGGAAATTTTTAATCTTTGAATGCTGTTGTTTTGGATTTTCCTAGCTGGGATTTGGGGAGCACTGATCAAAGTCATGATTAAGAGAGTCACTTGAAACTCAGTCGTTTCCTCTAATCTTGGGCTGCAGCCTGGCACAAAGCAACAGTTGCACTTTGACATGATGGGTTAATGTGAAACTCAGGATCAGGATCAAGATCAAGACTTTATGGGTTGAAGCATTAAAATAGGTTGAAATGTGGGGAAAAAAAAATTCCTCTCACCCTTTTCCCAAGTTTTGTGCTGCTGTAATGAGTGGCGGCTGTTATAAATTCCTCACCTGAAGTCGTAGCTGTCACTTAGTGGCATCATTGGCTAGAGCTAAAATAATGACTGTGTCAAAATACAGGAGTGTAACTACAGGGGAAGGAATCAGCAGCAGCAGATTGCAGCTTGCCTCTTAAATCAGATACAATTGTTTTGCAAATGTCCTTGGCAATATTAATAATTTAAGAGCCAAACTGTGGTTAAATGCTTGGGGAATGCTAGAACCCTTAAATGTCCATTTAGGTGAAATTGTTTGTTATTTATGTTTCCCTTGAACTGTCAGTAGTCTCTAATATATGTGTGCTGGTTTGTATCCCAACCTGCCAAGCAGAAGAGGCATTTTGATAAACTCAGTGGGGCTTTGGTCTTTTGAACTGGAGGAGGATGCTGTGTAATGAAATTGATGGATTTTGTCTTTGGAGGGGAGAGTTTTGGCTGCTTCACACTGCAGCCTTCAGAGTGGACAGGGTAGACAGTCAAATGCCATCTCCTGTTAGACGTCTGGTCAATCATGGCCCACCCAGCCTCTGAGCTGGAGAGCTGCTCCTGCTAACAGAGCCTCCCATTTTGTGCAGTGCAAAAAGGACTTTTTTTTTTTTTTTTTAATCCAGGTGCACACTGAAATACACTTTGTGTGCTTGGGAAGGTGAGTGCCTTATAGGCAATGTAATTTGAATCCAGCTGTGGAGATGTTTTGCAAAAGACAACATAGACACACAGTCTTGGTCAAAACAGAGGAACTTCTCTGATTGCCTCAGGTGTATTATTCTTCTTCTTATGGGGGGCTGCCTGCTGACTGCAAAGGAGAATTGGCACACATGCATGAAAACAGATCAGGGCAGAGCTTACAAAACTATGTCTATCATTTGTAGCTGTCAAATGGTATGTGCTTGTCTTCTCCTTCTGTTTGAAGTCAGCATTGTTCTTGCATATGCCCTGCCCAAAATCTGAATGCTGTCAGAGGATCGTAGAACATGATCTATCATGCTAACACAAGCAGTTTCTTTCCTTGAGAAGCATGTTTGTCTTACACAGAGATAATGGTACCAATTTTAGTTCTGTATTTTGGCTTGAGAGTCTCAGTGGGCTGTGGGCAGAGGTGGTTTGGGGCCTGAATGAGAGTTAAAATACAGATGGAGCAGGGCCAGGAGGCAAGGTGGGAGGCCAGTAAGCTCTGGAAGGACAGAGATCATGGTAAGGATGGGATTCAGTAAAGAGAGAGAGGACTATGCTGACTGGGGGATGGTGTTTGTCTCCATTGCTCAGTATTTATCCTCAGATTTCTGTGCTGGTTCACCACTGAAAAGGAAAAACTTAACCCTTACCCCCCTGCCCCAAGACAGGAAGATATGAGCACCTGTGAGACAACTGCAAAATTGCAAGTATGTTTTTGGTGCTTTGGTGTATCTATTCCCTGACTCCCTCGGAGAGGTCATCCTCATGGTTCTCTATTGATGTTTTGATCTGTCCCAGTTTGTTCAGAAGTTGACCCCTAGGTCTCTGACCTAAACTGTTCTGTGTAGGTTTGCTGCAAGACATTTCTTCCCCCGGCACCTTCCCAGCCTGGGAAGATCCACCACAAGGTGTTTTCCTTCTAAGACTAAGGAAATTAGAAAATACAGCTGGGGAATTTTTTTGCCCCTTTCCTAGCACATTTTGCTAGTTTTTCTTCTGTGAGTTCTTTGTGCTACAAGACCCATTGGATGCTATTGAAGCTAGTGCTTAACCTTAGGAATAATTAGTTTGAATACTGGGGACCACAGTAAACTTCATTTAAGTGAACTGGGAAACTGGAAAGATTGTCTTGTATCTGGTACAAGCTCCTCAAATCAAGTTTATTTCCAACAGCAAATATTATGCAAATATAATCTATAATTTCTTTTTTAAAAATTCACAGCTCCTCTCTTACCTGGAGTGAGTGAGTCCTCAGCTGCAAAGTTGCATTCTGCACTTGTGTGTGCATTCTCTGCCACTGTATTTGGAAGAGAATGATCTGGAAGCAAGTGTTAGGCAGACTTTAGAAGCAGAGGTCAGACTGACCTTTCCCTGTGTCTTAGCTATCCTTGCTCCAATGTACTGTTAGAGCAGTAATTGAATGGATCTCACAGTGAATAATAGGAAGTGAATCATGCTTTTTAATTTTTTCTTTAAACTCTCCACCAGCCTGAAAAGAAATTAATCTGGCAGGAGTTGCACATACTGCCTTTTTCTCTTTCTCCTGAGATTCTGTCTTCCATGATTACCATGACAGGGCATAAAAATATGAAAGAGGAAGGAATCTTTCTGAGCCCCTATTGTGCATGCTGCACATTGGGAGCATGGCAGTCCCACATGGGGAGGGGAGTGGGTGTGAGCAGTTATGTGCACAGGTCTGGGACAGGTGACTGCCCAGCCCTGCTTCCCTGCTCTTGAAATGGTATTGTCCTGTCTGAGGCACTGCACAGCTCAGTACTGTAGAGAAAAATGGGTATTTTTCTGTTAAGTCTGACCTCATTCTGGGGAAAGAGACAGGGAGAAAAGGGAGATTGATTGAGTCTCTGTGTATGTGCCATATGCTGAGGGAGCATTAGTCTGCACCTGTGAGGTGGCAGAGGTTGAAGGATGTGAAGCCTGAGTTGGTGGAGTGATGGGGGGAAGGGATGGAGGCTGTAAAACAATTTGTTTATGAAGCCCATGCAACATGTTGCACTGAGGGGTTAATCTAATTTTATCTGTGTTACTTGTTTACTGAATCATTTGGTGTGGTCCTGTTTATCTTCAGGACAATGTACTGTAGAGGGTGTTTTTCTAGCACTACTGAAAAGTGGTTACATGCTCAGAGGCTATTTCACAGCCAGCAGTAAGACCTGATGTGGTCAGACAGGTGATATTAGCCTCACATTTTCCAACTTCTGCCTTCATTTTTAAACGTACAAATCAGTGGAAACTGTAGAGCTAAGTGTGCGAGCTAGTGTTGAAATCTTCAGGATTATATGTTTAAGCCAGCAAAAGGAATTTTCTTCATGAATGCTGGACCAGCATGCTTGAAATAAGCAAACAGGAAGGAATCATCAAATAAATGATTGGGATGTGCTGGGTGCCATGGTGACAAGGACAGCATAAATGTTTCAGTTCAAATCACTAGTTAGTTGCAGAATTCCTGGAGTGTGCAAGGCTTTTCCAAATAAATAAAACTTTTAAGGAGAAACAGTTTCAAAAGCAACTGTTCAGGGGCCTTATTAAAAAGGGTTCAATCAATGGTGAGCTCTGTATATTAACTCATAGATTTGTTCTTAAATGATGAAATGTATAAATGGAACATGGGGCAGGGTGTCTCAGCAGCAACCTTCCTGGGCCAGGATTGCTGATGGATTCATATCTGGCACTGGAGGAAGGGAGTTTGTTGCTTGGAGAGCTCGAGGTTGTGGTGGCCTGTGGCTGCCTACAGAGTAACCCAAGAAACAGAGCAGCTCTGTGTTAGTTATGTCACTGATGGTGCTGCTTCTGGGGGTAATATTTCCCTCCAGGAGTTTGTCAGTGCGGGGCTATTTTCAGGAACAATCCACTAGAAATTGCACACTGAGCCAAAGTCAGTAAGGTAATAAGCAGATAATAGGTCTTTCAAGTGGTCCAGTTTACCCTTTACTTTTCCTGTTCCATCTAAAATAGAAAAAACAGTGAATGAATTATGGCATCTGATTGAGGGGAGATTAAAGGCCTTGAGAGTTTTTCTACTTAGCAGAGAGATATCTTTTTGATTCTATACAGTGTAGTTTCCAAAATGAGGACTTTATTGCTCATATTGCTATGTTATTTTTCAAAGTAGGTGCATATAACTTTTGAAAAGCTGGGATCTCATGAAATCCCTTCATTTGGTGAATTTAATGCAACTTTGATTAGTCAAACAAGCTTTGTGCTACCTTTCTACCAACTTCTCTGAGTTGTAGAATTGTATGCTCTCCTAGGGCATCTTTACTGAGTTTCTACCTTGCTGAGGACAGGTCTAAACACTGTGGTGCAAAACTGTTGTGAGCTTTGCACTGCAAGAATGGCAAAAGCTGAAGGGTGTGCACCGGGCCATGTCCCAGACAGGTCAGGTGCCTCTCTGTTCAGTGCTACAGGTGGGCCATGAGGTGATCCCACTGACAACAGCTGAAATCTCACTCATTCTGCATTGGGGGTGACAGAAGCTTTTGTTCATCTCAAATCGCTGCTGAGTTCCTAGACATTAAATAACTGTTACCAGACTTTCTTTTGAACTTCTTAACACAAAAATGTGGTGAGAGAATGCCTCTGTGTGTATAAGTGTGCAAAAATGAAATACATGGGAGTGTATTAATTTTCTTGTTTCACGTGCATCTTCATCTGTAATTAATGATGATATTTCTCAGAGATTTCTGACTTCTCTGTAAGCAAGACTCATGTCAGGGAAGTGTTGTAGTCTGAGAGGATAAAATTCTAGTTTTAGAAATTTCTAATTTTAGAAGTCCCTGAAAGTTCAGCAAAAGGTACAGGTGGGTAGCTATCAGGAACTTGCACACTGGCAGATGAAATTGATGGTTCTGATGTAGCACATTCATGGTAGCACTGCAAAAGAGCAGAGTGGAAAACAGAGAGGGAACAGCATGAGGAAGGACACTGCTTCAAGCATGAGCTAACAGACTATCACTTCTGCTGCTGAAAGTTTTCCTCACAGGGGTGATATAGTCTAGCAGGAAAATAACCAGCATTTTTTGTGGACTGGAAAAAGTGCAGTGGCTGTTAGAAAAGCTCCAAAGGGTACATATTCAACATTAAAAATGGGAGAATAAATCACAATGTTGACAGGGGACAGTAAAAATATTATGAAGAAAAGAGCAGCTCCTTTTTGGCTGATCCAATGTACAGACATTAAAGTCTCCAGGAAAGAGGATGGAGAAACTGCTTCTGCAGTTCAGCCAGAGAGAAAGGGATGAAAGAAATACCACATGGGAAGGATACTGGAAGACGAGTTAGCATTTGAGCAGGTCAGAAATGTTAAAGCTTGTCTGCAGAAAAACGTCTTCTTAGAACATGCCAATTTGCTTAAATTTATGAGCATGTATCCCTTTGGATAGTAAATTCTCTTACACTCTTATTCTTGTCAAAATGAGAACCAGAATCTTCTAACACAGCCCTTCCAAAGATGATGGGAGTTTCATGCTCAGGTTGTTTGGTTGGATTCCCTAAACTCCTATTAATATTAATGCTTATTGTGTGCAGTAATTGGAGACAGAGTTGAAATGGCATTTAGCCCTCTTATTATGTTTGAACTGTGTATTTTGTCTGTTCTCAAATGTCTCATTTTGAATTAGAAAAGGAAGAGGTAAGATGACCTTTATGCAGACAGAGGGTTTGCAGTTTCTTCCTACCTTAAAATATAGTGGTACTCCTCACTGATATTTATACTTGGAATTTGAAGAAAGAAAACGTAGAACTACTAGGCTGGCACCATAATTATCACTGATCTATAGTTTATGAGGGAAAGCAGCAAAGCTGAAATTGGAATTTTAGAACTCTGTTAAGGACTTGGGTGCCTTACTCTGGTGAGCTATTGCCAAATAAATATGCAATGGAATCTTATTTTTTTATTCTAGATTACAAGATTTGAAGTGAAATAATCATATTTCACTCCTAACTGAATTTTAGTGCTACTTCTGAAGGGAAGGATTAATTGTAAATGCTTTCTTGGATATTCATTTCCTTTAAACTGGAAATTGCTTTAATTAAAGTGAAAACTCTTGACATTGAATTTAAATGTTTGTCTTCTGTATCCCACCATAACTTTGTTTAATAGACATATACAGTTTACTGGAGAAAAGCCATTCTAATTCCTCACAGGAAATGATAGCAATTCATCTATTAAAAGTTCAGCCTCTGTGGTGAATGGAGGTTAGACTACTTGGAAACAGTGCTTCATGATTTGCTTCTTACAATTTATTGCATGGAAGTGGAAGACTTCAAATAGATTACCTGAATTATTTGAGCACACCCTGAAGATGATTTATTCCAATTATTGAATTTAGATTTACTTTTTGAAAGTGCAAGTACAAAATCATCTATCCTGGTCAAGTCTATGCATCAGGTATTTTTCTAAAGCACCTTGTCTATGGTGGTTCTTGAACACAGCAACTAAGACTGTCAAAATGCTTTCTAGAAGCAAGACACATGGTTGTAGACATAAAGATGCTGCTTAAAAAGTCTCTGGAATAGCTTGGCAGATTATTTAACGTCATGTTACTTGTGGATTTTTTTGGACATACATAGTGAGATTTTCTTTTGCTGTAGGCTTACATTAGACTTAAAATGTGTTATAGGTCTAACTGGGTCTGATTTTTTAAATTGAATTCTTGTTTGTAAGTATGAGTAGCCTGAAATGGACCTTTCTCAAGCTGAAAAATGAGCAAATAACTTGGTTCCTGTATAAAATCTGTTCCCAGGACCTTCACTTTCTGAGGCTCCTGCAAAACAGCCACCAATTATATTCTAGTAATTGGTCATTTTTTCTACCTGAATAACTCTTTCACAGCTAGAACTTCTCCCAGGATCATTTGCTTCCTCTGATAGAGTGGTATATAACATCTCTTTTGAGTAAGCTTTTTAAATTCCCAGTGTCTAAACCATCACACTCCCCTACACCTTAGGCCATGCAGCTTTGCTTCAGCTGCATCTCTGTGCTGCTTTTCTGTCTTTTTCAGTTTGTTTGCTTTAATTAGTTGTTGTGGAAGGTTTTATTAGTCCTGTGCGTTCTCTCTCAACTTCTTGCTTGCTGTTTAACACAGCCTTCATCATGAATAATCTGAAATGCATGTACTGGACACGGCAGCACCGTTTGCTCTCGAAAGATTGATTGTAACCATTGAATGATAGCTTTGATTTATTGTAGGTCTGGGCAGTGACTGTGGGTGATGGATCATGATGGTCATGGTATTTCAGAAGTAAAGTTCAAATTATATTTTAAAAGAATTTTCCCCTCCTTTGAAGCATCCCGTTTGTAATCTTCTCACAGAGTTTATGGCAGCAGATGATTATAGTGATTGATTCTTCCAGGATCCTATTAGGCCAGCTTTATTTTGCCAATATACCTTTTAATTAGTGGGTTTTTTTATATTTTCAGCAAGAATTGATTTTTGAACACAATCACTGGTAATATTTCTAATAAGTCACTCTAAAGACTAAGTTCCTTCATGCTGGCAGTCAACAATGTAAGCAAATAGATTTTGTCACGGGGTGCAAATGATTTTAATCTATCTGTGGATGTTAAAGATTTTTCTATTCCTTAATTTTGTCTTAATAACTGAAACCTAGCTACTATTTAATTTTCAAATTTAGTTAATGGTGCTGTTTTGATTGTCTCTTAGTACTATGTGGTTGAAAAATCATTCTTTTGGTTAAATTCTGGGGCTGCTCTAAGGCAGGACAAGGAGTGGAACAGAACAAATGTTGCCAAAAGCGAAATGTAGTGGATGACTTGTGTAGAAGTCTGGCTGGGATGGAGTCAGCTTTCTTCAGTCCACACACTGCTTTATAGTAGCTTATGGCAACAGTTACTGATGCTCAGGGAAGATCTGAAATAGGGAAATTGTGGTAAGAGAAAAATACTTCTTTCACTAAATTTTGAAATATCTTAATACAGCACAGCACATTGCCCTGGTCCAGAACTAGCTGCTGAAATATTTTTGTAAAATGCATTACAGTACAAAAGGAGAAGCCATATTCAGCTTTTAACTGGGCTGTGCAGAGATACAGCTGGGGGACAAGGCAGAGAAGACAAAACTGGTGATGTTTGAATGCCTTTCCTCTAATGTGGTTGGCTTTGAATGGAATCATTAAGGTTGGAAAAGACCTCTAAGATCATCAAGTCCAACCATTAACCAAACACCGCCAGGTCCACAGATGCTTGGATGTTAATGAAGATAAAATGCAAAGGATTTCTGAGCCTTTGGATGTGTTTCTTAATGATCTATTTAAATTAAGTGAATGTTGCTGCTGTTAATGTAGAATCTGGGTAATTTACTCACTTTAAAGCATTTTGTCCTTGCAATAACCATGTAAAATAATGCTGTAAATTATTTAGATGGGGAGTGGAGGCAGGGACATCCAGAATTAAATTTTAGGGTTTTGTTTTAGAATAGTGTTAAAAGCATCCAGGAGCTTAACAGTTTTATTGGGGAATAGACTGGAAAGTTCTGAAATCGTCACAAGTGTCACCTCTTTACAACATCAGACCTCTAAGTATGTCAATGAATATGATCCTGAGGGACTTGCCAGAAGCCAGAGATGAATAGTTTAAGTGTAGGAAGCCTCTAAGATCTCCTCTGGTTTACTTCTAATACAATTCTAAAGACTAAATAACTTTAATTTTTTCTTTCCTCACTTTTCCTTTTTGTTTGGATATGTAATTCCTCTGAGAACGAATCTTCTCTCATGAAGTGCTGACAGGACCTATCACTGGGTGGGTGACATGCAAGTTAGGCTGCCACAAAGAAGTAAATTCATGATAACTTGATAATGAAAAAAACTCCATGAAGAGCACTGGCAAGTTATTTCTTCAAATGTATGTTTGATATTATGATTTTTTTCCTAGATAAAACTAAATGCTTGAATGTTAAAAAATATTTATTTTTCTCTCAGTTGTAGTTGGGAATTATATATCTAAAATCACAGTTAAAGATGCCTTTGCATCATTTAGGCATTTTTAAGAGTAAAAATGGAGTCTGGAACTGTTCCCTCTTGTTTTCTGGCTCATGGCCTTCAGGATTTTTTTTTAAAATAATAATCACATGTAATAAACATACAGAATTTAGCATTGTAATGTTAAAGTTATTAAAACTGATGGAGACTAATCACTGTCAGTGGTATAAATCACATTTTAATCTCAAGGTAAATTTTTGCATTTCCAGGCATGCTGTTACTGGTGGTCAGAATACTCAGCTTTCTCTACCTGTACCCTATCTGTATGTGATGAAAAGACTGAGTGTTCTGATCACTTAAATTGTGGTTCTATTCACTTGACAGCATTTGCAAAGTTTTTCCCTACATCTTTTTTATTTCTTTGACCATAGCCCAAGCACTTGGTTAAGGTTAATATCAGAATGTGACTATTTGTATTCATTATAATAGGATTCCTTAGCTGAATAATAAAACTGTGTGTATTCATCCAGTGTATCAGATTTAATAAGCATTATCATGATCAAAGCCTGCTAGTACCAAAAGGTTCCCTGCCACTGCTTCCCTAATATTATTGCCTCTGCAAAATATTTGGATGATGGTTTCTGGGATGGCCACCTGCAGGGAAGGGCATGTCAGCCTGACGAGCACAGGCTGATGAACACAGTTAGCTACAGATTATTCAGGATCAAAGCAGCAGGGAGCCGTGAAGAAAATTCATCTGCTCCTGTATGGAGAGCTGGCATTTTCTCTCTGTGAGCTGGCCATCCCACCTCTATCCAAGTGGACTGGCTTTGCCTGCTTCTTTCTCCATCTGGAAACGTCAGAGCAACCTGTCTTTTCTGATCTTAGCCTCTGTCAGACAAACGGAGGGGAGGCAGAGGGGGACACTGAGCTAAGAGTCCCTGTGAAAGGCAGGGTACCATGCCACCCAAAGTGATGGGGGATTTGGAGATGTGCTGTGGAGTCTTATCTTCCTAACTCTGCAGCAGTACATAAAAAAAAAGTACTGCTAAACCTGGAAGAACACCTCTTCTGAATGTATTTGTTGTTGTAGGGAATAATCCTGGCCTGATCATTATGAGTTATTAACCCCTTGCATGAGTTTGGTGCTGCTGAAGTGGAACACTGGGCCCTCAGGAGCTGATTGATTGTGTTCCAGGTCACAGCCAGGTCCCATCCTGCAAGGCAGTGGTTCTCCAGTCCAGGGAATGCCTTGGCAGAATAGCCCCCCCTGCTTCCTCTCCTTCCCTGCTCTCACTGCCCTCTTTCCTTCTCCTCCACCCTGCCATCCCCTGCTGCAGCAGCCCTGGAGCTGTGGGAAATGCAAAGCTCATGTGCAGCTGGCAGGAACTGCAGAGACCTTCAGGGACACAGGATGGGATTCTGGCTCTACTGGTGATGATGCAATGGAGTCACCTGTAGCAGGGACCTTCTGGGGTGAGATGATCTGCAGGAGTGAGACCCTGTGAATTAGGAAGGGCTTTAGGGACTCTCCAGCTCCCTGCCTGGCCACGTTCCTCACAGGGCAGTGGCCATCCTCGCTGAGCTGCAGTGCTCAGGACAGCTCTGCCTGCTGTTCCACTGAACCCCTAAGGGGGCCATGCTCTGTTTCAGAGACACTTGAACGGCTGGAGCAGAGGCTTTTCTGGGGGGGAAGGGGAGGTTGTGGTAGACCATTAACAATTCCATGGAGGGAATGACTGAAATATGTGTGAGGAACAAGAGTGAGGCTGCTCTGGGGATGGAGGTGAGTAGATGGGGGCAGCTGAATCCAGAGAACCGCACCAAACAAATGACATTAAAATTTAACTGCAGCTGTGAAGAAAAATAAACTCTAACTTTATTGAGTTGCCATTAGTTATATGTGCCCATTGAAAACAAAATTATTAAATTACTCTTTTCCATGTAGTATAATCCAAAAAAATTGTATCAGATCCATTTAATAAACTTACAGGATACAGTAACTTTGATTTTAACGTCACTTTCAGCTAGTTTCACTAGAGCCTAAAAGAAACCAGGCAACTTTAAGAGGAGCTTGACCCTTATGTTTGTAACGGTAATCAGATTATATGAAATCTATAATTAGAGCACTAATATGAGACATTCAAATTAGTTGAAGTGCAGGCTGTAACAAAAATAGACATCAGACATCTGATGAGTCTGAGACATCAGACATTTGAGTGTCTATGCAGACCTTTGGAAAGTCTTTAACAAGGAGAAAGTAGTAGTATCTGTCTGAAAACAGAATGATATTCAACCTTAAGTCTCCTTAGTACAACCTGTTCTTTTGACTCTCCAGGCATATTATTTATGTAGAAAATACAAGAAACAGCTGCTTGTATCTTTAAAGGCTGTATTTGCAGCTTATTTTAATCTTTCCACTAAAGAAAGATTACACTAAAATTGTAAATACAATTAGGAATTGAAAAAAAAAGAAAGTTCAAACCCTTGCCTTAAATAATGTACCTTATGAAATATGAACTTTCATTTTGTTTTTAATTTTTTTATATGTGTGTATATATATAAATATATATAATCCTGCTCAGTTGGCTGAAGGGAATTGTAAATCAAAGTGACTATTTATTGAAATGGGAATAAGGGATAGGTTGGATAAAAAAAGGAAGAGTAGAAATTAAGACATAAAGCATCAAAGGCAGTGTGAGGTAAATATCACAAAAGTAATTTTCTAGGAGTGAAATATAAAATCAGAAAAAAAGTTTTTGGACAGTTCATTTTGATTATTCTCAAGTCCTTTTTGGTTTGTGGGTGGTTTTGGATTTTGTTTGTTCATTTGTTTGTTTTCTTTCTTCAGAACCAGGTCAAAAATGTAAATGAAGTAGCAGGCTTGAGGATACACTTCACTTTGTGTTGGTTCTTTCCTTTCTGTTCTTTAGTGGTTGCTGGAAGAATTTGCCTCAATATTCCCATGGCACTCTTCAGTGTCCAGTTCTTTCATTTTCACAGTCAGCCTTGCTATCTCTCTTCACATCTCTTTAGCCCATGGGACTATGCACTTCAGTAAATCCACTGTGAATTTCACATGATTCATTTTCTTCTTTTCTAAGTAGGCTTTTTTACTCACTGTCTCTTCAAATTGTCATCAGCATACTGCAAAGTTCAAGAAGGCTCTTTTTTTTTCCTGGTATGTTTATCCTCAATTAACTAGTCTATATTCATCCTAATATTCCTCCTTTAGCTTCTGCACTTAGACTGTACCATGGCTACTCAAGGGAAATGCTTTTATTGCTTGCTATTTATTGCTACAGCAATGGAACCCTGTTACCCCCTCCTGCCACTTGTGCTACAGAGATTTAAGCATATTTTCATGGTTTTGGTCAAATTTATCCTCATGGGGCTGGGAAAGAGTCCTTGGACATAGACACACACACATATATATACACACACACATTATATGTATATGTATGTATATAAACATTGTGTGTATATATATACACACACACATTATACTTACATATGTTCTGTGTAAGTAAATATCACAACATTGTGGAATCAACAAATCAGTCATGGATCACTTCATCTAGAGATGAGTGGGGTCTCTGTAAGAGGAGAATAGGGGTTTATTTCACCCATTAAAGGCCAATTAAAACTGTATGTTTCAATCATTGAAGTATAAATCAGAAAAATTATGATTTAAATTCAGAAAGCACAGGAAAATGTCTGTTTGTTTTTACTTGGAAGACTTAGTGATAGGGGGTGAAAGAAAGCATAAATCAGGATACTATTATAATATAACCAGAAACTGATGAGCTGATATTTTTAATATTAGGCTCTTTCTACATTAAAAAAGAAGAAAAAAAATGGTCCTGCTGTCTAAAGAATGCAATCAGTGACCTTCTAAATTTCAAGAGCTCAACTTCCAGCTCTCTCTTTTTCCGGTGTTAAAGCACATTTTGCTGATCATTCATTCCACTCTTTTGAGCAAAAGACCTCTGTTCATACAAACACTGAGCACTTGTTTCCAGGGGGAAAAAAATGTTTCTTTTTCATGCAAACAGTAGCTAGTGTATGAAAGCCTCGGAGGTGGCTGGGGTGTGTGGTTTCGAGTACTGTCACTAGATACACGCAGCGGTGTTTCTGGGGACATGTCAGAAGAAATGAAGTGTGAAACTCTATCTGCAACCTCTTGCTAGAAGGTTTTGAAATCAGGGTGTTTCCAGCAGCTTACATGGCTGTTTCATTCCCTGAAGTTTACAGCTGTATTGTCTCTGCTGCTGTGGAAGTCAGTGTAGTGCCGTGTCAGGAAATGCATCTAAATCAACCACAGAACATGCAGAGCTGGAAGGGACCCACGAGCATCTTAAGTGAATGGCCCATATGGAGATGTTTAGGGTGAGGAGGAAAACGGTGCAGATGAAATTTCTTCATGTACTCTGTGACCAAGAGCACCTCTTGTTAGTGAGAAAAATGATTATACGAGTGAGAAGATCTTAAGAAATACCTGAATTGAAATGAACCTCATTTTTGCTCAAAGGAGGAAATTAGGAGGATAAAATGACAAGGAAATCTAAGAAAAAAATCCCCCAAAGAAACCAAACAAACCAAAAAAAACCACTCCAAAACAAACAACCAAAAAACCCATTCAGTGTTATTTTGCCTTTCAAAGATTTCCAGCTGGCATTCTTAAGTTGACTTTCAGAGATCTGGGCCACATTCTCCTGATAAGAAGCCTCTAACCCTGCTTCCCCCAGCCCCAAGTTATTAATTATACTAACCAAATGTATTTCAGATGCAGAAGTGCTTGAACATATTGTGTAGGAATATACATAATATGATGATTGTCATGATCAATAAACTCAAACCCTAAGACAACTGCAAGAGGCCTTACCTATACTTGGTGCATAAATGAGCTAGTAGAATGAGAACTGTTAGTTCTCTTCTGCTCCTTTTAGCATTTATTAAAGTATGTGGAAGTTCTCTTAAAGCTATGTGCTGTGTTGATGTGTTGTGTCCCCAGAATAAAAACCTGAGATTGATTCTGCCTGGAGTGAAGAACAGAAGAAAAGATAAAAATAAAAATGTTGTATGGTTCATCTAGAGTTCAAATAGACTTTCCATGTCTTTATAAAACATCACATAGTTGCATTGTTCCTGTGAACTCAGCAGATTAAGATTTTTTTTCCCCTCAGAAAATGGAATATGTGAAAGTAATGTGAATTTATTAGCTATAGTTTTAATGTTTTTTGTTTTCCTTTCACTGCATTGTAGGAATTGTAATCTTTTCTTGAGAAGGGGCTTCTGTTTTCCCCTTTGCAGCTGCTCCACAAGAATAGAAAAAAGAGAAGTCAGTAATTACATTAGTCTTGTCTGTACCTGATTTATAGACTTTGAGATGTCTGGCACATATTATTCTATCCTTTCTGGCACAACATCTTGTCCTTTTCCAAGCCATTGCTGTATTTAAAGTCACTGAAATGAGCACAGTGTCTGCTCCTATGAGCTCTGTTCAGATGTGTGGATTTGCCAGCACCCACCAAAGATAGCAGCACCTGCATTCTGTTGCTCAGCCAGAGGTGTCCTTCGCATCCTTTTCTAATGATGACATTTCCTCTGGTGACTTTTGGAGTTGCCTGACCCCTTTCCAGTAGATTAGAAGACATTAGCTAAGGAATGAAGTTAATTAGGGGGAAAAACTAAGACCTCTTGAATTATTAACCTTAGGGTGTATTGGACTCCCTAAATGGCCTTCAGATTAATGGCTGTGATAAGTGGATAAAATCTTGTCAGATTTTGGGGGAGTTGCTTTGTCTCTGAGTCTTGCAATCAAATTTAAATTTGATTTGAGCAGATAGCTCTCTCAATTAGTTTATTCATAAATACTCATAAAGGAGATGCTATAGGAAGCCCCAATTTCATAAGCATGCAGATAGACCTCCCCTGCTGCCACTGAAGTAGACTGAGAACCCCGAATAGGTCTTGCTTTCGGATGTGAAGAGTTGACTCCTCAGGTATCTGTTTACCATTGTCCTTTTCTACAACTGAATATTTAATGCGGATACACTGTTTCCTAAGCCTGTAAATAATTCTCTTTGCTGTCGCTCTGTAGAAATAAAGTAAAAAAAGAATAAAAAGTTTACAGTGCCTTCACAAATGCCACATATTCTATCATGAACAGAAGCTGTTTAACAGGATTGTAGCTTGGACAGAGTAGCATGGAAAGCAGTGATTAAAAAGCTGAGAAGCTTTTTTTGCTTATGTGTTTTATTGCTGTTTTGGGAAAGAATGGCTTCACATCCAGAAAGGTGTAAGTGTGTCCTGTGCATTTATAGTGTTTGTCCTGATAATCATCAGCAAAGGAATAAATTGCAGTGTGTAGTCACTATGCACTATATTCATATGTTGGGAGATCTTGTACGTGGGAGGGGACTTGGCATTGAGTTTCCTCACACAGAGCGAAATACAGACTTGAATGTTTGTGAGACTGAGGGACTAAGGCCTGCAACATCTCATTTTCCAGTTTGTAAAAATGTGCTTATTTTGTTTGCAATCTGATGAGTGGAGAGCCTTCTGACAGTAGTCTTGCTACAGTGTTCCACCTCAGAGTGACCAGTTGTCTTTTCAGTAATTGTTACTCATTTTGCTCCTAAAGCATGGAGCTAAGAAGAGGGATGCCTGAGGAGATTTTAGCTGATGAACAAAACCAAGATGATCTATGTTTTTTTTTCCTCTAGCATGTTGGTAATGTGTTTTTTTTTCCCCACTCTGGGTTCAGAGTTCTGTTGTTAGAGAATGGAGTGCTTGTATTTGCTGTTGTACTACAGTAGTTGTCATAATGCAAATGAGTAATTGGCAATTGATTTTTTCTGTTTGTTTGTTATTGGCAGATTCCTACAAGAGGGAGTAATTGGTGGTCATTATATGTGACATGAACTTCGTTTTTATTTTCAACTGCCTCTTTCTTCTGCCAAGAGATTTGTTATCTCAGTAGGGATCCTTCTCATCTTGCTTTTGTCAGAACACACTGGAAAAAGAAGAGTCCACAATTGATTTTTTTTATCCCTTTGCATTTTTTCTGCAGTTTTATGGATGCTATATTGCAAAAATGGGCTTTAGGAAAAGTAGAAAATTAAAGAAGGATGTGTTATTTTTTTTCATTTTCCAAATTCAATGTCTGTATAAAAATGCTCTTTGTGAGTCAAACAGGTATCCAAGAAAATCAAACTACCAATACTACCACACTCATTACCACCTGATGGACATAATGTAAATAAAATAAAGATTGTCCAAAGGGTCCTTCTTCCCCGTTTCTGAGCTAAAAATATGCCCACCTTTGTCCTTGCCTTGCCAGCACGTGAGCAAATACCGGCCAGGTTCAGGATGGGCTTGGCAGGGCAGTGAGCTCTGAGCTCGGGCTCCTGGTGAGCCCATGTCCATCTGGTGCCTGTGCTGTGGTGACAGAGCCTTAGCCATAACTGCAGCCAGCTGCCCACCCAGTCAGGGAGGGCTCCTGGGGACCAGGCTCAGTGCCCCTGAACCACCTGGTATTGAATGCTCTGGAAGGTGAGCATTGGAGTGAAACTGAGGCACCTGCCCAAGTGGCAGCGCAGGAGACTGGAGATAGTACAAAATTAACTGCATTAAGGACTTGGTTATAAAAAGTCTGAGACTGGTAGAGAAATGGTAACCTTGCAGAGAATGTTTCTCAGTGAAGATTCCATCCCTGGAGGGTGCCAACAGCATTAGAACTGTCAGCTCTGACGGCCTCTCTGCTGTCCGTGTGCCCAGACACACAATTTTTTACTTGAACCTACAGAAATGAGAGAAAGTTTCTCTAATCACAGAATTACAGAATAAGCTGAGTTGAAAGAGACCCACAAGGATCATTGAGTCCTGGCCCTGCCCAGCACCATCTCCAAGAGTCTCATCATGTGCCTGAGAGCACTGTCCACATCCTCCTTGAGCTCTGTCAGCCTTGAGGCTGTGACCACTGCCCTGGGGAGCCTGTTCCACTGCCCAACCACCCCCTGGTAAAGAACCTTTTCCTGACATCCAACCTCAACCTCCCCTGGCACAACTCCAGGCCACTCCCTTGGCTCCTGTCAGTGTCACCACAGAGTGATCAGTGCCTGCCCATCCTCTTCCCCTCAGGAGGAAGTTGTGGCTGCAACGAGGTCTCCCCTCAGTCTCCTCCTCTCCAGGCTGAACTGACCAAGGGACCTCAGTCACTCCTCATATGGCTTCCCCTCAAGGCCCTTCACCATCCTCATGGCCTCCTTTGGACATTCTCTAATAGCTTTATATGTTGTATTTTGGACAAAACTGCAGACAATATTCAAAGCAAGGCCATACCAATAAAGAGTTGAATTATTATTTGCTGACTTGGAGTTAAGTAGACAAGAGCAACTAACTCCTGTGACATGTATTTATACTTTTTCATACTGTCCAGGTGTTTATAAAGTACATTGGGATCCTTAGCTGAAAGGTGGTGTATGAGCACACACAATAATTACTGTCAGATATGTGAAAGAATAAGGTCTTCCTGCCAGTAGCCTTTCCTCAAGGGGCAATTTAATTTCTTTATCTGCAGTAATTTCATTCCTGTTTCTCTTGAGATCAGAATGTGCAGTATTTAAAGCTGACTTAAACAAGAGAGAGACTCACTCTGCAATCCATTAAATCCAAAGGGATGAGTGTATGACTTCTCTGCTGGACACTTAGCTATGCACTCACAGAAGGAATCTCTCACATCCTCATGTGACTTCTGATTTTCTCTGAATGAGAAGCGAGAACCTTTACCTCTCTATTTCAGGTATGCCCTTGGCACATTTGGTTTGTTTTGGGATGCTTTTACTTGCGTTTGCTTATCCCTAGTTTAGGGTTACTGGTCTTATTTCTGAAGGATGTTTTTCAAATGTCAAAATACAATAACCAAAGTTACCATACAGTAACAGCTACATTTCTGTGAAAGCTGACAGGCTTACATTCCTAACATCTGAAATGGGTACTATTAATTCAGATACTCATGTAAAATGATATGCCTTCAGAAAGCTGCATCTCAGCCCTTCAAGAGAAAAAAGATGTGCTTTCTTAAGGTACTGGTGGATTGATGTTTAGATCTCTGGTACTCAGTCATAGCAGATATTAAACTCAGCAATTTAATGCAATGATTAAAATTAGTTTTTGTGAAAAATATTTCACTTCAACTGAGGCTATACGTCAGCAAAAGCATATTTTCTGCCAATACAGCTATTTTTGGTCTCACAAGAAGATACAGCAGTTGCACTGTGTAGTGTTTTGAAAGGTATTTTAATGTATAAACAGTAGTAGTGAGGTGAGAAGCTATTGCAGCTTATTTCAGTGGTTTACCATTGAGCAAACAGTTGGCAATTATTGCACTTGGAAGAATCCAATGTATGATTTGAATAGAAATGCTGGTTCTTCAGTGAATTCCCTTTTTACATCAGTTGTAGCATATGTCCACATTTTTTCGAACAGTAATGAATTTCCTGAGGTGCTTTCCCTTGTGCTTTTGAATGCTAAGTGTTAAAATCCAGCAGGAGAGACCTGTAGTTGACCTTTCATGCTAAATGTGAAAGGGCTGTTGTAGCCTTTAAAAGGCTTTTGTGCTTCTGGGCCTCCTGAGAAGCTCCAGTTACCTTCAGATTGGATCAGCTGTTTCAGGTGTGAAACATCAGTTGTGCAGAGTAACTTAAACATTTTTAACCTTTTATGATGAGTCTGGAAGCATCTGTTTATGCATGCAACACATCTGGCTTTGTGATGCATTCTGTCCCTTTTCCATCTGTTTGGGAGTGAAAATAACCTGTGATTTGGCTCTATTCAAAGTAGTTTTTATCTTTGAAAGTCTGAAAATGATATTGATGTGGGCAGTATGGAAAATTTCTGCAGCCATTATAGAAACTTCAACCTTTGATATTACAAGGAGTTCAGAGTAGAAGTTTGCATCTGGTTAACCCTGATGCTTGGATCGAAACACACATGGTAGGAGTTTCTGTTTCTATGGAGAGGTGGTCAAATGTCAGTCTTGATCTCAACTTAAATGGTGAATCAATATTTTATGCATTTTTCAAAGTTTAAATTTCTGATAGCCTGCTGCTTTTATTTTTCCCTGAAATGTCTCATTTCTTGCTTTTCTCTCATGTCTTTGAGAAGGGACTATGCAGCTTCTAGGTCTGTTTGGTCAGGCAGTGCAGGTGCTGGTATGTTGCTTTGTGTTTGATCCCTGTTAGTAGGACTGTCCAGGAGAGAAAGGTAAAATTGGGAAATGGGAGATCCAGTGGGATTCTGAAAATTCCCAAGTTTTTTTGCTGGTTGTCAAGTGATCTGGGAGCTCAAAGTTTACATTTGCTTAAAGGAAGCTGAGCTGTTGTGTGGAGCAGAAAGCTTTGGAGGGTTACATGGACCATTAGTGCATAGAAATACAGAGAAACCACACCTGCCTGAGGAATTCCTTGCACTGCAAACTGAATTGTTTGGAGAATATTCAAGGGAAGTATCCACAATTCCTCCTGGTTTGCACTCTGTGTATCAGAGACAGGTCACGGAGCGCAGCAGAACTTCCCGTCTGGTCTCATTTGGTCTGACTTTTCCTAGCTAAGCTGAATAATAAAAAGTATCCAATCTAATTAATGGATTTATTGTACTTGATATTCTATCTACTTGCTACAATAATGACTACTTAGTTACTGACTTAATTTCTTTATTAAAAAAAAGGCAAAGAAATTGGGATATAATTGCAGAGGTGTTACTGTGAACTCTGGCATATCTAAAAGCATGCAAGTAGCCAAGGATTTTTTTTTTTAGTAGAAATTCTTCAAATAAACTTAATTAGGAGTGCGGTAACTAAATTAGACACAGTTTGAAATTGTGATTTCTAATGTTTGTTGAAAAGAATTATATTAGCACTGATTGTGAGAATATGGCAGGCAAAGACACCCGAGGAAATGATGTAGGTGAAGTGAGAAATTCAAGCTTGGGACGACATTGTAAGAGCAGAGAAAAAAAGTAGAAAATATATTGTATTAATATCATTTCACATTCGTACTTGGCTCCAATAAGTATTTATGTTCTAATATTAATGCAGTCATATCTAATGTAACAGACTATGTTGTTATAGTTTCTGGTCCCATCACTCTATTTGAGCAATTAAAATCATTCTGTGAGTATTTCAGATTCAAAGTTTCAGTGCTTGCTGAAAATCTGATTCTTCCAGATGATTTGGACAAAATAATTCCCATTCAGAAACATTTATAGTAGTCTTTCTAGTGTTTGGAGAAATATTGTTATTTATTGACTGAATAATAAGAGCTACTTCTGAAGTACATCCACTTTCAGTTTTCTAAAATTCTAGAATATGTTCAAACCCTTCAAGTAGGTTATTATCTGCAGCAAGGACACAAAGATGGTATTGAAAATAATTTATTCAGAAAGCTGACAATACAGCAGGAGACTTATCATCAGGATATGTGTGTCTGTTTCTAACACCAGGCATATTATCCCTTATTTCTAATGCAAACAATTGGCAGTTGTGAGAATTAGGGAGAACAGCCAATGTAAAATAAAAAGAATGAAACCCACGAAACTGAAGTGGTTTAGGAAACATGTTTCAGAGTGCTTATGTGTTATCTTTCAAATCAATGAATCCTAGAGATGTGTATTTTATTATGTGCCAAGAAATGAAATAATTGTCCAATTTGAAGAGAATCAAAATGACAATAAAGTATATCTTCGAATGAGAGAAGAAACAGTATTTTTTTTTCCTCTCTTGGAATTTAAGTATAAAGAACAATGCCTTGAATACGCATCCTCAGTTCTTGGAAGAGGTAAAATTATTTTATAAGTGTATAAATGCTAAAATAATGAAACTATCCAAGCCTCTCTGATACTCTTTTCACTGCTTTAAATATCATCAAAACAACGCTCAAATAAAACTGACACTGGGGAAAAAAAGTGTGAAGTGTAGAGCCGGCAATCTGCAAATGAGAAAACTCCAAACCTCACCATCTCCTGCCTGATCTCATTGTTTTTCACACTTATTTATTTTTCCCTTTTACAAACGTGCCAGTGAAAGGGTTTGCGTAGGTTATTTGAAAACAGAACTCAGTGACGACACTTAGTCCTCCCAGAATCTGCTTGGATGAGAATGACAGGGTGTGAAATTATATCCTGCTGCTTCTTCAGCTGTGCTTTCAGCTCCAGCTTGGGACTTCAGTTTGCTTCCAGCTGTTTTCCACCCAAAGTAAAATGTTTCCTGGCCATGTGCTGCCTCTGTTTCTGTCAAGTGGGGTTAGGAACTGGTGTTGAAAGGACGATATAGTGCTCTTTACCTCCCGGAAATTCTTTTCTGCAATGAGCCATCCTAAAAGGCCAGCTGTGCCCAGCCACACAGCTGTTTCACACAGAAATAATAGCTTCAAGCTCTTTTGTCAAGGCCAAGAATCAGATCCTGTAAATTCACGAAAGATGAATGCTACAGTAAACTCTAGGAACTTTTTTGTATAAAAAAGATTATAAATAATGTAATAAAAATGAAGTGCTTTGTAGGTGACAATAGGCTTTATGGGTAGCTAATGCCATATTTAGTACTATTCTTTTATGTTTGTGTTCCAGTCAGCCAGCACAGTACCCAACCTAACCTCCAGCAGGAAATTATATATTCCATTATTCCTTATAGTACAATAAAGCCCTTTATTTATGGCGAGCATTAGTTTTGTTGTCACAGTGACAGAATTCATATCTTAGCAGTGTATCAAAGCTTTCCTTCCCTCCTTGTAATGTTTATCCCTAAAATTGTCCTGTCCTTCTGTTGTCAGACCTGCACATGGGGTTTATCTGTCAGCATTAGGAAGAAGGCTCTCACAGAAATTCTATTCTCTCTCTGGTCATATCTAACAGAAGAGGCACAAAGTTCATAAGAAATTTGTCTTTCTGTTTTTCTTCTTTTCTTCTTTTTTCTAGTTCAAGATCCAACCTGCTGATTTCATGATTGTGATTGACACTAGAGTATTGTAAATATACCCAATTATTGTATAGTGTAATGGATCCCTTTTATGAGAAGTGCTTTTTCTCTAGCGCAGTTTTCCTTCTAAAGTGTTTCATCCTCTTCAAGAAACTGATGTTCTCTAAGAGGAAATGCTCAAATATTGCCTCTGAAAGTCCTCATGCTGAGCGTGCACAAATCAGAGGGGCAATTAGAAAATTAAAATATGATTATGTGATTTCAAAGGCCAAGTGTAGGCTACAACCTGAGAAAAGCAATTAATTGTGAGACTGAAGGCAGAGGTAGCTGTAGGTTGTGTAGACATCAAACTGGTCTGTCCTTTGTTCAGGACTGAAGCGAGAATTCGGATTGCTATACTTTGCCTACAAAGTGTGAAATGAATGGGCACAAGGAATTATTTCATTAGCAATGGTCCAGGACAACTCTCTAATGTTAGAATCCAAACTTTTTAACAAAAAAATCGCTGTTAAGACTGCAAGAGACAGGAAATAATTGTATTTTAACAGAGAAAAACTCTTTATAGAACCCTTTATTTTAGTAAAATTCTGTGTGAACTGTATCAAACTCCTTTTAGCATTGAAGAAAATGAAGGATTAGCAGTCCCAGATTGAGAAGTGGAAAGAAATTCGTAACTGTACCTGTGAATATTTCAGTTTCAGCTGCTGTGGAGCAAAGCTCAGTTTTTCTTTAATGTTGCATGGACATGTGATCTTCTA
Source organism: Ploceus nigricollis (assembly GCA_013399945.1). NCBI lineage: Eukaryota > Metazoa > Chordata > Aves > Passeriformes > Ploceidae > Ploceus > Ploceus nigricollis. The sequence goes on from VXBC01010169.1 coordinate 2,410,231, forward strand.
AATGGAGGAAAAATAAAATGAGGGCACTCACTTCCTTGTGTGATATCAGATAAAATAAGACTGAGCCTAATTTATTATGTCTTATAAACAGATGCTCCTGCATATGGGCATGTTTGTGCATTTGTGTACTGATACATTTTAAGAAATGATTGCCCTCTTGGTAATTGTTGTGAATAATTATTTGTGAAAAAAGATTCCATTATGTAGGCACCTAAAATTGTCAGTCGCCTCTTCAAACAATGCTCTTCAGTTCCCACTTCCACCTTTGAATTCCCACCAAGCCTCCTTCTTTTTCCCGGTGTCAAGTAGGAGCAGGCATGTCAGCATTCAGGAAGGTATCATCACACAGTTCTTTCTAATTGCCAACACTGAATAAATTCACGTTCACTTATATCTGTGAAAAACTCACAGATTGTGCTTGCACAGTTGAGCTTGGACAATCTCATCCATCTCAGATTTTGCTTTCTCACCTAGCTGGAAAAACTCAGAATCCTTTCCATTTCTCAAACTGGAAAATAGTCCATTTTCCTTGGGGAAAAGGTTTGTAAGGGAATATAAAATGCCCTTCCAAGTCCAGATAGTCTTACCAAGTGCAGCAAGTATTTTGCACTTGTCTACAAGAACATTTCTAACCGGTAGTTGATCAGGTCAGCTGAAAACGTGAGGCAAAACCCCCCCAGAGCAATATCAGCACAGTTAATCTTTTGTAAACAGCTTTCCTTTGGTGGCTTGTACAAAATGATAAGTCGTTACTAAACCATGAGAAAGGGAATGTCTTACTGCTTGTTCAGCACTGCAGTAATTTTGAAGGACTAAACATCATTGAAAGAAAAATCTTTGTGTTTTGTATCGCACATATCCATAAAGTTTGCATAGGCATAGTAATGAATGTTGTCTAATGAATGTAAATCCACAAAATCCAAACCGACTTTGACAACTTTTGTGAAATGCTTCAACCTGTAAATTATAGTTGTTTTTCACTGTCATTATTTCAGCACACCTGCAATATTTAGCAGTTAAACATGTGCTGAAGTCCTCTGTTGCTTTCCAGAAATGCCTGCACAGCAATAAACCCCTTCCTGGAGTTTAATTCCCCCCCTGACTGGGGATTTAGGATGGTGAGCAAGTCTAAGGTTTATGACAGTGGGACAAAGCTGCTATAGGCTTGCCTGAGTTGAGCAGCAAAAGATCAGCACAGCCCTCATGACTGCACCTTTCCTGATGGTGTGGCTGGCTGGCTGGATGATCATGTCAACTAAACCAGAATTAAAAAGTCAGTTAGGAGTCCACTGGGGTTGGCACAACCCAAGCTTAGTTTCTACTGTTTCTGATGTTTCTCAGCAATTCAGCTGAGTTTTGAAGCCAAACTAATCATATTAACAAGCATTCTCATGTTTGGATAGAGGTGTCAAGGCAGCTTGTTTATGTTTTGGATCTGACATTTGCTAGTTGACCCTAATATATTGCACTTGTACATGAGCCAAACTGCTGTATCCTCACAAGATGTTACTTATATCGGGTTTCATGTGTCACTTTTTAAGGGGGATGAAAAGGACTTCACATGTGTATTTTGTGGCCATCAAAGACCATGTTTAGGGGTGGTCTAAGAGCCCACTCAGGTGTGGCAGCAGGGAGTGCTCTTGGCTTCAGCTGGACTGGCTTCCATCCTCTGACTTGAGCAGTGTCACAATGTGGTTACTTCAGAATTTAAAAAACCCCAAACTATCCACCAGCTGGTACAATGTAGTTTGTAGAGACTGTTAGCTGCAGTGACATTTTCTGAGGAGAAGGTTTCACTATGGGATCAGTAAATGTGCTCTACTTTCCACCATTCGGCTTCACCCATGAGCTGAAATTTAATGACAAAAGTGTGAGAAATGAATGTGAGAGGCTTCAATACTTTCTTATTCATGACAAGTTAGACATTTTTCCCATAAAATTAAGGGTTTCTAAGGACATAGTACAGCTGTGATCGAGTCACTGCTAATTTTGAGAGCAACCTGGTTCAATATAAGCTTTGACATTTTTCTTGTTCTAAATTTCACGACAAAATAAAACCTCGGACATCTATTACAGACAAATGCTGAGAGTGTGAATGAAGATTGAGTACAGTTTGAACAAGCAGATTTCAGCATGAACATATGAAATGTATTCCTTCATGTTAATGCCCAGAAATGTGGTTAAGAAAGATATATTTTTTCAAATCATCCTGACGTTGAGGCACAGAGCTCAAAGGACCATGTTTTAAAGGGACTTGTTTGCATGATTTCTCTTCTTTGAACCACTTTGTTTTGTTTTGTTTTTAAACACTAAAATATATTGTAATTACACTAGAGCTTTGTGTATTCTTTTATGAGATTATGGATAAATGGTAAACCTCTGGTTAGGCAGGTTATTTCCAGGACAGGGAAAAAGGGCAAGTCAAAAGGAAGGCTGTGTATGTTCTGGATCTTGTATTTTTTCCTTGGGAAAAGCAGCTGAGTGAGGTTATAGGAAGTGAGAAGTTTAGGTGTGAGTGATTTATCCCCTGTTTATTTATCTGCTCCTGGATTTCTGCATTTGACCTGTGATGCTGTTGGGGTGGGACTTGGTTGTCTGTGCAGTGTTAAACCCCATAGCCTTGAGCCTCTGGGAAGGCTTGCAGAGCCACCCAAATGCATGAACTGGCTCTTCCTAAGAGTCATTCTCAGACCACAGGGAAAGGCAATTGATGGAGTTTCCCTGTTGGCACTTGCTATGGAAAATGGCTGTGTGGAATACTCTTCTTCAGAGAGCACTGCAGGGAAAAAGGTTAAAAAAAGTCTTTTCCACCTAATTAGTCCTGCTTGCCTAACTGGAGGAGGTTCATGCAGTGGCTTTTTTCTTTTCTCTTATTTATTTATTTTGTCTTTTTTTTCCCCCTCCTGCTGTGTTACAGATATACGTGGAGTGCAGGGATTTCTCGATCAGGCCTCCAGACTGGGACTTGATGTATCATTACAGAAAGTGGACAGGAACATCAGCAGAGTGTTTTCCAACCTTTTTACCACCATGAAGACGGAGGAGCTGAACCGGTACCGGGACACGCTGCGAAGGGCCATCCTGCTCCTGAGCCCACGGGGAGCCCAGACTTTCATTAATGAGGTACGTGCACAGGGGTTTTATCACCAGCGTTTCAGAAACATGATTGTGACCCGTGTTTTGCCCTTTTGACAGTGCTGGTTGTTTAATGTCAAATAAGATTGTCAGACTCCAGTGCCAGGGAATTGAAATGTCTCATGCTCCGTGGAATGCTTGCTTTGTGGTTAATGCAAATGGGGCAATGTGGGCCAGATATTATATAATATAATATACACCTCTGTGGGGGGTAATTATTTTTGTCTGGTTGTCTTCTGTATCAGTACTTTCATCCTGGATTTCAACCACTGTTAACAAGTGACCAGAAATTCTGCAACAATCTATTAGAAATGAAATATAATGTGCCTGAGAGAGCTGTCTTTGCTGTGGAAATCTCCAAATTTCTATTCAAGAGGCACATTACTGATGGTTGAAAGTGGAATCAAAGAGATTTTTATGAAATATAAAGTTGGAATTATATGTTTGTCTTATTTTCTTAGTGGTTTCTTGAAATCAGCGATGCTAATTAGGACAGGGAGGCAGCTGTTGGGCAAACTTTTAATTAACGTGCTGTGGGCTAAGTTTTGGCATTAATTAGTTTTATCCAGCTTTCTTAATATTAAATAATGAATTATTTTACAGTGCTTTCTATGTCAGAGCTGAGAATGAGAATTTGAGCCTCAGTTTAAGTTTGTGTATTCATTAGCTAAGATTTTGGCAATAAAGTGGGGGTTTGAATTTTTTTATCTAACCAGGGATATGACTGAACCAAGAAATTAAAATGTGGATGGGACATGTTTCCAATTATCAGTTTTGCTCCATCAAAGCCTGTTAAATTAAAAAAAATCAACTCAAATTAGCTCATTAGGGTTTTTTTTTTACCATAAGAGCCTCAGTAAATTATCCGCATTTGTGTTCATCAGTGATTTTTTTAAATAATAAGGTAAATTTTATCCTAAATAAATGAGGCAAATAGGTAGTTTGGAAAAGACTAAGTACAGGGATAAATTCTCCTCGGGTTTGTGCACACACAGGTGTTTCCAGTAGAAGAATGAGGGAGTTACCTGCCCTCCAAGTGTGTGCAGCTCTCCACAGCTCAGTCAGCTGTTTTCATAGGAGACCTCCAGCAGAAATGCACATTGCCAGGGAGTCCAAACAAATTATCCAAACCAGGTTAAAAGGAATTGTTTTATTCAGAGCCCAGCTGGGTGGAAGTTGTGTCCCCCTTGGGGACACAGGTCTCTGGGACTGTTTGGTGAGTCAGGTGAGTGCCCTGTCAGAACCCTGAGGTGTCTCCAGGGTAGGGGCCAGTATTAAACTGCATTAAACTCTTTCACTACTCACTTCACCTTATAGCACTGTGTATTATAGGCATTAAGACTAATGACCCTGATATATTTCCAGCTCCCTGCAGGAGTTTAACAGTGGGCAGAAATGAAAAGTAATTTATTTGGCAATCTTCCTGTATTGAATCTTGACTGAGTCAGAAAAGCTTTGTAAGAGAAAATTTAAATCTTAGAAAGGAATTCTCAAAAGGCTTGAAGGTATGAGGTGCAGAGTGTAGGGGAGAATCTTTCCCAGACAGAGGCTGAACTTATATTTTGTGGAGAGTTACAATGACTGCAGTTCTTCAGTATCTCAGTCAATAAGTGCAACTAATTATCTGCAGCACATTTTCAGGGAGTCTAGAATAACAACCTGCAGCTTAAATGAAATATGCATTTTTATGTATTTTACTGAAATGCATCATTCACAATGCATGGCAGTAAATTCCTTCAATAGCTTGAAGGAACTTACTCAATTCCACAGTTAGTATTTTATACTATAGGTACCATATTGCTCTATACTGACTGCTGTTGTTACCAGTCTCACTCTACACCTTGGAAATTGTTTGAGGTATTTTTTCAGTTTTGGGGGAAAAAAAGCCCTCTGAAAAAATCTAAGTGGCAATGCTAGAAGGAAATGTAAGGATATTATTTTTAGATTTTGCACATATTTATTTTCTTTTTTCTTTAACTCCAGTTAGAAAAAGAAATTGAAGAACAAATGGAAAATTTCATGTGAAAAAGAGGTTTCTTATTAAGATTTTCAGTTTTGCTGAGTTGGTATTTTGTAGTAGGGAAAACTGTGTGACAAACTTCAACCAGATTTTTGTTAAAATGTGTTGGCTAATAGCATATCTTCATGAAAACCAGGTGCTGAACACCAACCCTCTGGTGAAATAGAGAACAAAAATAAGAAGAGTGTTTGGATTATGAAACCTGAAATAAACAGATTTAACAGATTTTTCCTGAGCACAAGTCATAGATGTCAGCTGTTGGAAACTGGTACAAGATCTATTTTGCCTCGTTTGATACTGCAAGTTTTATATTTTTCTTCCTAAAAATACAGATCTGGGTTTTAGCCTCATCATCTCTTGGGTGTGCCAGAGAGATCTCATCTGACTTTGGATGTACAAAGTTAGGGAATTCTGCCATCTCATGTGTGAAAAACTTTTGAATTGTGGAAGAATTCAATTTCTCTAATTTTTATTTAGGGATGGTTCTCATTTAACTGTCTTAACATCTCAGTGCCTGGTTCTGTCATGTGTCAAAATTACTGCAGTAGAAATTGACCCTTCATAAGTTTTCAAGATTTAGTATTTTGCTATGAAACTGTTTTGACTGTAAGAACAGAGAGGAGAAGGAAAAAAAAAAATCTTTTCAATGGTATTGCTATAAATTTGGAATCAGCCTTTATTCAGAACAGGGATGGTAAATGAATTTATAAAATGTTAACTGTCTTAGGCTATGCATTAAAAGGGCATTTAGGGACTGAAGCACACCTAAAGAGTGTCCTTCCTTAAACAGTTGAGAAAAATGTTCCTTTCTCCATCTGCAGAAATCCCAGATATATTTGTCTCAATTGTAACAGGTGTATGTGTGCCAGGAAAACAATTTTATATTTTGAAAAACATGTGATCCTCTTGCAAGGAGATATGAAAAACTAATAATTCAGAAATGAGAAGATTTAGCACTTTTCCCTTTTCTGTTAGTTTCTTTGGCCCAGACATAGGACTCTGAGACTCTAAAGGCTCCCTCCTTGAGACAGTGAGGATTCACCTGCCTCTTTCACTTAGCAATGGATATGTTTTTTCAATTGCAAGTAGAGGTATTATTTGTATGGATTGCTTTTATCATTAGGGCTGTACAGTGAAATGAATAAATGGAAAAAAAGTTCAAAGAGGTGAAAAAAATGATGAAAGGATGGGAGAGCACGACCTCTGAGGAGAGGCCTCAGGAACACGCTGTATCCAGCCTGCCTGAGGGAACAGAGCTGCCAGGCACTTGAGAGGAAACATGAGTGGAGGAGGAGGAGGAATTATTTAAGGTGATCATGGGATGTCTAACAAGAAGTAATGACCCGAAGCTAAACAGGGAATGCTTTCTAACAGGGAGGTCAGTCAGACAATGGAGTGCTGGGCAGGAGAGTTCAGGGAGGCATCGTTCTGCAGGGCTTTCAAGAGTTCACTAGATAAAACACTCTGGTAAATCAGGCTAGCAGTTTATCCTGAGCTGGTGTGCAGGATGTTCTAGGTGACCCAGGAGCCCTCCTGAAGACCTGCCAGGAAACATTTGTTGTGTGAATAAGTTTAGACTTTGTACTTTTTATATACAACCTATCTGAAGAGGAGGAAAAAATCTTGTATTTCAGCACTTCTCAAGTTTCCTGTGGCAGGTGTGCAGTTCCTGACCTCTGTGGAGGGTTTGGTTTCTTAATTCTTCAAGAACACGTGGTTTATTTGGGATATGTATTTTAATAGGATTTGTCTTTATAAATATAGGTGATATCAATTGCTTCATAGACTTGACTCTTCCTTTGCAGTATTTATATACAACCTTTGCTTTTGAACACCAGTGAAATGGAGGCTGTAGCCCAGTTGCATGTAGTTATTGACTTGAATATAGAAGGCATTATCAGCCTTACAAAACCTTTAACTCAGCATTACTTGTAGTTTTGGCAGCTTCACTGGAGTGAAAAATGTTTTTGTTGAGTTGGATCTCTGAAGATGCTTGTGATGCTTGTAGTTCCTTGTGAGCCTGCCTTGCCTGTAAGCTGGTGAGCTGGCTGCAGGAAGGTTGTATGCATATCCCTGCAGCACAGCAGCCTAAAGCAGAACTCTCTGCATGCCTAGGATAGTAAGCAAGTTCAAAAAAGAGAAGACTATAATAAAAGAGAGCAGATTAATTTTTTAAGAAATTAATGCAGAACTGCTTTATCAATGCGGCAGGGTTATGTGAATCACAGCAATTCCAATTTGAGCTGAAGCTAAAAATTTCCAATATAACACTGTGTTAAACAGCTGTAATTTATCTCTGCCCTGTTTATATAATCACCTCAGTGTCCTCATTGGAAAGCAAAGACTTCTGTGTTTCTCTTTCACCCTAGTTCCTGCTGAGTGTTCTGACTGATTCTTTATCGATATCCTGCTTTTGGTTTGGGCTTTTGGGGTCATTTCACAGTGATTTGTGGCCTTCCTTCAATCCTGGCCTCTGAAGATGCTGAGCTCCTTCTTCCCAGAGCACTCTCAGTTGGCAGCTGTTAGAGAACTGTGCTCCAGCCTTCTCCTTTCCTTTCTGCAGCTGGTGACATGCTATTGCTTGACTGGAACTGAATGAAGTATTTATGGCATCTTGAACAATTTGCACCCACAAGCAATTGTATGAAATAGTTTTCCAGGGACATTCACTTCTCAGAATTTAACAGGAAAAAGTTCAATATTAATTTTCTGGCACTTAGCACTTCATCTCTCTCTCTCTTTTTTGTTTTCTTTTTATGTTACAAACATTCAACATATTAGTCCATATCTCTGTTTTATATGCAGTATATAAACATCTCAAAATATTGTTGAATAATTTTGGGAAAAAATATTATGCCTCTTCTGTTTTTAGAAGGCAATTTCTATGTTTACAGAGCTGCTAGTGATTTGTGAGTGCTGGTAACAGAGCTGTAGAAATAATACATTCTTCTTTCAATAGTTCAAGTTAAATTATGCCCGCCTTATTTCTTCTAAATCCTCCTCTGGTATTCTATTTCTTCCTTAGAGCTAAAATCTTGTCTGCTATTGTTGACATTTTCAATATGCTAAGACTCTTTGTGCTTAAAGAGAATAATAATTATAATTAAAGCCCAAGCAAACCTCATTGAATTGCTAAAACTTAAGTGTAAACAAAGCCCTCCCATTCTGGGATAAATTGGCTTTGAAGCAAGTTTCTTTCCACTGGGCCAAAAAACCTCCCAAAACACAAACCCTCCTACATTTTTCTTCACAATGACTAATCCAAGGGATGGGGTTATTCTCACAGGAATCCCAATCAAATGTGTTTGGAACACTCAATTACATGGATTTGTAGACACTGTGAAGAGGGGGAAAAATTGTTGAACAAATGACTTTATGAATTGCTTACATGGCTTCATTTAAATGCTATTTCATTTACAGTAGTAAATAGCATTTACTACTGCAGGTAGAAGCGACAATAATTTAAATTTATTTTTTTTACTGCACTAGAATATTGCATGAGATTTTGAACCTGAATGTTGAAATCATGGGAGGCAGGAGGCTTGCATCCAGTTTTGTATATCTAACAATAACTGATAGCAGTTTTGTGAGGCTTTATGGGTCAATTGAGCAAAAAAAATACAGAAACTGGATGCACTGGCCAGAGGTACACAAAGGCCTTTTGAGTCTAAATACTGCTTTACTGGCAGTTTTACCAAGTCTCTCAGTGTCAGCAATGATGTCTGGTGTGAAAGAACCTGATTTCTCTGCTCATGTTCTGAATCTGATGACTGGGTGCATATACATAGAATATCATGCATTTTTAAATGTCATTAAATCTGTATGTACAGGAACCAGGCTTTCCTCCTGCTCCAAATGCTTCATCCTCAGTGCACTTTTGGGTCCTTGTTTCATTGCAGGTGTTCAGCTGCTAAAGCATGAGTCATTTCAAAATTTTGCTGCTGTCCACACATAAGGATGTCAAGTCCAAAGGAAACTGTGCCAAACATCTACCTCAAAAATTGTTAAAAAAACTTGAATTAACATTAATTTGTGTTGTGAGCTTCACTAATTTTTTTAACAAACCATTTTTTCAACATTTTTTGTTATTTTTTATTTGCTGATCTAGAGCTCTGAAGAGATTTAACCTCAAGATAGGGAAGAGTCTATCTGTCAGGAGAGGCTGCATTTATGTTTGGGGTTTTTGGAAGGAACAGGATCTATTAATGATTTGGAAACAGATGTGTTGTACTGGGACAGACAATCCACTTTCTTTAGTATGGCCTTTAAAGCACTCAGTGCTGGCTTTTGCAAGAGCTGAGACAGGACAAATCTAGCGGGCACTAAATACCAAGGCTATCAAAAACTAACCCTCTCTCCAGCTACTCCTTCATGGATTTGTTTTCCAAATTATTTCACTTCAGGATGTTTGGGTGACCCCTTGAATACTGTGCAATTTAAAGTTCCCATTTTAGTATTTTTAGTATAGTGCAAAGTGGAATTGAATACTCTGACATATCTGTGGTCATTATAATACATAAATATATGCAAAATGTTTCTCTGAAATAGTGCAAAGCTGTAGATGACTTTATCATTCTCAGCAAGGATAATTTTCTGCAATTTAGGTATAATTTACAAGAAAGGAGATATTACTAATTAATTATGGATGATTAATTTTAAAATAGGGTCCTGCAGTTGCATTTCATCACTATACCAGTGTTTGCCATTGTAAGGCACTGGCAGAAGCAGCACAGGTACATGAGGAAAATATGTTTGCCTTACAAAACTCAGAAAAAGTAATGGCCATAAAGAAGCTATTTACCATCTTCCAGTTTTACTTTTTCATATAAATTTGGTGAATTGTTTAGCTGACTCTTCTGGGGAAACTTGGCTTTGAGGATTAGAAAATACATTCTGTAATTATTCAAAATTAAATTTTTGAACTTAAAACACCAGTGTGTACACATCCTAGGTACAGGTTGACTTTTTCCAAGTTTCTAAGCACAGGGACTGACTTGGGAGTACAGGACTCTGCACAATCATCTCTCGCCTAAAATGCACTTCTAGACCTGTTGTGCTGGATTGAGAAAATCACTGATCCATTTTGTTTGTTGTCCCAGAGGTCACAGAAGAAGGCCATTATCCTTGGAAGGGATGAGTAATAATTGCTGATAATAATTTGCACCTGCTTGGTATCTTTTCACAGCAGGTTTTTAGCAACTTTTAGCCCGTGAAATAAAATTATATTTACCCAAGACTTATTTTTAGTTTCAAACTAATTAAAAAATCAATTTAAGCCTTTACTAATTGCTGGCAGCACACAGTTTAGTGCTCTGTAGGAGAGAAGAGCTCAGGTGAGATTTATGTGGGTTTAAGATTAATCCCAAGGAAGGCATCCTAGGACTGGTGCTGTGTTCTTCTTCCAGTTCTGTGCCAGGCAGGCAGCACCCAGTGCAGGTGTGAGGGTGAGCCTTGCTGGGGCTCTGCCCCCTGTGTAGGAAACAACTCTGAGTGTTTTGTCTGTTCCTTCACAGTTCAAAGGGTAGAGTTCCTAGAAAATCCAAAACACAGGGTCGAGGGAGCACTCTGCAAGTGCAAGGGGAGAAATGTTTGGGAGCCTTGTTCATCAAGGACAAGCGGTTAGATCTGATTAAATAAAGGTTATAACTTGAGACAGCGTGGTAACTGTGCAAGGAGATTGCCTTTTCCTGAGGCAAGGAGTGTTCTGTGCCAGAGGAACAGCGCGGAGTGTCGTCAGCTCCAAGTGCCAGGTGTCCCTTCATTTACCTTGGGACCTTGGAGGGTGGCAAATACCACAAAACTAGCAAGGGTTTAAGAGCTCTTTTGGAAAGGGAGTGGAGTCCTATGCTAATAATTACTTTTCCTAGTGCTATTATAACTGGTGTTCTTGTGCTTGCTGTACTTGAATGGCTTGTTATGAACAGAGATGTTGTTTTACTGGGTGCTGTATGAATTTGTGTCCCTGAAGAATTTGCAGTGTGCAAGAAATGACAGATAGAGACATCTGTGGAGTAAGAGAGATTGTTGATAAATGTTATGTGACACAAATAATGTCCTCATTCCATGATCTTAGAAATCAGCATTTTGAAAATAAAAGAAATTAAATTGAATGAAATTAAATGAAGAATTTTGAAATACTTGTGGAAATGTTTTTATAAATAGGGGTAGGTGAAGGACATTGAAACTAAGGCCAGAATCTTCATGATAAGTTAGAGATAACCTGAAAGATTGGAATAAAAAGTGTGTGGTATTGGAAGTGAAGATTGTTAGAATATCTTTGATGTGACAGGTAACTAGGGAGCTGTTGAAGCAATATGAGGAGTTGGGTGAAATGATCAAAGAAAGAGTTAGAGATCCTCCTTGCAGCAGAAGTTTCACTGAGATATGAGAGGAGCTTGATTCTTAAGGTCAGAAAGATGAACTTGGAAGTAATCAATACGGAATATCATCAGAGCTGGGAAAGGAATTTCTGCATTACAGATGGGTTAAAAAACCTGTTTATTAGAAAGATTATGTCTAGAGAATCTCTGAGATTTTGGGTTTATCCTGGATGAGAAGTAAGAGTCAAAGATGGCACTTGTGTTGTAGTCCAAATTGGCAGGTTTCATATTCTGGCTGTCCATTTTGACTGAAAAAAAGGATTTTCTTTTCCTTTTGAAGGGAGAGTGTTGAGAAATCTCCTTATCCCCATGAAGCTTGTAGGGATATCCTGAAAGCAGTCAGTTTAGACTGACCAGAATATGAAAAATGTCTCACAGAGAAGTAGATCAAGACTCATCAGCATATGAATGACAGGGGATTTTTTTTGCTAGTTTGCTTGCTGGATGGAGTTAATGTAAAGAAAGAAGATTACAGAGTGAATGAGTGTGGGACCCTCCATGGGAATTTCACAGAAAGTATTCCCTGGAGAGACTGTGCTGGAGTGTCATAAGAGGAAAACCCAGAGAGAGGTGCTGGGAGGAGGAGGTTTATCAAGAAGAAATGTCATCAACTCTATTAAAAGCATCTGGCAAGTCCAGCAGGAGACAATAACAATTTCAGAGTGTGGCTAGAAAAGTGAATGTCAGTAGGACCAGTTTCAGTCAAGTGAATCATGTGTTAGAGGGTCTGCAGGTGGAAGGGAGAGGAGGAATGGGGTGATGGGTATAGGGATTGAAGAGAGTGAGAAAGGACAGGTCTAAAACACTTTGTGGTCTCAGGGGAGAGAAACAGGGCAAGAAGAAACTACTTTAAAGGTATGTGGTGAGTCTAATTGTTCTGAGGGCAGCCATGTGGAAGATGTCTTCAAGGGTTCCAAAGGCTGGGAGGCATTGGACATGTGGAATGAAGGGACAGGCTGGCAGTGGGAGCACTTTGTGTGGGCTGGGGTTTACATCACCTTTGTGAATGGGCACTGTGTGAGCTCCAGGGTGACAAATTAGGAGTGAGCTCTGTTTGTCTTTGCAGCTCTTATCAGATGTGCAGCTGCTTTGTGTATTGTCCCCCAGTCAAAGCTGTATATTGGTAGACAGTAGAAATGATTGTTGCTGGGTTTTCTGCTGTGTGCAAAATTTCTTGAGAGAAAAGAGTTTTTCAGGTCTTGAAGCTTTTCCTTTGCAGTGTGAGGGCTGAGGGAATAAAAGCAGCTCTGACAGTATCCTCTGTGGGGAAGGACTTTGTGTCCTAAGGATAACTTCTGATAGTTTTCATTTTTAGTAATAGCTTTTTACTGAATAAGTCTTCTTGCTGAAATTTGCAGAGAAAGAAGTATAATCAGGTTTCTGTACAGAGATTTGCTGTTATTGCCATTGTTTTTGTTCACTGCTTGTTCAGGGTTTTGTTAAGATATGTTTTCATAGCTTTTATTCAGAGATCAATTTCGAAGGTTGATCTCTTTCTGTTGAGACAGGTACCTAATGATTATCGTTACAGAACATTAAATGTGGAGGCAGAGGGTCATTAGTCCCTTTTTTACCAGCTGGGGCATGGGGTTACAGAGAAAGCAGGCAATTTACTGACTTCACCTGAAACAGGGATTGAAGTTCTAAATGTCAAACCAAGAACTTGCCCAAAAGGTCATCCTTTCATTTGATAGTGCCAGGTATGTCTTTGCCACCATTGACCCCTGATTGTTTCATTTGAAAGAGCTGATTGTCCTGTCAGTCCAGGGATCCTTTCTTCAGGCATGCGGCCTTTAACCCCTCCATGCTGTGTCAGATATTAAAACTCTTTTAATAGTGTGTGTTGGCTTTAGTTTCAGGTAAACAATGAAGCTTGCACATAGAGTCCTACAGAGCATTTAAAGGGGTACTCAGGTAACTTCAGAAGTCTGTATTTTATTTATTGAATGGAGTCCTTTCATTGTTGTGGAGTTATAGTTCGCTATAGACCATGCACTATGAAAGAGATCAATTTGTTTGGCACTGACCCATCCATTTAACTTGAAGCAATCAGATTTAAAGCTTTGCACTTTGTTAATGTGTGTGCAAATAGCAACTGGGTTCCAAGGACACTCTAGGAAAGCACCTTGAGTGATTGGTCTTGATATATAATTCATATTTTGCTTCCAGCTTTCCAAAGGAAAAAAAAAATCACATTAAAATTATTTTTAGATAATACTGTAAAGGGAAAAGATTTAAGCATTGGCGTAGGACGACGACTTTGTGTGTTTAGTGGAATTATATTGACTTGAAAATGTTGCAAGTTCCCTAACAAGTTTTTCCATAATTTTATTAAAGAGTAAAGAGATTATTTTGAGATGTACATCAACATGTTAAAAAGTCCTCCAAACAAAACTCATTGCACCACAGTGTTCCTTTTCTGAGCTGTACTAGCATTCAAGGTATTTTAAAAATCAATGTCAGTTCTGAATGCATCTTGATTGAGAGTAAGAACCACTAGCAAATAGAGCATTTCAGCCTGGATACAGTTATGAATTCTTAATAAAAGTGTGCAGCTCAAGACAGACTCATCCCTGATGGCTCCCACGAACAGGAGGCACCCTAACACTGGAAATGCCCCTGTGCAAATAAGGTGGTTACACCATCCAGGGCAAATAAGCAGTGGAACTGTCCAATTTGAAAAAAATCTGTGGCATGCTCAAGTGATAAAAATAATACCAAGGAGACAAAATAGTAATAAAAGGAGGACCCTAAAACCCCATAAAATTAATTAATAATTACTTAATAGAGCTAATTAATAGCTATTGTATTTAGTGCTGAGCATGTCAAAGTNAAAATATGTATGTACTGTGTGTATTTTATATCTCTATATACATGTACAGCTTGCAGATTATACAATGCCCAGGTCAGTCACTTAATAAGGAATTTGTATGTCTGGAAATACAGAAGAACAGAGAGTAAATGTTTGTGTTTTGTGCAGCTGAAAAAGAGAATAAAGATATTGGAGCAGAAATGAGCCAGAGTGCAAGCTCTTCAGGGTTTTTCTGTTTCAGATCATTAAGATCATTCACATTTCTGATGTGCTCTACTGATAATGGCAAATAGTGCTGGCACCTTTCAGCATAAACTAGGTGAAGGACTGTGTCTTCAAAAGCCTTTTGGAATTGGGCATTATTCATGCAGGGGACTTGCAATGCTGACCAAATGGAACAGGAACAGCGTAGAAAAACTACCTCACTGAGGCTCATCAGCCCTGAGCTTTCTGTGAATGGTGAAGATACAAAAAGTAAAATAAAAAAAAGGTAGAACCCTTACTATGAGTGAGCAGGGAAAAGCTGTATCCTGGCAAAGAGCTGCGATCTCTTAGGGAACATGAGGAATGGTTTAGTGTGAGTGATAACATCAGCCAGGCTTTGGTCCCAGAACTCTCTGCAGTTTAATGGTGACTTGAGCAGAAACTGCTATTTGTGATTTCCAAATGAAATTTGTGGAATGCTGCAGTCCCAGATGATAAGGAAAGCAATCCTGAATGAAATGACTCAGTGGCAGTGTCCAAGCATCAACAAATTTGTGAATAACCTGAGGCTGAATAGTCAATTTTGGCATTTCAAGGCTGGTCCTCCTGGCATCAGCAGAGGAAAGGCCTGGCTGGCTACACGGAGTTAGAAGTTACTGAGAAGGTAAAAGGGAGTCTTGAGCTCTTTAGTGTTTTAAGTAGGAAATCTATGGATGTGTTTAAATTAACCTGGCTGTGCTGGTGCTCCTGTTGCTGATAGCAGCTGCCTCATTATGTCAGGGATATAGCAGTCACACTGATGTGGCCACAGTGTGGTGTGCATAATCCTTATCTCTGGTCTGGTTTTTGCTACTTTGAAAAATGAAATTCAACTTTGCTAGCCAGAATATTAATGTCTTTCTCTTGTTCCTTTTATTTCACTCCTCTTTCCAAAGTTTCCCTTTGTGATAGATTTGACTCATTACTTGTGGTAAATAAGAGTTTCAAAGATCCTTACAGTAAATAATAGTGCTGCTGATGTTAAAATTATCTACATAGGCATTTAATGAGCTATGTTTGCACTGTTATAATTGGTAATCTAAAGTTAGAATTAAGAGTATATATAAATCTTTACAGAGAGGTAATGGCCCAGTTATGCTGTGTCCAGGAGCTTTGCTTGTGGAAAGCTCGAGTAAATTCTTGTCATTTTAACGAAAAATTTATTAAATTTATTAATTTATTTATTAAATTTATATAATATAATATATAAATTTATATATAATATATAATAATATAAATTTATTAAAAAGAAACCTCCAAAACCACAAAAACCCACAAGATCTTGCTAAACCGCTGAAGCTTTCATGCTGGTTGCTGTAATTAAGAGTGAACACAGTGAATGTTACCACAGCACTGAAGCTGTGAACACCCTCTGTGGCTGTGGGCAAACAGTTAAATCAAGAGACCAATGGTTCTAGAGCATAATGGCACCTCTCAATTTCCCACTCTGGTATTGATTTGCAAATGAATATGCCTGTTTGTTTATTGGAATCGCTATTACTTCAGCAAAGTGTTCCAGCCAAGATGCAGCAACTTTCCAAGGGCTCTGGATTTCATTGTTTGTCACTGTCAGTTGTGTGTGGAAGGATCAGGAGACCTAGCAATGGAGACTTGGAGTAAGAAAAAAAACAACCCACCAAACCAAGAACAAAAATTTGTGAGCTAGAAAAGTACTTTGGTGCTCGAGTTCTTAAAAAGACTAAATAAATTTTAAAGAATAAGAATACAGCAGTGTTTCAATTGCTTTAATAAGGACAAAGTAGTATGGGAAATCAGAGCATGTGTGCCACTACTTTTGCTAATGCTCATTATTTACTTGTCATTATTTATAAGCAGTCCTAAACCAGTTGCTAATCTTCTGGAGCAAGACTTGCGATATGGAGAATCTGTTTGCAGTAGATATATAATTGTGTGAATATTTCAGGGATAACTTGTTCCTATCACAGCAAAAGTGTGAGGATAAAATCCACTTGTGTTCCGCTGATGTTCCTAAAAAATCAGAGCAAAGTAACTAGAACAAGGCAAGCTAAGTGGATGGGGTAGTTTAGATGACTGGGCAAGTCAGATGTTTGTGTCAGTGTCTTGGGTTTGAATTATCCTTATAAAGAGTGTTTGAGGAAACTTTAAAAACCCTTTTTGTTAATCAACAAATTCTTTGTTCACCTAGAATGACCGGTTTCCATACAGTGTGTTAATGTTAGGAAGAAAATTAGTGATTCTGACGCACTGCCCTTCTCCTGAACCTGCCTGTTTGTTGTTGTGCACGTTGTCCCTCAGTCTTGTGCTGTTCTCCCTTGGTCCTGCACAAGAGTGAAGGCAAGGGAATGAGGTTTGTCTTTTAAAAAGCTGGGTAAACTAACATCATCAGCATGTGAGGCAGGAGTAAGAGAGAATGGAATAGCAGAGTGCTGCATGTGTCTTGCCCTCATTCAAGTGGGGAATTTCCACTCATCAGCTGAATCTCCTGAAGAATGTCAAAATGTTATTGAAGAAAATCCCACGCAAACTCCCTCCAGCTCTTTGTTGCTCTTGACAAGAGTACATGAAGTTCTCTGATGCGCAAGGGAACTGTGTCAAAATGGCTGGTTTGTGCACTTCCTGCTGCTGTTTATTGGCAGTACAGCTTCTGGAAAGGTTAAAGTAGAGCCTATTCGTCCAGAATTCTGGCAGCAAAGGTAGCCAGAGTTTTGGTGCCAGTCCCTTCATTTGAGTTTGACCTTGCTTTCCTCTTGGTGCTCGCTGTAAAACTTCTCTGTTCCGACACTCAAAATGTTCTTGGTTTGAGAGGTTTCCAAACCTTGTGATAAAAGAGATACTTCCCTTCTGCCCTGTGTCCCCACTCAGTCACTTAAGCTCCACCAGGGCAAGTCACCAGGCTGCTGATGTCAAGGACCACTGTTAAGCTGAAGAAGGTGTAGAATGGTGGTGAATTTCTCAATGGATCTGTGAAAGTGCAAATTGCCACTTTTGTACCTGGTCTGTACTGGGCTTTTGAAGTGCTCTCCATTGCTCTCTCTTCTGAGGGCAGCCCTTTTATTTGATGGTAAAACAAGAGTTCTACCCACACAGGTGAGGACCATCTGTCTGTTCCTTCTCAAATTAGGAGTGTCTAGTCAACGGAGACTCTTAGACATCTTTATGAATAGCTTTCTGCTTGTGTATTTATTGCAGTTTTCTTCAAAACAAGAGCAGATTTTTTTCTGAGAGCAAGAAAGGAGCTGTTTTTTCTCTTGTTTCCTTGAAAGTCTTCTAAGTCATTTGGGAGAAAATATTTGGAAAAAATTGACTGTGCATCAAAGACAAAATTAGACCTTATGGGTCAGTAGCAAAAGAGAAAGTATAGAGTAAAGATGAGATTTCAGAAGATGATGCTAAGGGCTCTTGATGGTGCTTAAAAATTAAGTTCATAACAGGTTTGAGAGCATCAAGAGGGGCTGCAGAGTCACAGAATTTTTATAGAATTAGGGGAAATGTCATCTGCAGATTCATAATGTTAATATTACCATGATATCTCATTTCTTGAGTAGATCAGCAGGATTAAGTGGAGGCTGTCTAAACAAGGATGAGTTTTACCCTTAAGCCCTCAGGGATCAATAGAAATCTGAAACTGCAGAGACTGAAAATTGAGGGCTACTTGTTTTGTGTAGAAGACATTAACACTGATAGAGAGACATGAATATTTGGAGATATCCATTGATGATTAAAACAAGTGTGTCATGGAGGGAAGGAGTTCAGCAAACACCTTGAATCTTCTGCTTCTCATAATTTGAATATTGCTGGAACTGTTGTTCTGCTATTTTATCTGTATTTCTATTATATAACTCTACAGCATTGAGAAGGCAAACTGATGATGGAAAGCAAATGATAAATTTGGAGAGAGCATGCAGAGACTTGTATTTGTATTTTGGGAGTGTTTTTGGTTTGCCTTGCAAGAATCCTGTTTGTATTTAATTTAAATATTTATAAGCAAATAGTGAATTTTAAATGTAATTCAATGAGAAGGGTTTGAGTTAGCTGCTAGTTCCACCAATAAATAGTAAATTCCCTTCAAGATTAGCAAATGAAGTATGATATAAGCTATTTAAAATCCTACCAATAGAAATCTGGTTCATTAGCTATGTTGCTAAGGTTACAAATGAGTATCTTCAAATTGGCAAGCAAGTTTTATATATATGTTTATGTAGAACAGAACTTCTGGTTTTGTGTATTTGCTATCCCTAGATATAATAAAAGTAATGCATACTGACTTTGATTGTAGTTAAATAGTATGAGTATGAATTTATATGCATAGACTATAAGAAAATATTTTAATTTAGGGGTTTGATAGAGCAATCAAATGCAGCCAGTAAAGTCCTCTGTCCAACAAAATGTATGAGTTTTGGTAAGGGCAATATTCTATTTTCCTCTGAAATTTGGGTTCTGCTTTACCTTGTTTGGTCTATAATTATTCCCTCTCTGAAGTGATCCTAGTGTTTGTCCTTGTTTCCCAGACTCTGCAGTTCTCAATAGTTGGTTTGGAATAATACATTAACAAAGTATAACAGAGACTTCCACACTTCCTTTGTCTGACTGGATCTCAAAATTTGATGGATGATCCCTATTTATAGGATCAAAACCAGTTTTAGCCATGAAAATGCTCCTTTTGAGAAAATGAGATGACTGAAAAATGCTAGGAGTTCTACTTAATGGCATGCCTCTCAATGAAAATTGATATAAGGATTTGATATTAATTTATGAATTATTTAAGTCATACTTAGGATCAGATCACACTTTCTGCCTTAAGATGTCAAAGAAGCCAAGTAGCCAACACAACCTTGTCAGATCTGTATTGAGCTACCTACAGACTGTGGGCAGAGAGTGCCAAAGTCATTGGACAGATTTTATTTTAGTCTCTGACTTCACTGTTCTACCACAGTGATTTTTCCTAATGAGAAAGTTGATATCTAGGTTATCTAAACTGAGCTAATCTCTGATTTAACCTCATGCTTTGTTATTTCAACTTGTTCCACGACCCATTAGTTGTCCTGCCTGCCCACAGTAGCTGGGCTGGGTCACAGGAGAAGCAGATCAGTAGGGAATACTTGGATGCAGGGACATTTACAGATGCAGCTGTCTCACACACGTGCAGTTTGGAACATTCTTTCAGGCCTTTCTATCACTCCATTTGTAGTAGGGCTATCATTATTTCATGTTCTTTCAACAATAAAGTGCAATTCAGATGCTTTATCTCTTTGTCAGTGAATGTCACAGGCTTTGCACTGGTTTTTTTTTGGTTGATCCTAAGAAATCAAGGAGTTGGACTGTTGACTTAAGCCAGCTTAGCAATGGGTTTGTTTTGTGATGCTGAGCCATGTGGTTATTGTGTTAGAGAAATTAGGTGAAATGGGGCCCTCTATTAATAAAGCAGAACACTATAATTCCATTGCTGCAGTTTACTTTGTTGTGATGACTTGGTTTTTAGTGCATGATAGGAAAAGCTTAGGTCATATATCGATTGGAAAATTGGTTAAATCTGACTCCCTGACACTTAAAATCAACTCAGTTTGTCAATCAGAGATTAATGTCATTGGAAAAAATCCCCAAAGTAATCTTAGAGGAGGCAAAATTTAGATGAGATGATCACTCTAGGGCCTTACATAGCAGAGCTACATCACAAAGACCTTCTTTCTGTTGTGTGTAGAACAAAATTAATCATTATGAGGGTGTGAATGGATGAACTCCTAGGACTTGGTATGTCCTTAAGTAACACTCCTAATTTCTGTGATCCAGTTTTTCCTGTACTGATAGCAATGCATCCAGGGCTGTAAGTTCTAAAAATGCATATTCAGAAAGGGCCCAGGAGAATTCTCAGTGCCACCTTACTCTTCTGTGCTGACTGCAGGCTCAGGGAAGCGCTGTAGCACCTCTTACCCATGTGTCACATACTGAAAGATTGGGGTTTTGTCACAACTGGTAGAAAAAAAAAGTTACAGTAATACAGGGTTGGATTTCCTTTGTCCCTCAGACCCTGGACATTTGAAGACTTAGGAGTTTCTGCTTCTATCAGCCATAGGAAATTCTGCTCCTTTGGCCTTAGGTCTGAATGTTGACATCTGCATTAGCTGAAATCTGAGACAGACTCCATACCTTTTTGCTAGGTCAGACTGCATTCATCTTCCAGGGCCAAGTTTTCATTCCTAAAAATGGAATTCAAATAGAGGCCTTGAAAACCCTCCTCTTAACTCTTTTCTTCTCATGACTGCTCCCAGGCTTCCTTGCTGGTGCTCTCAGTTCCCTCAGAAAGCGAATTCCCAGCAGTGGTGTAGTGGGGGCAGTGTTCCTTCCCCAACACTGGGCAAATAAGGTAATCACTTCTTATCAGTGTCCTGTTTTTAAGCAAACACTTGCCAGACTGCAGCAAATAAGTTGATATTGACCAAAAGTAATTACCTCCTGAGAGATGATCAGTGTGGCAGGCTGCTCATACATCTGAAATGAGCCCTCCATTCCCTGGAGTGCATAAAGCAATTGCTGAGACACAAGAAATGAATCACTGTGATCTCAGGTCTCCCTTCCTGATGGCCTCAGATGTCCTGGGATGGGTGAATTGATGCTTGGTGCTCTCAAGTCCTTGTGGTGCAGCCACAGCCTGGCCACAGCAGATCCCAGAGATGTACCAGCTGGGAAATGAAATTAAATTAAGCTTTGCTGATGCCCAGCACCACATGGGCCAATGGAAATCAGGAGAACTCTGGAGGTAAACTCACATGCTAAAGTTACTGGTACTCTTTGAGAGAGGACCTGCAACATTAGATTTGCAATCACTTCCAAAATATTTATTATAATTAATTTTTAAAATTCTTCATATATTTTGTCTGAGTTAGTGTCAGTTATTTTTCTTTTAAAGCTCACTAAATTCTTGATCTTGATGATTTCTGTAATAAAATTTTACCTAATGTCATGTGAGAAAAATGTTCTATTATTGTGCCATGAGGCAAAAAAAAACAGTTTAAAGGCTGCTGTCTCTAGATTCTTTGTTGCTCAGAGTATTTCTATTAGATCTCCTTTTATTAATCATCTTGCTGAATACAATTCTATCATTTAAGTTCTTCTTTCTACTAGTTTTCCTTGGCTTTTGAGAATTCCTCTCACTTGGAGTTGAAGTTCTTTTACTTAGTGTAGAAGTACTGTGGCTTTGTCTGTGTTGTTCTGCAAACTGACCCCATTGGTGACCTCTAGATAAGACATTTCTTTTTTAAATATACCAAGAAATT
Source organism: Ploceus nigricollis (assembly GCA_013399945.1). Lineage (NCBI taxonomy): Eukaryota > Metazoa > Chordata > Aves > Passeriformes > Ploceidae > Ploceus > Ploceus nigricollis. The sequence goes on from VXBC01010169.1 coordinate 2,432,074, forward strand.
GAATAAAGGGAGGATAAAGTATGTCTGCAACTTATCTAATCATAAGGTGATGGAGCAAAGTGGGCAACAACGCAGAAGAGTATTAGTGGATGGAAATGACCAGAAGGAAAGTGGTGTAGCACAGAAATGACCTCAGATAACTTTCTTAAACTCTCATCTGATTTGAACTGGGAACAGCATGCATTAACCAGCCAAAGACAAATTCAACCTTTCATTAAATACTGTGACTCTGTTTTAAATAACTCTGTAGAGACTGATGGACTCATTCAGATGTACTATTTGTCTTTTGGGCTTCTATCAATGAATCAATGTCCTTTATTTGACTAGCTGACACGTATTTAATTTGGTGTAATATATGATACATGGAAAATGCCTTTCAGTTTGAAACATTAATGACTGATAGTTGCTATCATTCAAGTTCTGCCTGTTACAATTCAGTTTCTTTCTATACTCATCAAGTTTACTAATAATGATTAAAGATTTTCTTAGTTACATTGTCTTTGACAACAGTGATGATTAAAGACATGGGCAACTTGTGGTATGGAACAGTTCACTTCTGTCCATCATTGATCTTCCTTTCCAAATTATCTGCCAGTTAGACCTAAACAGAAGTATGGAAGAGCAAGGTTATTCAGCACATTTGAATGAGTAATTGATGAGCAGACATCAGTTAACCCAATAAACTATATATTTTAAAATCTGTAATCAAGGGAAGGATATTTCATGCTTATGGGAATATTGGCATTACATTGGAAATTAGATACCTGCAATTAAGATTAATAATGTATTACATTGTAATAGATAGTGCAATGGTAGTACATGGGTTTCAAATATTTAAAACTGACGCTTTGTTTGCAGTTTAGGACTTTTTTGTGAATTCTCTGTCTGGTTACATAGAGATCCCTCCTTTTTGTATATTTTTGAAGCGGGTGGGAAGAAATACTTACATTTCTTAAATGTAAAGACTTGAAAAATAAATGAGTACATGAGGAAAAAAAACCCCAAATTTTGAGCAGGGCATACATAGCTGATCTGGAGTTTTATTTCAGCACTGTGTGCCTTTGGTAAGTGTTCCTGAACTAGGATGTTTGGCACTTGACTGGACTGAGCTGCCTTGTTTTCAGTTCCCAGCTCTGTGGCTTGCCTGCTAGCTGACCCTGGACCCAGGCAGGCCACCACTGTGCCGTGTGCCTCAGTTTCCCCTTTGTAAGAATCACTTGATGGTACTGACTGGCTCCTTAAAATGCATTGAAATCAAACATGTTCCTATGGACAACCATAAGCAATGGCTGCTCTTTGCACCTCTATTTAAAAGGAGACCATACAATTCATCTTCACACCAGAAGTTTTCTTGTTTGTCACTGACACAGAAACAGAGCTTTCTGTCCCAGGCTGTGGCAGGAGGTCTAACTTCAGGAAATTACTTTATCTTGCTTCTGTTTCTTCTGTTCCCATCTGCCAAAATAGGAATCATCACCTGCTTTTTAAAGTGGTTTTGAACCTATAAGAAAACAAAATGCTGTACAAGAGGTACAATTTACTTGTGCTCTGTTTTCAGCTTTGTGCCCTAAATGGCCTAAAGTGTCAATATTTGGGGGGGCTTCATTGAGGGTTTCAGTTGTACTGGAGTAATGTACAAATATTGAATCTTAAGTGTGCAAATGAGCTTCTACACCACGTTTCTCTATTTCTTTTGCTACTTTGTAATGGTAAGTTTCAAAATTCACCATCAATTATACTCCTAAGCCCTCATTAATACTTCTAGTTCAATAGTTTCAGAGTGAGAAAAGGGTAGCTGTCTGGTTAATGATTTATATCCAGTTTCATGGCTTAAAACCCTATCTTATTTTTGTAAATATGCTTTCTAGCAAAATTGAAAAATAAATCAGAATAATTTAAGGGTTGCTTATCTGAAGTAATAATGTGCTTAATGCATTTGGATATCATTCATCATTTGAGCACTACTTTCGATATATGCATAAACTGTGATATATGTATGAAAGAATACTTTAAAATGTATTATATTCTTAGATGTAGTGTTTTCATAATAAATAGACATGCATATATTAAACATTTTTAGGGTATATGTACTTAAATAATGTGTCTTTTTCCATATATTTTTACTGAATTAAATTAAAAATGCATTTAGAAGAGCCTTAGCCACACAGACTTTGGATTCTTGAGAAGAAAATAGGTGAAGATTAGCCAATACACCTGTATATTACTGCTTTAGGCATACATATGTGGTAATTATTCTGCAGTCTTTGTTCCTTCTTTTTAAATTGACTGAGAGTGAGCTCTTAAGTCATAATAAAAAGATATGGGTGCATTCTGTGTATGAATGTATTTAGTAGACAAGAGTTCCAGATGAGGATGTAGACATATTCTCTTTGCCTTGAGTAGATTTTCAGGCTTGAAAATCTACTTCTGGCCTCTTCCCAGAAGTTCACCAGACCTTACTATATAGTCAGGTAGAGAATATGATGATGGTTTCATTTGCTGTCGTTGTTGCCTGGTTCCTTGATGCTGTGTGTGTGTGGCTCTGTCACAAAAGGCTGAATTCAAACCACTCTGTTTACAGAACTTTCATCTCTCGAGCAGTGGAGTGCTAGGCTGCTTCTTGGACTTGCATGCTTCAGCTGCAGTTCTGACCTTGACTGTGTAGTACTTTGTGTGATATTTAGACATTTAATTTGTTTTTTTGAACCCATAGAATCATGCCTGGTTTAAAGCTTGCTTCTTGCCATATGTTTGCAATGCAGTGGCTCCAAATCCTACATTATTCTTCCTTCAGTTTTCTTTTAGCTTCGGTCCTGCACAGTTTGTCACAGGCTGGACACTCAGGTAGAAGAGTGCTGCTTTAGCAGCAAGCATGATCTTTACAGGGAAGAGGTAAAATGGCTCATATCAGGATAAGACAGAACAACAAAATGAATCTGAACTGTTTGCTATTTTGGAGACTACAACTGAGAAGGTAAGCCAGAGCTAGTGATCAATTTGGAATAAAATAGATGACTGAGCTCAAAAATGTGTTTTCAGAGAAATAACAATAATTATAACTTAAATTCCCTACTGGGTTATGCCAGCATCTCCAGTAGTCTGCCTGTGATTATGGCAGGAGGAGATGTTAGAGGACAATAGGCAAGCCTCCTACCCTCTACTGTTCCACATATCCTCAGCATAAGAATACTCTCTCTTTCTCTCTCTCTCTCTCTGTATATATATATATGTATATATCTTTTTTTTTAGCCTTTTATTTATTAATTTGAGCCTGTTGGAAATGTTTGCCTCCATAGACTCCTGTAGCAACAAATTCTAGTTTGTGCCCCAAGATGTAAAGCCCCTAAGGGTAAGAAAGGATATGTTAAAAGTGTGTGGGTGTATGATCTTAGCTGTCTGATGGGCCAGATGACCCCTGGCAGAAGGACCTCAGTCAGTGTTTTTGGACACAAACAAAATAGAAATATTAGAGTTGGTGTCAGCCTGCAGGGTCAAAGTTGTCTGGATTTTGGGAATAAGTGGATTCAGAAAGTGAAGAATAAAACCCCAGCACAAGTTTATGATGTGGACATAGAATGGATTTCAGCAGTTTTCTGCCAAATATTGAATAAGGGCATGTTCAGCAGTGAAAATTTAAATTAATTTGCCTACGATTTGGAATAAATTTCACTATGTGCTTCATGAAGATTACATCACATGCTCCTGTTCATTTGTGCTAAGCTATCACTTTTAAAAGTTTGTGACAAACTCAAGATGAGGAAAGGTAAAGAGGCTGATGGGTAAAGAAAGGGCTTGGCCTTGGGGATTCTTGTTATCTGTGGGAAGATTTTGAAATGCCAACTTTTCTTGATGAATGGACCTCCAGGTTGTTATCCCCATGTAGAACAATTAACAAAACTCTTTTAGAAAATAGTGTCCCACCTTGATCATTGGTTATCTGGCCAACCTCAAGACAACTTTTTCATTGATTTATAGGATGCAAGTGTATTTCTCAGAATAAGTCTAAGTTTTCATTCAGCTTTGTATGGTTTTTTAGAAGACAGTTCTTAGGATGGAGAGGTTTGCAGTGTGCATCTCTTCTGTAATGTTGCAGAGGTGTAAATATCCTTATGTTAGAGCTCAGCCTTTTGCCATGAGTAAACTGTAGGGCATTCCTGCTTTAATCCTTGATTTGTGTTTCCTAACCTTTTCATGGTGGTCCTTCTGTGTAGTTTAGTTCTTTGTGGTTCTAATTTTTTTGGTTGCTCATCCCACCACGGCCTGTCATTCTTGTAAAATGGGATGATGTATGTGAGTTAATTAGGCTAGCAAAACCCTAGTGAAGAAAAAAAGGAGAACAAAGGGAGTATACGTGGAGACTCCTTCAATTGCTGTTAGCAGGCTTTGAGGAAAACAGATGTTCATTTGAAGATTTTAGAAGAAAACTACAAATGTTCTTAATTCAGCTTTAATTTGGAAGTAATACTTGACCAAATTAATGTGAAGTGATAAAACCCAAATTTATCTTTTGAAATTAGGGCAGTAATTTGATTATATTAAAATGCACCTCCCTACACTAGTGAGGCATTTAGATAATTTGTTCTAATTGCCATTCCTTCTCATACCCAATGCCTAGAATTAAGAAATGTGGTTTGTTTGTTTTTTGGGTTCTTTTCCAAATCTACTATCTAATATCATGCTCTCTCCCTCCAAATTTGGAAAGGAGAACAATGAGGCCAACAGTGGGTGATAACTTTCTCACTTTTTGCAGATAAACACATTGCAGGATTGGGATCTGGCTGCTCCCAGCTGTGTTTCAGCTATAGCTGCTTGTCTGCCAGTGTTTAACTCGTTGGACTGTAAAGTGTTTTTACATAACTAAAGTAGGACTGGCTGCAAGGAAAAGAAAACCTTCCATATGTCTATCCTCTGTCTAAATAATGGACAAAATATTTATTCTATTGGGCTATTTCTCAGTGCTGTGGGGTAGTAAAGATGAGGTAGAGAGGTACGATTATATCCTGTAGCAGTTAAATGGAATTAAGTGCTTTCTTCTAGTCCCCTGGTTATTCTGTGAGAAATTCTTCTGAAAATATATCACACTGATGGTATCCAGTGTCTAGAGCCCTTCCAAATGTACAAGCTTATTCCTTATTTTAGCTCTTTGTAGAATAAATGTGGTTGTAAAGGGACTGATCATTCACTGAAGTACTGCAGTGGGTTAATTTATTGTAGGGATACAACAATGGGGTGCTCTGTCAATAAGGGGCATTGTTTAGGAGTTCATCCACAGCAGCAGTGAAACAAAAAGATACATTATTTTTCAGGCTATAAACCTCCTTATTGGTATTTCTGTATTTCAGTTGCAGGCTCTGCAGTGAACAGTGTGAAAAAGGACCACTTGGGCTTCTGTTGCATCCCAAGTCTCGTGAAAAACTGTAGAGTGCTCTGCACAGACACAGGGGAGAATGCAGTACACAAAATGCAGTTGTTGTGTTTTGAGTCTTATCAAGGCATTTCAAATCTGGGTTTGTAGCACTGGCATAGCACAGCTGGGGTTCAGTTCAGCTGCTTATAAATGGGCTGTCTGGGGTGCAGCTGGTGGCCAAGTTGCCAGCACTGGTTTTAACTGGGCCTGCAAAATGCTCAGCCAAGTTTGCTTTTTTTGGGCATGGGGGATAAAAGATTTTATTTACAGAATTACAGAATGCCATGTATACAGAAAAAAATACATATATATAGTACATATATATCTGTATGCTGATATTTTAGGTGATCATGACCAATGCTTCCTTCTTGCTTATGCCTTCTTTTGGAAGAGTGTTTGATGTCAACAGGCTCACAATGGCCATGTTCTAGTTTTCTAAGCTTTTTGTTCCCTTGGTGATGTGTTTCTGCTCCAGAATGGAAGTTTTACTTTGTCTGGAAGGATGTGAGGATAAAAGCTGTTCAGAAACCACAGAAACTCACGGGCAGACACAGGCATGTTTCTCAGACTGCCACAATTGGCTTTATTCCCTTGATTCCAGCAAAATTAGAGGTGAGCACATGGAGTTGCCCAGGACTCTTTGCTAGACCAGTGGCAGTCACAGAATCGGCTCTCAACTGTTTCATCTCAGCCCAAAGCAGTAACTCCTAGATTGCCTTGCCTCCTGAAAGAAACCTTTGCTAATTATATTAGAGCTCTTGGCAGACTTCAAGGACTTGACAAAAAGGATTTGTTGACTCTTTCCTAGAAGTGGTTTCCATGGCTTTCAGTGGGTATGTTTCTTTTCCTGACAGATCATGAAAGCTGCTACTGAGATAGTATTCTGCAGGCATCAATGTGTATTCTTTTAAGTCCTGTTTTTGATGCTGATAACTGAATAATCATCTCTGTTATAACCATCCTCTGAAAAACTATTTGGTTCCCACGGCACTCTTGTCAAATGGAATTCTACATTTTCCTGTTGCAAGGGATAAAAAAACATGCATGCAGGAGTTACAGATATGGAAACCTAAAAAACATTAAATACTTCAGTCATTTCAGATCATTTAAGACTGAAGTTTGTGTGCTAGAGGAGCACTGCAGTAGTGCTCCATGCCATCCTCTCCTACAGGCATAGGGGCTTCTGTGATATTTGACTGTGACAGGGCACTGTCTTACCATGCAATGGATGTGTGGGTGTCCTCATTATGGAAACTCACTCAGTTGTTTATGTTCCCTTTTGGCTTTATTGAAAAGCTTTAACTGTCTGGGAGTTTGTAGCAAGACTGAACTGAGTAAATGGGGAGAATAATGAATAGAGTTCAGTTTTTGCAATGTAAAATTTCTCCAGAGATTCAGCTGAATGCCCTTTACTCCAACGAAATATGATGAGTCAGTCCTCGTTTTTTGCATCAATTATTTGTTTGATGCACACTGAGCTTTTGAGAGACTGCCTTTGATGTTCAGCAGTAGCTGTGTCTGGTGTGACCCTTGATGCTTCTTCATGGGTGGAAAAAATTTGGTTGTTAAAAGATGGACAAATCCCATTTAAGGTCATTATGTTTCGATTGAATTGTATGTTGTACTTCTGCATGTGGTCATTAGTCTTATAAAACAACCACACAAGAAAGCTGAACATATTTGCATTTCTTTCTTCTTTCTGTGAACTCTTGACTCTTCCACCTTGGTTTAGTCTCTTCTTTACAAGAAGCAGCAGCTTTATAGGGCTTCATCAACCAACATTAATAAACTGTCTTGAAAGGTTTGGGGACATCACAGATTTTAAGAATTGATTTTTGTATCATTGAAGTGAATTTGCATTTTGTATTGACCTCAGTAGACCAATATTCCTAGCTGAAGACAGCCGTGTTTGCAACATGGCATAAAGCCCTGCAAGAGGAAATGGAAGCTAGTTTCCATCCATCTGCCTTGCTAATAGATTAATATTTTTAAATGAAGCCATAAATGAAACATTTACCCCTATTAAAGTTTTCTGGGTAATAAATCTGTGTCGAAGCATATTGAGCAATGCTGACACTGGTGCTGTGTGTTGTACAAAGACAGCATTACAAATAGTTGCAATTTCAGCCATGTAATGAGGTAGCCACAAGCATCAAAAGCCCTCCCTCCTCTCCCCCCAGACACTCATTCCATTTCAATGTGTCCTTGTAAAAATTATTTTCCCATAATAAAGACCAAACTGCCAACTTTCAAAGATCAGGATGAGTGTAATTGAAAAGGATACCTAGTTTAATAAATGTACCTGTAATTGCCTCCCTCCTTTCAGACAGTATTGGGGGAAATAAAATTAGCTGCAAATAACACATCCTGAGAATCTGAATGAAAAACAAAAAGATAATAAGCAGTTTCATGGCATTTAATTTATATCATGGATTTGTAAGCAGAAAAGCAGAAACCAGTGGACAACAGGGTATGAATCCCCTGTTATATTTAGAGATTGACAGCCCTATCTTGCAGCACTCATGAGTTGTATTTTGGAAAGTTGAAACTAGAGATAAACAACATAGCTTCAGATCTGGACATCTTTAGGAGCTCAGACAGTACCTGATTGAGTCTGTCAGGAACAAGACATTGGATGAACAGCTGTCGAGTTCACTTAAAACCTCCCTGCAGTTTCAGCCAGCTGGGTGCAGTTGAGTTTACTGCTATTTGCAAGCTTGTATGTGTAGTGCCCATCATTGCAAAGGTTGGTTTACAGCAGAGTTTAGGTCAAGATACATTTTTTTTCCAGTGGCCAATTTGTTATTCTCAGTTTTTAAATTATATATTTCTTTAAAGTGCACCTTTCATCTTTACAGATGATTTTCTTCCTGTTATGTTCAATTGAGGTTATGGTGATGCAGTAAAATTGTTTTGATGCCACAACCACATCAGTCACAAGCAGTGATGTGGAAACTGACTGGCTCCACTGCTCAGGTTGTTCTTTAATGAGGAATTAGTCTGTAGACAACCCTTACACACTGAATTTGGATATTTATTTGGATGGAGCTTCACTGGGGAGCACTCAGATACTGTCAGGTAGCTGTATTCAACTGGGACTGAAATGAGACCTGCTGCACTGGCATGTCTGGTAGATTATATGAGATTTCCTAGGTGGCATTTCCTACAAATGTTAAGACTTCAGACATAGATACATTGGCTAAATTCCAGTCAGAAACCCTTCAGCCTTAGCACTAACACTTTTACAGTGTTAATTCAAATTTGTTTTTATCAGGCTTCTCCCTTCAGCAATTATTCAGTTCTGTGAAGATCTCCTGGAAAACAAAAGCTTCAGGAATATGAATTCCTCTGTCAGAGGAACAATTTGTTAATCTGATCTTTGTAAATGCTCCTGTCCCAGAGAGGAGCTGTCACAGTGTCCTGTGGTGCTGCAGCAGCCAGTTGTACCTGGGCTGGCCCTTGTGTGCACCAGAGAGGGGCAGGGGAGGTAGCCTCAATATTGCATGGCCTGGCATAGCTGAGGTGCCCAAAGGGGCAAATGTCTTCATAAAGAGAGATTCACATCCAAGGTAAAGCTCTCTGCTCCTGTGTCCTCAAAATTTTTGGATTGTTTTGGTCAATTTCAACGTTGACACTTGAAAAATAATCAGCTTGGGGTAGTGGTCCTGTTGCTGAGCAAGCTCAGGGGATGGATATCCAGTGGATATCCAGAGGGTGGTAGACCAAACTGTGTATCTGTTAGGAAATAGGTAAGACTTCCAAAGAAACATTAATTTCCTTGATTGTCTGGAATGTTTTTATCTTCCCTTGTGGGATACAGTTAGTGTACCACTAAGTTTTTTATAAAGAAGCAGAGTGCATGTGGTCTACACAGATGACATTTTTATCTTGGGAAACAGCAGTAGAAATACATGAGTTGTGGCAGGAAGCAATTTTAAGTACAGTCTGAACAATAAGCTGAAACAAACATCCCACCACCCCCACAAAACAAAAAGTAAATGAAAGATGGATGCATCTTAAACTGAGACAAAATGTACAGGAAGGAGAAGCCACCTGTAAAATACTGTTCCAAGAGACAAAGAAGGGGCTCGTTGCAACTGTGAACTGTCAAGAGAAATTAGACTAAAGTACCTGCTTAGTCCATGTAGTTGTAAGGTGAACAGGAGATATGAATCTCAACACAGGATCTGAAAATCTGAAATATTCAAAGACAACCTTGCGTCTTTTGCTCAACTGGCTCAGTTAGTTTAGATTCCTTTCCTTGGGTACATGGAGTATCTGCACTGAGGATATGCCTGAATTTGATACCCTCCAGCTAGTTCTGGGACAGAATTATCTCTGTGTATAATAAATATCTCCACAGACATTTTAAGGTTTTCCATCCTCATTTTGGGAACCAGGTGTGGGATAAGATCTCTACCAGAAGACTGAAATTAGTGAGGAGAAAAAAAGATAAAAAGCAAGATGCATTGAAAAGGCTTCCAGAGCAATGCCCTGGCATGCAGGGAGGTCCTCAGGTAGAGGGAAGTGCAGGGCTTAGTACCTGTTGGCTTTTATTAAAGGTGAGTCTCTCTGATGAACATTTCCCTTCTGCTCTTTCTGAAGAGCTCATGCCATGTTTATAATAATCATAGAAGGGTGAAAAGGTTACACACACTCTGTTATGCAACTGATTTTACATTCACTGGACTGGATTTGAGAATGTGAAAAAAGTGTGTGTGTGTGTTTATATTTGTACTTGAAGCTTACCTAGGACATAACCTTTATGGAAAACAAAACATCCCTAAAATGACATTTGTTTCCTCACATTAATTGGAGAGAAAGTTGTGTATAACACGATGCCAGATGCTCGCTACCATCACAAATCACTTCAGAAATAAAAAATGCAGGCATAATTATCTAAGGAAATAATGAAGCTAGAAGTTTGGAGGAGTAATTTGTCAGGTAAATGAATCTCAACATAACTGTATGAGCATGGGCTGATACCTTATTTGTCAGAAAGCTTTTACCTATTGAGGAGGACAACTGCTTCATTGCTGTTTTTCTTTACTTCGCTTCCTGGCTTTCTCTTATGCTCTTCCTTACCCAAAACACCCATCTTGAAGTAGACAGCAAAACCGAATATCCAAAGTGGCAGGTGTGAAAACTGGATGCCATTGAAATAAACACTGATGGAGAAGGAAACTCAGACCCTTCCAGCATTAAAAAGATTCTGCTTATAACTGTTGAAGAGGATAACACAGCTAAAGCATGCTGCTTCTGTTTTCTTATTCTTGCTGAAATATTACTCATTAGTAGATTTGTAAAAATGTCAAACGTCACCTAAAACCCAGCTGTTTACAGCTTTATTTCAAGTTCAATACACAGTTGACCATCTGACAGGGGAGTTCTTGATTTGTAGCCTGAAAATCAGATACAGAATCACTTCAAATTGAATCAAAGAATCTTTTTTAAAAATTTCCTTAAAAAGAAAGGAAAAAAAAAGGCAGTAAATAAATAATTGTGTTTTGCCCACAATAAAATGTTTTAATCTAACATAATTCCACACTTCTCTTTATCCTTTTGAACAATATCCCCTCCCTGCCCACACAAACACACACACTTTTTAAGATGCTAAATAATCAGAAGGAAACAAGACTCCGTAATGAAAGCATGTGGGACTTGTCAGTCTAGAAATTTGAACTTGTTGACCTATTTTAGACAGATTTGAGGTAGAAGCAGAAACATCAGAATTTCTACTTTCCACCATGCCTTCTGGGAGGGAGGAGGGGCACAGCAGTGTTTCTAGACCTGGCCCTTCACTTCCAAAGTTAAAGCCAGAACAAATGTATCACTTAAAAAGATAGCATTTGCCTTTTAGAATAAATGAACAAATCAATCCAGGGCTGAGGCTACTGTGACATAATGCACTTCCTCTAAGTAGAGATGAATACAATTAATCAAAATCTTTATCTCGGATAAATCCAATTACATTGGCTTAAAAATGTAAATTGTTCATTTGTGTCAGCCTCCTGGTTTCCAGGAATCCAGACTCTGGGAATAGCAGCAACTTGTCAGTTAAGCTGCTCAGAAACAGACATATTTGAGTTTTAAGTGACTTCCTGACATTTGCCTCTTATGTAAGTTATTATGTAAATAGAAAAAGGTTATTTTAATGTACTCATGGAGCACACTGCATGTCCCTGTGTCACAGCCACATTCCTCAGTCCAGCTTCCTTGAATGCTTGTTTTGGCACTTGTGGAAGGGTGCTGCTGCTCCTAGGATCTTGCTGGGCTTTTCAGACTGGTATGCTGTAGCTTCTCTAGTGTATAATTACATGCTGTGGTATCCCAATCAACTCCTTTCAACCAAAGCAAAGGTTGCCCATGTTGAGTTCCTAATTGTGGATGCTTCTGCTGCTCTGCTTGTAAACAGCAGTTGCATTTTCCAGATTTCCCTAATAACAGAACAAATGTGTGTGTGTGTGTGGACATACTACGGCAAGGAGAAAATGTGAATCTCAAATAAAAACGAATATTTAGATCTGTGGGTCCAAATATTTTTTAATTAAAAAGGGTAAATACACCATTTCTCACTTTCACCACACCTCAGAAGTCAATGGAGCGAGTCTTAGGAAGCAGATGTAGCAGATGTGAACACAAATGCAACAGAAATGGTGTGTGTAGAGAGGAGTACAGCACCAATTCTTTTGGAGATTGCAAAGAATAGAAGATTTTTGCAGAATAGAAAAATATAATTTTAAGAAATAAGAGTAGAATGGAAGGTATTTTGTTCTGTATGGTGCCCACTTCTGGAAGCAAGGTTTCCAGTTTTCCATAGGCTTATTTGTTAGGATCAAGTGGCAGTATTAAACAGCTAGAGCAAAATGATGCATGCAGTTGTATTTATAGGGTGGTATTAATTACCTGTTAAATATAATACTGCTGGTAAGTTATTCTTAGTTACTGATGTCATGAGACATAATGTTAGGTGTAACTTCTTTTGATGGTGTGCAGACAGTCATCATTGAGAAAAAAATGAGTCAGGGAAGAATCATAATTTGGAAAAGAGAACAAAAGTTTTTGGAATGATTGTGGTAATTAGTAGAATGAGGATGGGAAGGAGGACAGAATCCACTTAAAAAAAGAAAAAGGGATGAAGCTGTTGCAAAAGAAGAAAAGTTGGGATGAACTCACCTGGGATCCAAATATTTTGAAACTTAAAAGGATTTCTTTTCTTTTGAGGTTCACTCAAAACAGTCTCTGGTGCATTTTAAAACCACGTTGCTAATTGTTTCTCCTACAATGCCTGACAGTCAGTCAGACTTTTAAATACTCTTTCCAATTACTGCCACAAACTCCTTTGTATTCTATCAGTACAATAAAGCAGTTTTACTGCACCTTGCTCTGACATAGCAAATGAGGTTTCCTGCATTTCTCCTGGCCTGTGCCCTCAGTCAGTCACTGAAGTGATGTTCCAGAGAACCTGCCTTCAGGTCAGTGCAGACACACTCCTGCAGGGGCTCTGGGACGTTACCAGTGAAGCCAGTATTTGGGATCACTCAGGGATAAGGGGGAAAAGGATTGGCACATCTTTATGTTCTCTCCTTCTGTTCTCCCCTCCTGTGGAGGCATGAGTATTCCAGGCACAATGTAGGTCTGACTGTAATCCATCACAGCTGCTGTCATCACACTGGCTCTCTTCAAAGTGAAGCTTTCCTGTTCAAATGTTTTGGGAAATGTCTGTTGTGGCATTCCTGGGGGAGCTCCCCATGATGTGGTGGGTGAATGCTGCAGGGAGCAATGAAGGGAGCAAGGGCCCAGCAGGGCAAGCACAGTCAAAAGGCATAAACCAATCCCTGTTTCACATCTTAATTTGGTGTTTTGACAATGTGATTAAGACCTGAAAACTGAAAAAAAAATTAATGATGGTATAGTAAAATAATTAAGCCTAATTTCTCTGTGTATTCCCAGAAGGGGATCATGAGCTACTGGTCAACAGTGAAATCTAATCATTGCTCTGTTCAAAAATTAAGAAGTCTAATTATGTTCTTCATCCTCTGATGTGTTCAGAGAAGTTTTGGAATAAGTATTCATGGAGAATATTGATTAGATTTTGATTCAGCTTTCTCTTTTCTCTTCAGTAAAGGTTAAGGAGGGCAAGAGCAGCTCTCAGTTCAAACTTCCTATCTGATTTTAACATCACTTTGTTGCAAAGGCATCTGACACTTGGCTGTGGGTATATATATTTTTTTTGTGTATATTGCAAGAAATTATTCAAATACAGGATTAAATGGGTTACAGGGCACTTTGGAGTGGAGGCTTTGGATTTTAGAGGCTCTCATGAGTTGGTGTAAAAAAGCAATTGGAGTCTCTTTTGTGCTTACCAAGAAAGGTGTGAGGAAAAAATGACCATTCTGAGCTTAAAAATGCATGTGAGCACAAAAAATATTAAATGCCCAAGATGATACAGTATGCTTTAAATAGTTCTAAAAATATCAGAAGCTGGTTCCTTGAACATATAGACCCTCCTGCCTCGCATTATATTAGCAAGTACTATTTTTATCTGATAAAAATATAATCCAATCAAATATTGTGCAAGGTGTTGGGCAAGGGCTATCTGTTGTTGCCTAGTATGTGCTAACATCTGTTTACCCCATATGGGAAGTTTTACAGCAGTCTATATAGAAACAATTTTGGTAACTGAACATATTTTGTTTCTCCTGACTCATTATTTATTTTAAGAGCTCCTGCTTGATATAGCAGCTCTTTCTTTCTCAAGAGCTTCTTCCCTTATTATAATTAATATTTATCTATATTTTGGTTTCATTTGTGAGCTATTCTCGTTCCTACAAAAGTTTAACTGTGATGTGCTGCAGAGTGGCAGCTTCAGGTGAGGAGCAGGCGATGGGGGAAGAGTTGAACTTGGGATGGTGTGAATGGCTAACGGCATGGGGCCATTCCAAGGTGGGGATTGGAGGCAGACCGTGCAGGGAATATAGGGGAAATGAGCTTTGTTTACTCTGTGTCACCTATCTCAGCACCTTGGCTGTGATGGCAATGAGGACATTATAAAACTTGTTCAGTGCTGCTGGACCTTGCACAGGAGGAATTTTCAGCCCTAACAAGGTCTTGCATTTCAAGCAGCACAGTAGCAGAAGGATCGTAGCACAGAGCAGATCTCATTCCAAGCCTGACCCTGTTTGTGTTAGGCATTTGTCTGAGTTAAGAGTAAACAGAAAAAAGCCTAACAAGAGACAGGAGGGACAAGGCTGCCAGGAGAGGAGGAGTCCCTGGCAGACCCGTGGCACGTGGCTCAGGCGGGTGCCACCAGGTTTGCTGTGTCTCAGGCCATCTGCCCAGGTGTGCTCACCACTGCCACGGCAGCGGGCACGCAGGGCTCCTCACAGCCTGGCACAGCTGTGCCAGGGTGCTGCAGGTCCTGGGACACTGCCCCAACAGGGACCCTGCTCGTGCCACTGCAGCTGAGAAGGTGGCTGGTAAGTAGCGTTTCCTCCTTTGCTTTTTCTGGCATGTTCCTTTTCATGCATGGACACATGAAGCCCATTAGCCCTCTGTAGTAATTTTCCATGCACTCATCTGGCTGAAGGCTCGTATTTATCATGCATACATGCTTTTACAAGATCTTTTTATCTGTACATTTTCATTCAGGAGCAAGCTCTGTAACAAGAAATTCTATGACTCTGTTGAATGTCTGATTGATTTATTTAAAGAAAAGTGACAAAATATATCTTTCTTTGAAAAGCCAACTTTTATCCCCTGTTGCCTCTCCATTATAATATAGAGCTTCAACTTCCACACAGATGATTCCCTTGTAAGCTCTGATCATTTTGCATAAGTATTAGAAAACTGAAGCTGACCTTGAAGTGGTGAATGCTGTATTTATAAATGGAAAAAGGATTGGTTTTATAAAAGATTTGAAAATATTTTTTGTGGTGTTAGTCTTAAAAAACACAACAAAATTACCCTACCAATACTCCATAAAAATGCAAATAATGTTCTTTCAAGCCTTGTTAAAGGAATAAATTAATTTGTGTTATTAAAAAACATAACTAGAAAAAAATACATAAAACATACCAGCTAAAAGGTAGGTGCTCTATAATGAATGTTTTATTACCTGTTTAGTTTATTGTTTATATTTTAATTATATTGCTTCCTAACAGACTATCCCTTTTGTAAGAACAATTTAATATATAAACAATCATATCTCAAACCTTTAGCTGAGTAATTATATACATTTTAATTTTAGCTCTGGGGAAGTTTTAGGCCTGCTTTTTGGCAAAGACTTTCTTTGCTAATTGCTGACTGGAAATGTTATTATGTCAACCCCAAAACAATAGAAGACTAAAGAAAAAAAGAAATGCCAGCTCTTCAGAAAAAGGACTTTTTAATTGAGGTGAGCCTTTATCAATTCTATGTAATATAAATGGTAATAACTTTTGTGCGAGTGGGAAGGTACTGCAAAGGATGAATAGGAGAGTTGTAGTTTTGTATAACTTGAGCTGAGGAATGAACTGCAGGAGAACATTTGTAGCAGAGGTGTACACTAGACAGTGCTAGTATTTAGCATCATTTTTTATTATTCTGCTTTTAGAAAATAATCAGGAGGCTCTAAAGACTTCTCTACACAGTAGAGAAATTTGAAATTTCTGCCCAGTGCTTGCTGTGTTATGCTCACAGTGCATGTAGTTTACCTTTTGGATTTCACTGAAGTTTTTCAAGTCCTGTTTATCAAATGTTTGTGGCATGATTTGTTGAAGACCCTTCTCTTTACTGGAGTGATAGACTTTGGTAGGATTTTAGTAAAATTTAGATCAGTCTCAATAATGTTAGTAGATTACTTTTTTAATTCTAATATTTGTCCCCTAGCGTGTCAGTTAAGCTTCAATTCTGGTAAGGATTTGTGCCATCATCTAGCTTATATTGCCCCCCACAATGAAAAGCATCATTTATAAAAGCTGAGGGCTAAAATGCACTTGCCTCAGTGTTATGAGTATGGAGGTAGGGGCTCACTGCCCTTCTCTGCATTCTTTTCTTTCATAATTTCATCTGTGAGCTTGCTCCCTTAGTCCCTGCAGGACCTAATGTGTCTGTCTGTTTCTGCTACCCTTGAAGGCTGCACTGATCACTTCTATAATACCAGAGGATGTTAGCACCTCTGACAGAGTATTTTGCTTTGGGCAAACATCAGAACATCAGCCCAGGGAAAACAGGTATCCCACCTTATAGCAGAGTTTGAACACACTGGCATTTGGTAGGGCTTTTTTTGTGGCAGCAAGTAATGTCTTTCACTACTTCTGCTTTAGTTCATGACATAAGTGGAAGCCAGAAGAAGTGGAACAATGTGCAGTGCAGGTCTGCCTTCAGGGGAGATGCCTGGTGCAGGTCTGGCCTGGGGGACAGGGCCCTTTGTGGGGCAGCACAGTGAAGGGCACAGCTCCTGCCTGGTCCATAGTGCACAGGGGTGACTGAAGTGTGGGAGGGAGTGCACAGAAGAGAAAGGACGAAGAGAAGTGATCATAGAATATTCTGGGTTGGACGGGACCCACAAGGATCATTGAGTTCAACTCCTGACCCCACACAGGACCACCCCAAGGCTCACTCCATGTACCTGAGAGGGTTGTTAAACACTTCTTGCACTCAGCCAGCCTTGAGGCTGTGACTGCTGCCCTGGGGAGCCTGTTCCACTGCCCAGCCACCCTCTGGATGAGGAACCTTTTCCTAATGTCCAGCCTGGACCTCCCCTGGCACAACTCCAGGCCACTCCCTTGGCTCCTGTCAGTGTCACCACAGAGTGATCAGTGCCTGCCCATCCTCTTCCCCTCAGGAGGAAGTTGTGGCTGCAACGAGGTCTCCCCTCAGCCTCCTCCTCTCCAGGTTGAACTGACCAAGTGCCCTCACCCTCTCCTCATACGGCTTCCCTCTAGACCCTTCATCATTTTCGTTGCCCTCCTTTGGACACCCTCTAAAAGGTTTGTATCTCTTTTACATTCTGGTTCCCCAGACTGCCCCCAGGACTGGAGGTGAGGCCACCCCGGTGCAGAGCAGAGCAGGACAATCCCTCCCTTGCCCAGCTGGTTGGCCCTCCTGGCTGCCAGGGCACACTGAGACATGATTCTCATTGAAAGGTTTGGGAGGGAAGGGGTGGCACAAGAAAGATATGCACACATGTAAAAACCACTTGAAGGGGGAGTTCAGCATCATGAGATGATTAAGGAGGGAGAATCTCAAGCTCACAGAGGATCCTGTACAGTTGAGAGAAAGGGACACAGTAGGTCCTGCTGAGGGATATTTAAAGAAATATGAGAGAGGGTTGGCTGATAGCAGTGGGAAGTGAAGCATCAGTGCAGAATCAGTGATTAAAGGGAGAGTGAGAAATAGAGATCACATAACAGTCTGAACATTCTCTCTACAGGATGTTGAAGGGGCATCCCTGTCAGAAAAAGGGTAGGGAGATGTTGCAGGGGACAGTGGTGTGGGATCTCTGATGTGTGACAGATCTGGTCTGTGATGCAGCATGTGGCTTCCTGTTTCTTTGTTGTGTTTCCCCTGTTATCTTGTTTCATGCCTCCCTCCATATTTTCCAATAATTCCTCTGTCCTGCAGGTTTCATCTTGAGCATTTGGCTGCTCGTGGCTCACTTGTCCCTGTGCCTAGAAGATCCCTTGCTCTTGTGTCTTTTTGTAAATTGTGCACCCCTGTCACAGAGCAGCACAGCAGAGACTGGCCTGGAAGGTCAGTGTTAAACAGTGTCTCTGAAAAAACCATAGGTGGGTGAGGTAGCTGCACCTTTTTCCTCTTTCTGTTTGGCTTCAGACATTTGCTATCTAATTACTGAGCACCTTGTGCACCGAACCATACAACTGGCCTTTTCAGTGAGCTTGTAATTCAGTCACTGAGTCATACTGACCCTCCTTTTTATCCTCTTTCTGATGTATTTATAAACTTGCTACCTGTGCCTGAGACAGCAAAAATTATTCTATAATCTGGACTTCAAAGATGGTGAGAAAATTCAATTCTCAATAATTTTCTTGTGCTCTCTGCAAAAGTAAAGCTCATCTACCACTTCGCTCTGTTCTGCTGCATCACAATGGGATTGCATAAGAGCTGAGGACCAAACCTGTTTAATAGTCTGATTTAAAACAGAGCTGAACTTTAAAATTTGCTATTTATGTGAAGGTATGAGAAAATGTATAAAGCAGGGAAGTGGCCCAGCAGAGCAGCAGCTGTCAGCATTCAGCTTGCAGGGGTACGTGCCAGCTCTCTGTGTCACGTGCCGAGTGAGATCCGTGAGCTCAGCGCTGTAGGTGCTAAACCCCATAAAATGCTTGGTTTCAGGACACTGCTTTCAGTCGAAACACGAGACATCCCATCATTGTGGGTGCTACATAGAAGTGGTTTTCCCCTGTGTGTTAAACCTTGGGATTGTTCATTACTGATTGCCCTTTTCTGGCTCTTTGCTGGCTGCTGATGAGCTTCAGGGTCAGTTGGAAAGTCCTGTGCATTTGGAAGTCTTTTCCACCCTCTTAGAAGCACAAATGTATCTATGTATGTATTATAAAAACCCCCAGTATTGTCAGCCTCACACTCACAGGTTTTAGTTACAGAGAAACAGGTTAAAGCAAAGACTTGGAAGTTTTCTGGTCAATTCTGGAACATACTCTAAGTACTCCTTCTATTTCAGAAGATCTCACAAAATATCCTTAGGGTGAGGGAGGAATCCTCTAAAACTGGAAGACTGCTTCTATTAACAGATATTTTGTAAATGCAAAATTGTATCTTTGGAAAAATGTTAACAAATATGTAGAAAATAGCTGTGAGTCCAAAATACTCCCCTGATTCATTAATTTATGATTATTATTTTCCTTCTAACAGTGGTTTTCCCCATCATTTGTATTTCCTTCTTCAGTCCCACTATCAGCCTGTGATTAAATTGATTATACTTTTCTTTCTTAAGCTCTGACAAAAAAAAAATTATCTCCACAAAATATTCAGCAGTGCAAATCTGGGCACTTCATTATTTTGTCTGTAGTAGCTGATCAGAAGGTATTGTTTGCCTTTTTTTTTTTTGAAGAAAAATGAAGAACTTCGAAGGTTTAAAAGTGCATGTACTCAAACATGAAATGCATAATGATATTGTACTAATGGCATCTGCTGTGGGTTGGACCCTTCAGGAGAAAAATGAGACAAAGTCACTTGCAATCCCACATCAGGTGATGCTCTCTATCCTTTTGACAGCATCCATCCTTTCTCCTGTAGGCATCTGCTGCTCCCTCGTGGGGGACAGGCCCAGCAGTCTGTTCTGGCCTGGGAGATACACCCAGTGCTGTGTGTGTCAGGAGCTGCCTGTGCTTTGTGCTCCTAAGGGAAGCCTTGGTTTTCCTTGGCTGTCTTGAGCATCCCTACATGGCACCTTTCTCTGTATAAAGACATCCTCTAAAGATGGTGCTCAGCAGTGAGCCTTCTCCCTTCCTGATTTTAATGGAATCTCATTTGTCTCCTGGAGACCTGAGAGCTTTCTGTGATACATTTTCAGACCTTTTGTGATAAGTGTGTGCCACAGTCCACACTGCCAGCACTGCTGTTTGTCATGGACTGGAGGCTGTCTGTCATGGGATGCAAGGAAAGGGTTTGTTGGTGTCAGCTGTAAACTGTGAGGCCTGTAGCTTTTTGTAGCTTACAATGATAATTTGAGAATCTCTCTGGGGCAGGGAGTCAGAATATCCCTCACTGTCATTAAGGACACCTTTTCCAGGAGCAGAGAGGTGTGATGATGGTATCTATTTGCCCTTCTGATTTCTGGACATAAAGTCAGGACCCAACATATTACCAACTTTTTTGGTGCATTTCTAGGCTGCTGGGGGGCTTCAAAGGGTTGGCATGACTGGCAAGGGGAGCTGCAGAGTGCACAGGGACACAGGTTGTGTTGGGGAGTTGCTGCAGTAGCCACTGCCTGTGCTGGGGTTTGCAGGCTGGAAAAAGGGGCTTGCAATGAAGCTGAGATGCAAATATATAAAGAAACACCTAGGTCTTCATGGCCCTCTCTGGCTTTTGCATTTTTCATTTCCTTCATTCTTGTAGCTCCTTTGACAGCTTTTTATGGCAGAATTGAGGAGTTTTCTGTCTCAGGGTCTGCCATATTCCTGTGCAATGTACTGAGCCCAATACAAACATCTGGAGGCAGCTGTTTGGTAGTCAGGTGCAGCAGCAATACCCAAAGAGCAGAGGAAACAGGGAGTCCTGGCTCCCATGACACAACTAGAGCACACCAGAGGCTTACAGGGATGAGCTGCTCACCAGCTGCTGGCAGCAAACGGGAGGAATTACCTAATAGCAGGTGAGGTGCTGGGCTCTGAACACATCCACACCAGTCTGGGGCTGTGTGAAGATGTTTGTGAGCACGGAGAGGCCATAGTATTAATTCCTGGTGGCCACCAATTCCCTCCCTGGGTTTGATGGGGTGTAGCAAAAGGAATGAAGTGTTTTAGCATTATAATGAAGACTGAGTGATGCTGGATGTGACCTGCTCTCCCTACAGTAATTTTGCTGACAGAGATATATCAAAACTTTTCTTTATAAAATATTCTGTAAAATATAAGGGAAATAAGTAGAATGCCTTGAAGGCATAAAATAGTTTTTTATTTCCAAGGTTTATGCTATGAATCACTCCCTTGATTTGCATCCCAATAATCTGATTTATACCCATTTGTTGTTTACTTCTGTTTATGTATAATCTGTTGTCTGATCCTGGTTATCTTCTTTTAGGGCTAAGAGAGGATAATAAAGTTGGGATGCAAAACAACAAAAATGCTTAATTCTTCAAAGTCACCATTTTTCATGCATTGCAATGGGTATTATAGATTAAAATAATGCAATAAATTATGGCAGCCAAAATGTTTGTATTTCTTCACTTTTTATTTAACCATAAAAATCACAATATTCTTAGTTTATTTAATAGTCTCTATTAAAATAGAGATTTTCCCCATGAAGCAGTACTGGACTCTTTAGAAAGGGACCACTAAATAATCCTCTTTAAGTGATCAATTAATAATATTCACACTCTAAGACTTTTAAAATCACTTATTCCTCACATTCTGGGTGATGTGTGGCTAGATATATTAAGTTTATATAATTGCCACAAGAGGCCATTAACTGTAGCTGAATAAGTGAAAAAAAGAGGTTTGATTTTTCTAGTAATTGTTTTAGCTTATAAAAGATGAAATTTTAAAACATACTTTGCGTAAGGAGATTTAAAAAAATAATATATTCAACAAAACATATCCTTCAGTCCCAAACACAGTTTTCAAACCAGATTTTAAGCAAATTTTTCTGTTTGTTTCATGCAATCAGACTTGGTACAAGGTGCTGAGGACTATTTGCATGAGAAATAACAACATCATGACTTTGACTTCTGAAAGAACAGTCAAATTAATCTAATCCTTATAATCCAATACATTTTCCATGTATTCCCACAATTTTGTTAGAATTTCTTAGTCCTGGGAATTGTATACCTGGTTGTGTACATACCAAATATTTTCTGAGTGCCATCTTCCTACCTGTAGAGTTTCTCCCTTAAAAAAAAAAAACAAACCAAAAAAAACCCACAGAAAAACTGATTAAGAAAATCTTTGGCAGAACTTTGAAAAAAATGTTCTAATGGCCTGCATGCAATTCATGGCACAGGAATGTCTGACTTATTGTACAATATTCCTGTCAGGGTGTGGATTTTATAATGTTTTTGTGTCTTCAGGGTTTTTTTTAAGACCAAACAGTTGAGAAAGGCTTATGACAGGTTGTAGAGAGGAGCTAAACCATGTAAGCAGTAATTAATAGGATTACAGGACATAAGAAAGAGCCTTTGAGAACCCTTTTTCTTTACGGTCACTTTTGTTCTTGCAGCAGAAGGCTTCCCTTGTAAAATCAGAGCAGTGGGTACAGCCTCTGAGAGACTTGACACAGGTGAGCTGATGCTCCTCCCTCTGCTCCCTGTGGCTGAGTCCCTTTGGGATGGAGAAGGATCCTGACTCAGAGACAGATTCATCAGAAAGCCTGAGTGATGAACTGCCCCTCATCCTGAATTACCTTCGCACTCTGGAAAGGGGCCGTGCTTCACCACTGTGGAAGAAAACTGGGAGGGAAGGAAACAGGGAAATAGGAGAGGGGAAAGTGAGAGGAGACATTTTGTATTAGTGTTATCATTTGAACTATAAAATTACTGAAGGTATTGAGGATTCTTTCATTTACAGTGCCTTTACAAATACTAAATTCACTTTAAATGGTGTGTGAGTTTTCTCTCACTGAGCCTTTATATGCTGAGTTTCTGCCCAGAGCAGCTTTTTACGATTGTTATAAGTCCTTAATAAAAAAGCTTCTGCAAGAAATGTCAGAGATTTAACTAGAACATCATGAATAAAGTTGAGGAGGAAAGTGTGTTGAATAGACAGCTAATGGTATGAAGCATGGTTGCATGGAGAAATTCTCCCAATATTCCTACAGCAATAAAGCAATTAAAAATCAGTGCCTCATATAAAAGGGATGGGGCGGGGTGGGGCATGTGGTCTGCTGGACAGCTGTGTTTGTGCTCCTGATATTCTGCTCAGCACCCATATTGTTCTTAAGCTTTAACAACAGCCTTGTCCTGCTTAGGATTCAGTTCACATTCCTGTGCCACATTCTGCAGCCATCACATCACCTACAGAGGCAGGAGCCTCGAGTAGTACCAGGATGGAGCAGCCCAGTGACTGAGGTAACATCTGCTTGCTGAAATAATTAAAAGATGCTTTCAGCCCCCCAAGCACTTCCCCAAGAAGTATTGGCAGGTCTCTGTCCCCTTCCACAGGAAATTGTCATTGCAAATCAAGAAGAGATAAAAGTGTGGGGAGTTGGTGTGTTCCTACACTCTTTGGAACAAAGGATAAGTGAATATGCTCCTTGTATCCCAGGAGTGTAACAAGCAACACTTTTCTATATAGGGATGGCATAAAGGGTTTTACTCAGATTCACTCACATAGGTGACCATTGCTAACTCCTTTTCATTATTAACACAGGATGACTACTGTTGCAATTATTAATGCTGTGTCTGATTTGCTAAGTTCCACTTTATTGATTTTATTTTGATTGGAGTAAGACTGATTGCCACCTTGGAAAACAAAGTTGTCCTTGAATGACACTATTTAAGTATTACATTCCCCTAAACATTCATTAAGCCTCATGCTTTAATTAAGCCTAAGTATTACCAGTAAGTGTTGGAAGTGCTAAAACTGGGGCAGCAGTTACTGGACATACCTAAGGACTCTCTCACTAGAAAATGTCTAAATTGCTGTGGAAGAAAACAAAAGCACCCAGGGAAGGGTTTTTTTGTTTGATTTGGGTTTTTTTGTTTGTTTGCTAGTTTTGTTTTGTTTTAGAGGTCAGCTATAATAAATTATGGCTTTTTTACCTGTCTTTGTTCATGGTGGTTCACGAAACACTTTTTGCCACTTAAAGGGAAAATCTGTTTTATGTATGTGTAAGTGGGTTTTGATTTTGTGTCCTTTTAATGACTCTGTGAAAGTTAATGAGCTTTTAGGCAAAGAAGAAATCCAGTCTGGTAGGCTCTTGTTCTAGATCCATAAGGTCTAGGCTCTGTTTCTCTTACTTCACTGTTACATGATGTTGGAAATATAATCTTTTCTTTCTTGTATTTCCTCTCCAGCCCATTTTGCTGCAGCCTTAGGGCTTTTGTTTAATGGGAGCCTAGCTAAGTTTGCTTAAGTTTGTTTATTATTGTTTTCTTCCTTGCTGCTTTACAGGCCACTGCATTTGTTTTGCATGATATCTGTGTTAACTTCTCTAATAGTTTTGGCATGTCCCACATACCTCTGTCAGCCACTGCAATGCCACTTCTCGCTCATCAGTGAAGATCCACTTCCCTTGGCTCTGCCACACTGCTGTCAAGCAGCATTCCACTCATGTGCAGAAAGAGCTAAAAATACCTTTTTTTTGTATAGAACTTTTTAATCTGTAGATCTAGAGTCATTTAACAGTTCCCATCTCTGTCTCTCAGTATCATTACAGCAGTGCTGACTTCCCAGGGTCACACAGCCAAATTAACAGCAGAATAAAATGATGGAAGCTGTCACCGGGCTTGGCCTGCTTATGAAAATGTCTGTGTACAGGCAGGTACCTTAATGTTTGACACAACTCGTGTTCCCTAGGATGAGCAAGACTGCTTAATAAGAATGCATTTCCTTCTATCTTTGCACGTATATCGTAATAGTAAAGTATTTTGCTAATATTTTCTGCATGACACATCTGTGCCTACTTAAGAATTTATCCATTCTGCAGCAAAATAGCTGCTGTTGAATCAGCAGTTTCCTAATACGATGTAATAATAAAGCATGTAAGAGATTTTGGCAAAAGAATTTGCTTAGTGTATGCTGTTTTATGATTAGAGGTGGCACTTGGGCTTTCAGGTGAAGTGCTTGAAGAATTTAGATAATAAAATGCTGTATTTTGTGCACTTTTGCCTCCTAAAAAGTGACATGTACTTGTTAGAAACAAATAGAGAACTTAAACATCTACAAATTTGCTTCAGTCCAGTGAACACTGGAAAAATAGGGAGATTTTGTCTGTTGCCTTTTGTTATTTACCATTGCTCACTCAGATGAGCAGACTCAAACATTGCACTTCTGGCATTTAATTTACCAGTGGTGCTATCTGTAGAAAGTGTACAATATCCATAATGAGACAGCCATAATCAGAATTTGATAATGTTTATTAATGCATTATCAGGACTTTGGGAGGCTCAGCACACATGTACTCTTCCTGTGCTTTATCTCACTTAATGAAATTTGAGAACAGCCTAAGCTAAGGTGTTCTCTGTGGCTCATCAGCTCCTCAGAGCTTGGTCAGGGAGACGTTGGTCAGATAAATCAACAACATGTAATGTTAAAAAACCATGAGATTTTGTTTTAACTGTATGACTGCAGTAAGGGATGGATGCAGAATCAGTGTCATGGCTGCAGAGGGAATTTGTGTTTATTGCCCTTGGCAATGGCAATTACTGTAGGTAAGCTAAGGGACTGTATTTTTTCCCATGAATTCAAGCTGTGAAAAAAAAAAAACCACGTATTGTTTTGCAGAAATAATTGAGAATGTCTGATATCTAAACCACTGTTTAAATCTGGTTCTTAAAAGACCTCAGCAGACATAGCCTAGTGTGACTGAAAACAGTACGGTGGTAACAGGTAAAATCTCATAGAATTTATGAAAATTTCTATTGGTAGAAGAATTCCAGTACATATAGAAAAGATTAGATTAATTAAGGCTATGGGACAATATTGTCTTGTGTTACCTTCTTGAGCTCTGCTGGATGAGTGTGTTTCTAATGGGAATTCCCACTTCCCAGAAAGTGAGCGTGGCCTTTGAATAGCACAGGCTATGAGATTTCTGGGGAGAGTGTAGAGTGGATTTGGTTTGGATCACATGGACCTCATCATTTCTAATGTTTTGTTTTCAGATTAAATTCCAGTGCAGACTGGGCCTGCTCTTTCATACTGACATACCTACATAGCTGGGAAATTTATTTCTCTAGTGTATTTGAGTGATTTTGAACACATAATGTAGTTTCTCCTTGACCTGGGAGCAAGCCGTGGTGTGCTCCCACTGTAGAGTGGGAAGCACTGTAGATGGTCCCAAGGGACATTGCAATTGCACTCTCTAGGTGGAATTATTCTCATGTTACTGAGCTTGTGTTTCCACCTGCATTAGCCTGGATCTCCCTGCTCTGCCATCCACTGTGCAGCAGGGTCCCACCCTAGATTACCTGTTTTCAAGGCAGGGCTCTCAGTATTAAAACACATTGTTCACTCAGTGTTGAAACACATCACAGAAACTTGCCCATGGTTTTCATCTACCACAAAAAATCAATTCAGTCAATTTGCCCTAATGCAAGGGTTCCTTATTTTAATTGTTTCCTCTAATGCCTGTCTTTCCTGAGCAGTCACTGACCAGGGCTGTGGGCATTTTTAACATTACAAAATGACCCCTGCTCCCCCCAGCCACTGCTGGCTGCTTTGCAATGTAAGTTCATCCTTCTTGGGAAACTGGGTTAGGCAATACTGCCCAGAGACCAGGATCAGTCCAATGCTGGTTTTGTCAGGGAGGGTTCATTTCCCAGGACAGTGGGATTCCAATGTGGGTGCTATGCCTGTCTGGTGCCCAGTGCTGCCCAACACACAGATGCCCAAGTCCCAAACAACCAACTCGTGCTTTCTTTAAAACAGCACTCTGTCCTTCATGGCATCATTCAATATCATCTGTAGATATGGCCCCACCTTTTCTCCAAGTGTTTTTTTCTCCAAGTACTTTTTCTCCAAGTGTTTTTGCAGATATTTCTTAGTCTTTTATGGATTGTTCCTCCCCTTCCTTCTCCACCAACACTGGTGTCTATGGTTGTTTTCTCACATATTCCCAGTTCTGTCTCCAGCTGCAATTGTGCAGTTTTTCTTCCCTTCCTCAATGAGTTATCTCAGTGGTGCCACCCCCATTGCTGGTGGGCTCAGTCTTGGCCAGTGGTGATTCTGTGCATTAAAGCTGAAGCTAAGAACAGATATTGACTGACAGCATATCTGTAGCCAGTCGAGAGGAATTTCAAGACATTATTTTGATTATTAAACCAGTAGGAAGAGGTTAAGTCAGTAATTTTGAAGTATTAATATTAGCTACAGCAATCGATAATCAAATCAAATTTGCTCTTTGCCTTCCAGTCTTCTACCTTTTTATTTCAAAGTACGATACTTTTCTAAAATCATATTGCAAGAGTGAAACTTGACATTAATTTTGATCAAGGGCATTGACTTAAAGTATTATAATGAAGTAGAATACAAAAATCATCTCTTCCTTTTTAGGTGGCTGGTCTAACTTACATGAGAAAGTGTGGGCAAGGGAACCTAATAACTTTTAACTAAGCATTAAAGTTGGAACATTTCATTACAGTAGCATCTTCTCACAGAAAATATTTTTAGTGAGGACTGACCAGTTTAACACTTGTATAATCCAACACAATGGAATGTTGAAACTTTCCTATGTGAGTTAATACTTTCTACAGTAAATAAAACCTAAGTTTTATTTAAAGGACTGCAGAATTTCATGGTTTTAAAATGTTTTTAACTATCTTTTCTAAATAGTCTGTCAGTCATAAAATGTTGTCAGTTGAAAACATTGTTGAAGAAAAATCTACATTACATCTCCAGAAGTAGAGGCATCTGAACTAAGGAAATGAAATTGTGTTGTTTGGATTGAATTTCATTAATCAGAACTCAAGTCTTACATACACACTTTGAATAGTCCCTCTTAGTTAGGTACCATTTGGAGAAGGTTTCTAGGATATTAGACAGGCTTGACTGAACAAGAGTAAATCAACTTAATCATTGGAATATTCTTGGGATGGATTGGCTTCCAGTTGTCAACCTCAATGTGTATTTCTTTGGGATACCTGGAGTAGCTGCCTCTCTCTTTGAACTCTTGATGAGCTCTCACCAGATTGGACATGCAACTTCAGCAGTGTCAGAGGGAAGATACAGGTCTGCCACCAAATTCCCCAAAGCTCTGTCCTCTCCATCACACTTGTGTAGTATAATGAAACTGATGTCAGCTGGACTGTGCAGTTAGGCATGTGTTCCCTCTCACTGATGGCTTTCAGCCTGGCTTTCTCATTGTTCTATAATCTTTTGGGAATTGCTGTGTTTGGGTATTTGGGGGATTCTCTTTTTTTTCTCCCCATTACTGTTAAATTAATGATAAATCATTCTGGCAAGAATGGAAGAAAATGGGTCTCCTCCATTCTCCTTTCATCTGAAGTAAAACCATAATTTTACGTGCTTTGGTGATTGTGACATGGGTTTTCTGCACACTTGTAAATAAAATTTTACCTATAAACAATCGAAGTAATGAGACAAAAAGATACACAGCATAAATTCTGTCTGGGGACTCCAATGCTGTAAGTTTTAAGACATAGGCTTTTTTTCTGATGAAAATTACTTTCCAAGAGTTAGCCTAATGCTTTGATTAACTTTGAGGAGTTCAGTAAAATTAGAAGGTTTTAGTTGGGCTTGGGGGTTTCCTTTAACATGGTTGGTTACTAAATGCTTTTGCCTTTAATGTAGCCTTTTGCATATTACTGCTTTTAAACATTTGTATGTATACTTACATCTTACAGAAAAAACAAGGTGAAGAACATTTAGCTTGTTAATAATACAAATTCAGGTGCTCATCATGTGCATTTAACACCACTCAGAGAATGTAAAAAGGCTGGTGTCCTGTGGAGATAGTTCTGAAAAAAAGGCAGGGAGGAAAGATTCTGTGATACTGTCAGCTTTGAGTGCTTTCGTCTGCCCTCTCCCACGCTGAGCTCAAGTGCTTTCCTAGACATGCTTTGCTGTTGTGCCTTCATCCACCCCTGTGCTGTCTTGAAAGGCACTGAGGCAGTGGTTGAATGTAATGCTGGTGTTCTCAAATAACAATTGACCCAACCTTCCTTCTTATGGGTCTGATTGTGCAATAATATTTAACATACTACTTACATAAATTCTTGGTGCACAAAGCTAAGCTATAACAAGCTGATGATTAGCAGGACTGTCTACACCAGTGGTTATTAAATAAGTAAATATTTTATATGTGAGATGATTTTGTGCTAGTTTAGAAGACATCTCTTTTTCTTCCTAAACTGGGCTTGTAGAATTATTTGTATTCACATAAATGCGGACTGTTGAATTTGAAATGCAATTTAGTTTTTTGCCCTGAGACTTTCCACAGCCTTGTGTTTGGTAGATAGAAGGAAAGTTCATAGGGAAAGGCTTTGCAGACTGAGAGACAGGGGGCCGTAAAATAAAGAGTTAAGACTATTAGAGTGAAAAATAAATTATGATGGTCCTGCCAGGAATGGTGGAAAAAAATGTAATAATTGTCAAAGGAAGAATTAAGAAAACTCCACAGTCTTTCCTATCTAATTTTCATAATGTTTTTAAGTTTTGGGTGTTTGAAGATTCAGAGGGTTGGTTTGAAGGTGGTTAAAAGGCTTTACATGACAACCATCTTTAATTAATGTGGGTTAGTCAATTTATTAATTGTAATTTACTCTGTAACAATGGAAACATTGGAAAATTAGCAGGACTAAGGATGGTGTTTAGAAAGGTAATGAAAACGCTCACTAAGAGTCTTAATTAAGCACTAGACTGTGTGCACTGCCATTTAGGAGCAAATTTTTTCAACTTCATTCTTTAAAAGAGGTAATTGCATCTTTCTCAGGACTGCTGCAATACTGTAGCAAAGGGCCAAAATCATTAATGAAATCATTAATGACAATAATGCAGCATAAGTGATTCCAGGCTTGTGTTTCTATGATCTGTTCTCAGCTCCCTGGATATGAACCTTCCACTTCACTTGGTCCTGTATGTTTGTACATTAACATATCTGCACATTAATTTAGATTTTGTAACTTCCACGTGCCCAGGTCTGTGTGTACCAGGGGTGGCACTGAGCGGTTCTGCAGAGTTCTCTCCATATCAACCTCTTTATCTGCACCCAGGAAATTATTTAGCTGTTAAAGCCTTTTTGCATGTTTCTGCCTCAGTAGAAAATGTTCCTGTGTATTCCACAAAGCGAAGCTGATGATGAGAATAAATAACTGCAGTCAATCACTTGTTCTGAAGTTGAAAGATTTGGCTTTGAAATCTCAGTTAACGTTATGTTATCTGAAGAGTGGCTGGTCAAACACACAGAGCATTACTCATAGCTCCAATATTCAGTCCAAACATTTTGGAACATTTGTGGCTAATTTGTTTTCAGACAAATATTTGTACTGTTTTTCCAGAAACAGAAAATGAAGTTTTAAACTTCATTTTTAAGCTCAAAGAGAAGCTTGTAGACTTTTTTTTACAATAACTTGTTTATGATTATCCATATCTAAAAATATATTAAAAATGTTAATTAAACAGCCTGCTGAATCTAAGCACATGAGCAAATGCAATTTGAGTGTTGTACAGATTCCCTCCCTGCAATGTGTTTATGAAAGTCTGAAATGAAGTTTTTTACTGTTATGGCTTCCTCTAATGTCATCTTTTCTTCGTTCACATCTGCTGCTCAACTTTCAATATTGATTAAATGGCAACACTCTCTTTGCTGTAATCAAATTATTTAGCAAGTCCTGCTAAAATGCATGAAAAATAATTAAAATAAAAAGCTAGACCAATTTTTTAATAAAAATGGATAAATGAGTACTCAAATAGCTAATGGCATGGTTTTGTGTGAACCCTATTTATCTGTGCATAAGTGTGGAACTGAATTGCAAAATTGCAGTCTTGTATTTATAAATAATTGTGAATAAGAATATTCTATGCAACTCCTCAAGAAATGCAGATATATTATTTCTTTGTATAATTTTTATCCTCATGGATAGCTATTGAATCTAAGCAGATAGCAATCTCTCTGGTTCAGGAAGCATTGCCTCCCTTTTACAAAGCAAACTAAAGCAGAAGTTAAATCATTTTTCCTGATGTTTTATATGAATTTGCTTGTACTGGTGGAATTAAGTAAATTCATTACTGTTGTTAGATGTAAAAAATGTATTTCTCTTTTCAAGACTAAGTAGAGCAGCTTTTTTCTCTTTATATACTTGAACTTTATTGTGTTGGTGAATTGCTCTTTAATAATGCAATCTTTTTTATTCCCTCTCCCAGCCAGCTTTGTCACATTACCTCATTTTGTTGCATATATGAAGGTGTTTTCTGCCAGCATCTTAATGTAATTTTTAAATGTAAGCACATGCAGATCTATGTTCAGGTCAGAGAACTATTCCCATAGGACAAAAGCAAGCAAGGGAGAAATTTAACTCTATGGCAGAAAACACTTTATGGCAGAGATATATTAGGTTGTGAAAGAGTCATCTTAAGGAAATATTATAAACCAATTCACCTGAGGCTTTTATAACTGGAATTGACAAAACTCTAGAAAATGGTCTGTAGAGGGAAACTTGTGCAGTGCAGAGCACTAACTGAAATGGGAAAATAGAGCTTTTCAATCTTGAAATTCAATGATTCTGGGGTAGTGAGATGAATCACATCTGTGGTGTATATACAGTTCTGATTTCACGTGGTATCAGCACTATCTGAAAATGGACCCATTTAGACACCTCATATCTGACTTGCTTTTCCTGTTCTCCCTCGACAGCTGGCTTGAAAGAAATAGTTTGGATTATGGTAGCCTGCTCCATTTGCAACATGTGGTGGTGCATTAATGAAAGTATCCTGTCCTGGCATTGATAGACTGCCGGGTTTATTGTGGGGTTTTTCCTTTCTTGGTTTTTACTTTTTACAGTACCATCAAGCTGCCTGTTGCAGTTCTCTTTCTTGAACTCTACTTTTATGTCCAAGTATGAAAACGTGTTCATTTTTGATAGCTGGAATGACTCCATCTTAATGAACTACAGTTTTTTGTAGTATTTCCCTTACAATTCCAAGTTACACCGTTAGCATGTTGATATTCTCTAGCAATCTTCGGCCAGCAGAATTTTCTATATTTTTTTCATCTGCAGGAAAAAAATAAGAGCCCAGTTTTTGACAAAAAAGTTTTTTTTTTTTTCTTAATGAGTTTTAAAAATGACTCAAATTATTTCTGTGGTGTTAGGTGTTGGCTTTTTGGTTTTGGTTGGGTTTTTTTCAGGAAAAGAAGAAATTGAGATTTCTCAGAAACTCCCAGTTTCAGCTCTCCAGAGCCACTGCAGCAGTGATCAAAAGTCATTGCTATCGGCAGGAATTTGACAGGCTTGTTGCTAAATTTGCACAAAAATTTTAGGGAGCTGTTGTAGAAGTTGTGAAATTTCCTTAATCCAAGGTTTGTGATATATATCCTGTTAAGGCATTTGAGGCAAACTGGATGTGTAATATAAACATAATTTTGTTTAAAAGCCTTTAAAATGAGTGTCCTGAAAGGTGCTCTGGTAATTTGTGCTTTAGTCTTTAATGAAAACCTAATTTTGAACATTTTTGTGCTGCTGCTATTTTAGTACAAAAGCCATGGAATTTTGCCTTAAGTTAAAAATTACTAAAAACAGACTCATTTGACTATTTGCTCTACTTATATTTTCTTTTGATCCCTATAGACTTTTCTTGTGCAGAACTTTCATTTGCTGCACTTGGTTTTATCTGATTGAGATATGGGGTCAAGTTCTGATACTACAAATCCAGAAATAGTACTAAAGCCCAAGATAATTTTATTCTGCTGATGCTCGGATAACTTAGTAAACTTCCAACCTGAAAGTGCTTCTCATTTAAAAGTCAGTGGGATTTCAACTGGTGGAGGTGCTGGTTGAATCAAAACTGAGCAGATGGTGGATAAATTTCCAATATGTCACTCTGAGACACACAGCTTCATCTTGGAAAAGCAGATGTTCTCAGAATCAGGTATATTTTATTTATTTGATTAGAAATTAAATCAGGGCTGAAGTCTGGATTTGCATTCCTACATGGCAATGGAAATCTCCCATGATGCTGGGAAATTTTCTTCTTAAGATCATGGAAATTGCATGTGAGTGCAGCCTGGTTGTGCAGTGAAGCAGGATTGAATCTAATTGGGAACACTTTGCAAAACCTGGAGAGGTTTTGAAGAAAGCTCACTTTGGCATGTTAGCATGTCTTTGTTGAAACTTCCCAAGAGGATGTAACCAGGAATAGTCTGTTAGGTCAAGGTGGTTTTTCATCTCCCAAACATGCATTGGAAAATTTTCATTTTTTGTTAGCTAATAGAATTTAAATGAGGACTTGAGGTTTACTGTAGAAGATCAGTAATTTGTACAAACAAAAATTCCCAAGAAGACCCAGAGGTTCAGTCAAAAGTTTCCAGAGAACCTCAATGCTGATAATTTTCAATGCTGGAAAGACAAAACAGTGTTTTGGTAACTGAATTGTTACTTGATCTTTCCTGAAACTACAATGTCTGTGCTTCATGTGAATGACAGGGAGCTCTTGCTATCACTGTACCAACGTTTGTGTGCTCAAATCTCGCTTCCATATTCTGCACTAATTTTCATTCTTTATGTTCTTCACAAGTTTTGTCTGAGGTGATTCTGGGCTCACAGTAGCAAAGTCCTGAATTGTATTGTACAGCACTTGTTTTGTTCACTTTTTGGGTGCTCGTCCCAGGAAAACATTCTCCCAAACCAGTATGTTGTAGATACTGTTTCTCAAATGTCACTGCTTAACACTGTGAATTACCTCATCAATTAGTGACTAATTATAACATGTAATTTGGTACATGCATTCAGGTAGAAAAGAGTATGTCTAAAAATATTATTTCCTTTCCTGATTTCTGTGCTGAACTAATTGTGCCTGGTGTTTGATGGGAAATGATTTGTGAAAGGGCTGTGCTCCTGTTGTCAGATTAGTGGTTTCCATGGAGGGGGGTGTGCACACATGCAAGTGGTGACAATTTGTAATTTCATATTGATCTTTTCACCATCAGGGACTCTAAATCTTACAGTTATAATGCAAAATTGATGGCTTTGAACATTTGGCTGTCAGACACAAATGTTTCAAATATTGCCCTTGCCTCAATCACACCCAGAACATTTGTCCAGAAGATTTTGCAATTGCGAGATTTTTCTTCTGTTAAAATGCTTATAGAGTGCCACAGAAGTTAAAACTACCAAAGCAGTGAAACAAAGAGATACCTTTGTAGTTTATTGTCACTATTTGTCTTAAAGCACATTGATGAATAATGTAGTTGATATTAAACTTGTGGAAGTTGAAATCTTTCACACTTATTTATTCGGTTACATAATGCCCTGTCAGATACCAATAACTTTTGAGAATGAGAATATTTGTAGATTTGCACTGGGAGCACTCTGCATCTGTTCCCAGCTTCTGAAAGCAGCAGTTTAAAATGTTCCATCTGTAATCACCAACTGCTTAAAAAGAGGACAGAGACTGTTTGCTATCAGCTATTAACATGGATCAAGACATTTAAAAGATCCTGTGAGCCAAGCTGGGTGACATTTCCTCAAGTAATACTCTATTTATTGGGAATGTGCTGTAGGTACCAGCTGCCTCCTGCGCTTGTGTCCTGTCTCTCCTACAGCATAAATTCAGTAACATATAATATTTTCTTTGTTTTAGATGACCTGAGACTCTGCTGAATAATTAATGCTTGTTTTCAGTGTTCTTTTTCTATTTCTGGTCACCTTCTCCTGCTTTCCTTGTTGGTCTATTTCCTGATGGAGAGAATCCTAACCAGGGCATTTCTGCTACCTATGCTTGTTTAACCTCTTTGATTGTTGAGTAGCAATCCTGTTTTTGAACAAATCTGCTGCTGGTGGTGTTAAATTGCTGTGGTTCCTATATGGTTGGGAAACAGGCCAAAAACATTTTTCTATAATAAAAAATAAGGCTAATAATGTGAAAACTGTGTGGTGCTTAACTGGAAGTTTCTCTAGAGGCTTAAATTTCTGTCTTCTGTAATCAAATAAGGTCTCCTGAGCTTTGTGGTGACAGAGGTTTGTGAACATCAGTTTTATGAGACATCAGAGCTCAGTAGCTAAAGGTATTTTTAGGTTTCCAAGTCACCTTCGTGATTTCAGCACTAATGTTTTAATTTCTGCAGAATAAACAAATGGGAAAAATCTGCAGCTTCCCACTGGGGTATACAATAGCTTTCTTCAATAAACTGTTTTAATTTCCTGCATTTTAATGAAAGTACATTCTGTGATGGAGATTTTAAAAATTAGCAGACTGTTAAATGGTTGGTACAGTTGCAGCAGTAGTGGGAAAATGCCATTTTGGCTTAACAGAGGCAGGATACCTTTTAAATTCTACTACCATGTATAAAACTGTATCTTCAAAAATGTCATTTATGTGCAAGTATATTGGAAAGTGATGCATGCCTGGGCTGTGTCAAAATGTATGTGGATCTTGTGGCCAATGGTTTGGTTTCGCTTTTTTTTTTTTCCTTTTCATTATTTTAATTGCTGAAGGAATTCATAATAGCTTAGAGAAGAAATAAGTACAGGGAGGGTAAAGTAGAAGGAATTTATTGGGAAAGACTTTAAAGAGATCAATATTAACATAGTTTCTATTATAAATCTAGAAAAAAATGTCTCACATGCGGGAAAATTTGACTCACACCTGAAGATTTATATCACAGAAATAGTAGGGCTTAAAAATAAATGCATAAATATTGTTTATGTTTGAAGGCAATGTCTTCAAATTGGTATTTGGCTGATGCATGATAGCACAGTGTATCTCTGGGAAGTACCTTTTCCCATAGATTAATTCCAATTACAGAGAACACAATTGTGTACCTAAATGGATTGCCATGATTGAATTTTAAAGTGCAGCGCAGTAATGCCTGCAGCATGGCAGCCAGTAATAGATGCAGTATGTAGATGTAAATAAAGTTGGATTTATACACCAAGAGATAAACAAAGAGAAAGTGTTATGCTATAAGGAAATAAAAGAAATTATAAAAATAATTTTGGAAGTAACTCCAGAGTAATATATGAAGCTTTTAAATGACTGGCAGTCTGGAAAAACAGTTTTGATAGTAAATTCCCTGGACTTTTCATTGGGAGCCTGAGCAGCATAATGCAGTGCTGTGATTGCCTGTCTCTTCATTTTGTAACCCTTCATTTGGTTTAGGGTTTCTTTGGGGGAGTGAGGATTATTAATAACAGAAAAGTCCTGGAGAAATTCAAAGTTGTTGTAAATATCTGCTGGAGGGTGGCTTGCAGTGACTGCCAAGGGAACATGCATCTGATGAGAAATGATGTATTAAAAATCTGGCATGTTCTACCTGGCTATTTTTAACACACTGCAGAAAATGTGGCTGATTCCCCTCTCTGCTCACACTTTTCTCTTTGAGCACTGGCTGTCATAGTCCTGTCGCATGCATCACATTTTTAATAGGTTGCCTCTTTTTCACTCTATGCCTCCTCTTATTAGTCCATTATGGAGATTATAAATATATGAAATTGATCTCAAAATAGAATTACCCAGTCCTATTAACTTCCTGACTGAGAGAGGTGTGTAAGGCTTCTTATTTTCACGTTGATCCCATATTGATAAGTTTAGTTTGGATTGTTTAAGTTTGGTTGGCTGATTGTTTTGGGTCTGGTTGTTTTGGAGTTTTTTGTTTTGTTTTGTTTTTAGTGGTTTTTTTTGGTTTTTTTGGTTTTTTTTGCCTTTGTTTCATATAAGACTAGTTCTGACTTGGAACCCTTTCTGGTGGAAAATACTGACAAGCACAGGAATAAACTAGTTAGACTTGCCTTTGCCTTTTCATTATGAATAAATACTTCCAGTTTTTTAGACTCATTTGAAGACCTAGTCTTAGCTGAGGGACAGTGTTTGGCTTTGTTTCTGGTACTTGTTTGGGTTTTTTTCTTTTTTCACAGAAGTGTTTTGGCAAGTCATTTATGCAAAAGTTTGGAGAAGTAACAACCATAATTATAAAGAAAAGTTATGTGGATTCTGCTTATTATAGATTGTGGAAAATAGAAATTATTTGCTTGTGTTATGAATAATAAGTTCAAAATAACTGGCCATCAAATGCCATTGGTTGGCTGCTTGTATTTAGACAAAAACATCTCTGGTAGCTTCATTCATTATCATATGTGGAATAAAAATAATATCTGTGCTTTTTCAATTCCATCTCAATATTTATAAAGCTCAAAGCAGTTGTTTTATCCAGGCTGACTTTTGAAATAAATGGTAGCACGAGAACTGTTTCCCTTAGGTAGACTTGGCTCTTTTCGTTTTACTAATTAGCTCCTATTGATTAGTGCAGCAAACTGAAAATATATAATGTGTCAGAATCCGAGCAAGCCTCATTTATCTAGACAAATGTTGCTATTTCTTTAATTTTCTTCTGGATTCAGTTTCACTTGAGAAACATTATCACCTGGCTTTAGTCGTGATAGGCAGTATCTGCAGAAGTTTCAAAGCATGGGATACAAACTCATTAATGGCAACAGAATAGATTTTCTGCTGGCTTTAACAAGATTTCATTCAGGTACAGAATATACTGAAACTACAGAAAAATAAACAGAAAAAATCTTTGTTTTACCAAGGTGCTGAACTGGGCTGTGACCTGATTGTGTTTTGAGGCTGTGGCAGGGCTGCTCTGCCTGGAACGGAGCAGCACTGCAGCAGGGAGGCTGATCCCAGGGCAGGGAGCCTTTCCTTGTCCCACGGCTGCGGGCAGGGAAGGGCAGTGGCTCCATGCCAGCCTGCAGCAGGCAGAGTAGCCCATTTATGGCTATTAATATATGGGCCACTTAGAGCTACTCTTAGAACTGGAGTTTTAAAATTAGGTTTTATCTTTAAATGACCAATAATACAATAATAATAGTAACAAAATCTCTGCAGTGTTTCTTTTGCCCTCTATTTTTCTCCATTGTTCACCAGCAGAGAGTTAAAAGCTTTGCTCACTAAAAAGAGCACTTGGTAACTTCTTTGTATGGGATTAATTTTTTACAGTCAAAAAGAATTTACGGTAGCAGCGTTCTGAGTTGATTATTGACCACTGCTCTTCACTGAGGAAGGCAGGATCCATAGAAAAGAATCTGTATAATGCTTATGATGTTATAAAATACTTTTTAAATGAGCATAATCTATAAAAAAGTACAGAGCATGAGAATTATTGTGTGTGTCAGCAATTCTTTAAAGTTATTTGAAGGAAAAAATTATACAGCCACCAGCTGAAGTAAGCAGGGACCCCTATTAGTTTAATGTGTATCAGCAACTCAAATATTTAGTTATTCTAGAAGGTCTGACCTGAAGTCAGCCATATTCTGGCGGGTAATGCTGCTTGAAACAGAGTAAGGTATTTTGTGCTTTTATTTCCTTTTAATTCAAATTTAATTAGACGATGACATTTTAAAGCAATGAAGATTGAAGTAAGCATGCAGCAGAATCAGTATGGTTATGTTTAAGTGAAATCACTGATCTGATTTCAGATCTATGCTAGGCTGCATGTGACAAAACTGCAATTCAGAACCAGTTACATTGAAGTCAAAGGAAAGGAGGAATCCTGTCAGTAAGGGGATCTCAGAGACAGGAAGTCTGAATGGGGAGAGTGATGGCCTTCCCTGACTGGATTTAGAAATGATTGGGGAAAGGAGAATCTTTCCTTTCATGGCCTCATGTGCTTCCAGGTCAGTAAAGTTTTGATTGCAGTACTTGTGTTCAGGGGACAGTGACCTGAACAAATGAGAAAACCCAAGTAAAAACAATCATTTGAGGTATGTCACCATCCCCTCACACATATGTAACACCTTTTGTAGGTGTGATTCCCACCTACACACCGATTCCATTGGAAGGATCCCCTTTATGTAGGTACTCTCCAGGAAAACACTGTGGGCAGTGGACTTAGGAGTTGTCCTCTGTGGAACCACGTTCTCCAGACATGGTGGAGCTGAAGGCTGAGGATGAAGATAACTGCAGCACTTTAAGATCCCTTGAGCAGCCTCATGGGGTTTCTGGATGAAAAGATCAAAACCTCCCATATCTTTGTCTTTTCCTAAAGGTTTAAGGCTTAGAAATAATCTATAAAATAACAGATTCTGATGATAGTCTGGAGATTCTTAGGATAACAGTGGCTCTTAAAACACATTTTTCCTACAACTGCATATTTTCTAGCAGTCAACCTGCTGATTGGAGAGACATACCTATCATCACATGTTTGTCTAAGAAGCTGAAAGAGAAGTATCTTCTGGCAAAGTTATAAATGAAAAACAATTACAAAATCCTTGTTTTCCAGGGATGCAAAACCAGAGAGTTACTCTTTCAGTATGTGTGGCAGGCAGATTAAAAATATTCATATCTTGAATTCAAGTACTCATCAGAAAGAAAAATCTTTTTAGTTGCTCGGTTAGTTCTTGTTGTAAATGATCCAGAATATTGATATATTCCAACAAATGCTTTAGTTATATCTATGTTTCCCCACTGTGCAATATGTGTTGTTGTTAATTGAATATTGCCTCAACATCTTGATTGATTCTCCTTACTCTTTAAACCCTTTTTAACAAGTCTTTGATAACATTTTGAATTTTCTGGAAATAGCTAAGTTCAACATAACTCCATTATGCAGCAGGGAGAAAAAATTGATCTTATTATTGCATGGTAGAAAAAAGGGAAATGTTGTCTAGGACTATAGGAAGACACAAATCTAGGGTGCATTTCTCTTATAGGAGGTAGAAACTCCTGAGGCCACTTGGTTTCTGTGGAGAAAAGAAATCCACGTGCTCAAGTTCATTTGTTGTATAAAATTCCCTTAGCAGCTCTGTATTAGGGATTATCAAGTAAGGTTCAGCTTTTAGGAGAGACCCTGATTTATCCCTTTTCTTTTAGAAATTCTATAGTTTAGTGGCAATGCAAACTTTGCATTTTGCGTGTTGTTTTCTGGTACATCTTTGTTCTTAGCTCTGGGAGAATGAATGCATAAATAAAAATCCACTGTTCCTCTGCTGCTCTACTGCCGTTTTAATTCCTATTTATCTTACTCTAAGATGCCAGAGAGGAAATTTAATGTTGAGTATTGGTTCAATAAATGTCAGGGAGGGTAGGCAGTTTATATCCTCTTTTGCAATAAACATTTAGTTCCCCTGACAAAGACAGCATTAGAATATCAGGAGGGAAAACTGGTCTAGTGGCCTCTGCTGCTTTCAGCAGCTGAAAATGTGGGGTGGTACTGGTGACCAAGCACACAAATCTGAGTCTCCAGAAGTGCTAGATATGCTGGGATTCTGGAGCTTTCCTGGTAAAAGCAAATATTTTTGTTTAAGAAGTTGAACTACGTGAGACTTGGACTTGGAAAATATCTGCAGTTTTCCTCTCATCTGTGACTATTTTTCAGGCATAAACTTTTCATGGACATGTTCTCTTTGCACGTGCTATTTTTTGTATGCTTTATTTACATTAAAATAAAAGACAATTGCATCTCTTACCACTCAGTTAATGAATGG
The DNA here is from genome assembly GCA_013399945.1 of Ploceus nigricollis. Lineage (NCBI taxonomy): Eukaryota > Metazoa > Chordata > Aves > Passeriformes > Ploceidae > Ploceus > Ploceus nigricollis. The sequence goes on from VXBC01010169.1 coordinate 2,472,474, forward strand.
CATGAGACTTATTAAGCTAAACTTGCCTGCATTAAAATGCAAGGTGGGTGTTATTTAGGAAAAAGCAGAAATACACAATTAGAATATAATATCATGCAAATTATCTAAGCATTGTTACCATGTCAGGTGAGTTAAGGTGACAGGTTAAAGAACTTACTATGCAATTATTTGTTTTATGTATTGTTAATATGTGTCCTGTGGATTTTACAGCGAGGAAAATAAGGCAAAATGGAAATGAAGGAAATTTTTCTAAAATAAATGTTTATCAGTTAGAAGTAGTGGAGTTAAATCTCTTGAGTATGAGATAATTAAATACCATACCTGTTGTATTAGTCCTTTCCTTCTGCATCCACCAGGAGACTTTGGAGTAACCAAGCCTAATTTCTAAGGGAGCTTTGTTAAGGTGGTGAAGTGGTATCAGAACATCATTGATAGTTGAAAAAAATGTAAAAATAATAGGTTTATAACATTTTTTAGCATCAACTATTATATCACATACATAATAAATATAAAATGCCTGATGCATGTCATAGGTCTTTCTTATTCATTGTCTGTACATAGTTTGCTATACATGTGTATCATATACATTGGTTTGTGTTCTTTGACAATACCTGAGATCCTTACTAGTGAGCTTTTGAAATACAAATAATTAAAAATTCTTCTCAGTCTTGAAACCTAAGATTTCTCATCTTCATATATCCCTATGACTGATATACTTAAAAAGGCTTTCAGAGTTTTTCTTATTACATTTCTGCTTCTACTTTAAGCTTATGTTTAAAAGTAGGAAAAAAACCCCAATGAAGCCTGCAATTTGAATTAAGGATAGAATTAGAAGCACACACTTAGAGACTTAGAGACAGACTTCCATCACAAAGTGTGGTGAGTCTTTCATGCTTAAGTTCTTCTGAGCACCTGAATGTCTCCTGCAGAGAAAGGGTGTGAGAGAAAAGGAGAGGAATGATGTGACCAGGCATTGACACACAGTCAAGTATGGTCATGGCACTGGCTGGAGATTCCTTCTTGGGCTCTGTTGGGCAGGGTCTGGCAGATTTATGCAGTCAAACTGGTGCCAGGACCTGGATTTAGCTGGGGCAGGAATGGTGCATCAAAATTGTCCTGAGCAGATGCAAAATTTCAAAGTGAGGAGAAGCGTGAAGGCTGTGGAGCGTGGCTGCTGAGTGGGCTGCCCCATGGCCAGAGTCAGGCTGCACTGGAGTCTCCTGTCTCTGGGCTGCTCTGTCTTCAGGGGCTGTTCTTGGATCCTTCCCTGAGCTTCCAGCCACCAGCAGCCACATCCTGGAGGTAATGATCCTGTTAAACAACTATCATGTCAGCATGTCATTCAGGCTGTCAAGAACACAGAGGCCAAGCATGATGATTTCTTTTCCCCTTCCTCTGTCCCAATTAAAGAGCTTGTTGCATCTTTCTGATAGTTTAATCATTGAAAATTGTGGCCATGAATGTTGACGAGATGCAAATGAGGGCTGCCATCTGTTGATGGAGCCCGTGCGCAGTGGAGAGCTGGTGCTGGGTGTGCTTGCTCTGCTTCCCCTGCACATGGGAGCTGTCACACAGGGAATCTGAGTCAGAGCCTTGGAATGGGCACTCCTATCTTCGCCTCTCTCCTGTCTTCTATGAGTTTATTTCAAGCAGCAGAAGGACAGGTTTCGTTATGGTCACAACAGGACAAACAGAGGATGGGACCCGTCCAGAAGGGGTTTAACAAAGGCAGGTCCTGCCTGGCCAGCCTGACCTCCTTCCATGAAGCTTTGTTTATGAGGGAGAGGCTGTGGATGTTGTCTACCTGGATGTTAGTAAAGTCATTGAGACTGTTTCCTGCAACATTCTCCTGGAGAAACTGGCTGCTCATGGCTTAAACAGGTGACTCTGCTGGGTAGAAAGCTGTCTGGATGGTGGAGGTATCACTGTTGTGAACGTGCCTGCTCCAGACTTGCAGGCAGATCTTTTTATCTCTACTCATTCTTTGGAGGTGAGTTACACACTTGAACGTGCTTTGTGTGGAGAAGTGGTTTGGGTTTTTTTTAAACTACAGGCTGATAACATCATTTGGCTCTGTCTGGTTCTTGAATTGTGAATAATCATTTCCTATCACGTTTTCCAGGCTGTTTAAAATTTTAGAGCGGTTATCCTACATTGCCTCAGTCATATATTTTCCAGCTGAAAAGCTGCATTCTATTTAGCCTCTTCTCATGTGGAGGAGTCAATTGACTGACATGGCTGACCTCTTTCAGCATTCTTCACTGAGAAGTTATCATACTGGAACTATTCTAGGTCATTAGAAGTTTAGAAAGTATCACGTTGTATTTGAAATTACTTAAAATATTGTACTGTGCCAACAAAAAGGCTGCATAAATGGTGTACAATCCTAAACTGCTGCTTTCCTCCTGTCTCTCTCCCCCAAGAAATCCCCAAATCCAAAGACAGCCTATGTACAGTAATTCAAAAGGAAGTCTTATATACAGTAATTCACTGTGAGAATATCTATTCTATCAAGTCTGCTCCTTCCTTCTGACAGATCCATCTAACACTTACTGACATTTAGCAGAAGTTCTTGCTGCAGGCTGAAGCAGAATAGAACCCCCAATTTCACAGTAAGTTGTTTATGGATGAAACAAAGTTAATGGTTTTTATAATCTACATTTAAAAAAACACTAAAACATCAATTACCTACTATGAGATTATAAGATAATTGATGTTTTAGTGGTTGTATTCTGGTCCAATCCCAGGCTCAGAACAGGCTTGACTTAGAAGCTCTGCACATGAAAGATGGATCAGCGTTCATGACACTGGCACACCGGTGTATATAGTGTCTTTTGGGTTGTATTTGCCTTTTTTTTTTTCTGATTTTGATGTTTAAAAAAGAAAGCTGTCTTTTCTTGCTTGAATAATGTTTTTATGGTCTGTGGGTTTTGAATTACATTTATAAACATCAGTGCACCATGAGCTACTTTAGATTTAATTGTTAACTATTTTTAAACTTTAATGCATACTTCTTATTTTAATACTTGGACAACTCAACACCATTAGTTTAAATCTTGAGAGCAACAACACAGTTATCATATATCTGAGCTTATAGATGCTCTCAGGATCTCTTTTATGGCTCTTCTCAGCAATGACCTTTCAGGTAGGTTAATTTCTGCTCTGCTTTTACTATCTCCCTTGGAGAGAATTTTTGGACAACTTTTAAGGCATAGTAGCCACATAGCTCCTGTTTTCTGCATTTTCTTCTGGTAATAAAGTAAGGTAAGGGAAACCCAGCTGCAGTGTTTTTCTTGAGTGAAAGACCCAAAAGGTTTTATGCTCTTTTTCTGTTACAATGGGATGGGTCAATGTCTTTGGCCATGCTCTGAGTGGATCACCCCTGCAGAAGCTGATTCCTTGTTTCTCCAGCAGAACTGGCTTTGAAGTTTTCAGAGGAACAAGCCTGCTATGTCTGCTACCATTATTTTGGGTTTGGTGTGTCCTTTTGTGACCCTCCCCTCTTACAATTTGGGGTTTTTTGGATGGTGATAAGATACCAAGTCAAGTTCTTTTCTGTCTGAGTGAAAACAGAGAAGAAGGAATTAACTTTATTATCACCTTATAGTTTTTTAGAAGCTGGATTTTCACAGCATCCCATGTGGGAGAAGTCCCTAGACCCACATTTCCTACAGTAGACACAAAGTCCAAAGCACAGATTCTACTGATGAAAGATTAATTCTCTGAGGACTGAGTTGTCATTTGCTGCTGCTCTTCAGTTCAAATAAATACAATTCTGTTACAGTGTAGAATATGACCAACTGTAATGCAATCTAAATTGCTCATTAGAAAAACACTGCATTGAGCATGGTTTCTGGTTAATAATTTTTATGGTCTGGTCTCACATAGCTCCTAAGTGTCTTTCTTGTAAAACAGGATTTCTATGCAGAATGGCTGTTATTGGTGTTCATTTGGAAGCTGAAATTCTACTAATACTAAATGCACATGGTTAATAATGGTTTATAAAGATGCCAGAACCCTGGTATCAAAAGGACCAGCTGTATTTGAAACACTTGGACTAAATACTACTTAGGAGCTTATATAACCTACTTTTTCCTTTTCTCCTATTTTGATAAATTGGCTTTGCTGTCAGCAAAGTGGTGAAAACTTGGACAAGGGAGTTTCTTGAATTCATTAACTTAAAAATGGTATTTTTAAGAGAATGGAAGTTAGTTTATAGAACAGAAGTCCCCTGCAAAACAACAGATGCAAATGACAAAGCATCAGAGATTTTAGTGTGGCTTTTTTTTTCCCATATGTACTGGGGTAGTGAATCTCTCTATTATGTGTCTGGACTGATGAGACAGACATTACAGCTATTTTGCCCTGAAACTTGATACTGGAGAGATTATTTCCCCCTCAGCATACAATAAATAAACAGTAAATTTATGATAGTGGACTTAAGGTGATGTAAAAGTTGAACTTAATAAACACATTGACATTTGGCTGTTTATTTAGCTCTCTTTGGTTTGTTTTCCTTGGAGGAATATCAATATTTTCCTTGGACTAAAATATAGTGTTCATGTCCATCATTCTGGCATTGTCCCTCTTTTAGCCTTGTACCTAAACTTAGCTGTTTACCTAAAACTGTTATATTGCTTTACCTGAGGTAGTTTTGTTCTGCATGCATCACATCTAATCTTTCATCAATTGACTTTTTCACTCCTAATTTGTGCCATGAATGGTGATGGGCTGGCACTTTTCTGATAATGCAGAGACAGTTGGTTGCTCAGCATTTAAGTCTGTGTAGCGCAAAATTGATAAAGTCCAGAGATTTTGATTATGCAACATTTACACAAAGTATTCAGCCAAGCACGCTGCCAGTTGTTTGAATATTATTTTTAATGACACAGAGGTAGGCTATGACCTGCCACCACTGCAGTGCTGTAGAATAAGCAGGCTTCTTTTCATTCAATGGGATGTTATTCTCTAGGTGCTGGTTTTCTGTAAATGCAGGCTGTACTTTTTGACTAGTAAAACTGGAGACAATCATAAAAACTAATAATGTGTCAACATGTGGCTGACAGTGTATGCTTTGGGTAGCTCAAACTTCTTGGAAAAAACCTCACGATGAATAGAAATGTTTTGTGCTCTTTTTTTTCCTTGTTTTTAATTTTAAATTGAACAATTTGTTTTAAAACAAATCAATATCTCTGAATTCTTTGCCACCCAGCAGAGCATTAGAGAAAACCAAACAGAACATAAACATGCCTAATATGATTAATTTTCTTTGCCAGATACAAGTTAAGCTAACAGTTGTTCATAGAATTGCATTTGTTTCTTCACAGTGTGACTTTTAAATGTCACCATTCTTTTAAATTCAGTTGAAATCAAAGAATCAAATTTACTTTTTCATTATTATTTTTGCATTAGGCTGTGAGAATTTACAGCCTGTTTATTCTCTTCTTCCCCTCAATTCTTCAGTCTCTGAATTACATTAGAGCTCTTGAGATTGTGTAATGTTCCAGTCAGACACATTTTCTTTGCATGCCACAAACAATGCATTTTTTGTATTTCTCCTTGTTCCTGCTTTAATTACCAGGAAAATTTCCATTTTATTTCCTAAGAATTTAACCCACTTGTGCTACTAAATCCCATTATAATAAGAGCACAAATGTCAAGGGGATAAGTAGCAGGAGGAGATGAAATCTTATGGAGAAAGCACTCAATTTAAAATAAACCTAAATATATGTTCTGGAGATTTGTAAATTATCTGGATAGATGAAATATTGTACCCTCACATCTAAAAAGTTTTCACTTCCCTTCAGGAGTGTTCACAACATGGAGTTTTTGTTCTCTTTTATTAACACACTTTATGAGAAAACAGAATGTTCAGAAACTAATTCTTGCAATATTAGAAAGAACCCATTAATTCTTATATTTATATTTGTTCAGGATGTAATTTCCATAGAAAATTATTTTTATTAAAATTGATATGAGCGCTGAGCATATTTATACCTCCCATTGCTTCAAAGGTTCCAAGTCATCACTGTGTTTTGACTCTGTAGGATAAAAATGGAAAAAAGGAAATTCTCTGGCTAATGAACATGCGAAAGTGTGAGAACTTTTTATGTCCCTTTATGATTTACATCTTTGTCTTTTAGCATTGTCCATGAGAAACTTTAAATTCTGTCTGTCATGTGTTTTTTATACTGGGCTACCAGTGTGAGGATATTCTTAGTCCAGTTTAACGCTGGCAGTTTTGGTTGATGGGCAGATATCTTGTGGTTGACTTGAAACCACATTTCTGGGTAATGGCTGTAAAGCCAGTGGATAAGAACTGTTTATGCAAAGTCTCAGAAAGCCTTTACATGTTTTTTTAGAAAACTCGTTGTCAGGAGTTGAGAGAAAAATTGCATAAAATTTATATTACATGAGCACCTGCTTGGCTTTGGACATAATACAGAGTGATAAAAGACTTAAGTAGTAGTGATGGGGATATGCTGCTTTTGTTCACTTAAACTAAACCTTGCAGCTTGTTAGAAATCAACAATAAGAATATTTTACTGAGCCAGTGTTGTTCTTTAGGTTTTTAGTTTGGGTTGGTGTTGTTTGTTTGTTTTTTAATGATATTTTTTACTGTATTTTATTTTTCCCTTTCTCATTTTTCCATTTGTAAATCTGACTTGTAAGAATACCGAAGTGTTTGGAAGTTTTTCCCAGAAAACTCTAAAGCAAGAGATATAAACAAATGCTAAGGTCAGAGATTTTCCTCTTTGAAGTGTTGTCTGTGTTACAATTAAGGCTGGCAATCACAAGGGGTTCAGTGTTCCAGCCAGGATCTCTTGTTGCCATGGCTCTCCCATCTGTTGCTTGTGGGAGACTCTCAGCTGCCTTGTGAGATCTAACTTCCCATTGCTCTGCGTGACTTAAAAGCTGTCCTGGGCTGGTGTTTTGCAAGAATCAAAGTTGCTTAAACAGCACAGAGAAACTGACATTTATCCCTTTAAAACAGGAGATTTTGCACTGTGGAAGAGGCCTAGAAACAAGCAGCACAGAATGGAGAACTGCTGGAGAATTCTGTGTTCTCTGCTCAAATCATCTCCCCATCAAGATAATTCTGTGCACACACTCCTCACACCCCACCCCCCCTCAGAAATCCAAATTACTCTTAATGTCCTAAAGTTCACTGCCTGACAGAGATTCCTGCCTCTTCAGTGGGGAAGTGGGGGACAGAGACAGCAAAAGACTCAGGTGAAATGAATCATGTAGAGCACAGCTGTAGTTTATGGATTCAGGCTGCCTTTTCAATCCCAAACCAGCGTTTGTTTCCAGCACAAAGAGGCTTGTGGTCACTATAAACAGGATTTTTACAGACTGCCATATGCTGTAGAGGTCTTGCTGCACTGAAGTGCTCAGCATCTTCAGCACTGAGGACGTTTATAAAATCATTAATGTGTGCAGAGACTCTTGTGCTACTTATGTTCCCTCTGCAAAGTGGTAGACAGAAATATTGCTGTTTCTATTTTTAGAGTGCTTTTGGTGAGCTTACACTAAAAAGGTCACCTACATATTCCTGTGGTGCCTTGTGCCAGGGAATAGGGTCTCTAGGCACTACCATGAAAACAAATAGTATTTCCTAATTATAATAGAAACCAAGGCTTGTTGGAGGTGGTGGAGTATGAGTCACAAGTCTCCAAAGTACAGGAGGTGTTATTTAACATTTCCTTTGCAAAAGTACTTAGAAACATTTATAAGACTGTGCTCTTCACTAGAATAGACATTTTGCAGAATTTGAGTGCATGGCTGTCCTATTTCACTTCAATTACACTCAATGAAAAAACAAAAAAAAGCAGTTTACACCCTCTGCACAATAAAGGTCCATTATATTTCTATTTTTCAAGGACATATTTACATCCTATTTGTAGCCATTTTATTTCCTAAATGTGTTCCAACAGTATTAGAGTGTTTTCCTGTGGTAGCTGTGGGGATGTGGTGCAGCTGACAGGTTTGTCCATGTTTCAGATACTGTGCTAGCAGGGGCATCAGCCAGGCAGCTTTTTAGTAAAAAGCTTTTTATCTGTAGCTGCAATATTAGCAAATAGTGTTGAAGAATGATTTCCTCTCTAGCAGGAGCTAGCTTCTTCAATTTAATCCTAAAACTGCTAGATCCCTGCCTTGCCATTTTTTTCTCTGTGTTTTTTAAATTGCTACACTTATGTGTTTGTAACATGATGGCGCTCAATCTCAACTTGTTTTACTACTCTGAAATTACTCTGAGTTGTTTAATCATGAAAGAACCTCAAATTAGTGTGGATTGGGGTAGGCAAAGCATTAATAGGTGGTGGTGGTTTTGGTTTTTATGCTTTGGACATCCAATTCACGCCAGTTTTTTGCATGATGCTGCTCCTGACAGTGTGGATTTCTCCATTTCAAATGAGAAAGTGTCAAGTGAAAACATGTGTTCTCAGACATGCATTTTATTGCTGCCTCACTCCTCTTGCAGTCCAGGAAGGTGTGCGTAACAAGAAACATCCCAGACCACAGGTACACCTATAGGTGATGTGCAGGCTAAATAATCCCCTTTCAAAAAAAAGCTGCTTTAATTTTTTTTCCTGTTTTCAGAAATCACTGTAGTGTGAACTGTACCTGTTGTTAAGGTGAGCTTAGGAGATGATTTGTCTTTTTATTTGGGGGTGTGTAGTAGTATTTCAGTGATGAGCGAGAAATGAAAGCTCCTCTGACAGTACAGGAAATGCCCCTTCATCTGAAGCTTTATTACTACTGATAAAATCTCTCCAGATTTAATAAGACTATATATACTTTATTTTTGTATTTCTGTTTTTGTGGGAGTTGGTTTTTATGACTTTTGTGGTCAGTGCAATCACGCCCTCACTGTGTAGTTAAGGTGAATTGTATCCAATGAGAAGAGCAGTGCAATGAAATGACCCCCACCCATCTAACAGTGCCTGCCTCTGTTCCCAAAGCCTTATCTAATTTGGACTGTGACTGGACAAACATTTGGATGGCTGGAGTTAAAAGTCTTCTGAAGAAGTGGTATGATGCTGATTCTGGTACTTCAGACTTTTTCTTACCAGAGGATTGGCTTCTGACCACTGAGAACTCACAGAAGAGCTTGGCACAAGCTGGGTGTGTCTGTCCTTGTCACAAATAAGGCCTTAGAGATCTGGATGAATCCTCTGCCTGGGACAAAACTCTCTTGGTGTGTGTGTGTCCTGGGGACAGGGGGCTCCCTGGCTTGCAGTTGTGTGTCTGTGTTTGTGTGATTGCTGAGTTCGTCACACACTTTGTTCAAAAGAACGCACTTGGCACTTACACTGGGGTTTTCAACAAAACATCAAGGCATTAAAAAACTTTAAAGAGCAAACTACTGGAATTGACAGCATTGTGTGCAGCACTAGAGATGTAGGGCAATATTCTGATGTTAACTTTTTCATCAAGTTGTGTCATTAAGTTAAAGCTTAAAATCTTTGTCAGGGTCTTTTTTTTTGAAGAATGTCATGCTGGAAAAACAATCAAACAAGTCCTTTTAACACTTGCTAAATCAAGCCTCTTGTCTAAAATCAGTTGTTGCATTTTTAGAAAAATAATATTTTTACAAATTTCAGAAAGGAGGGAGGGGAAAGTTGAAATTAAATTTTCATGTGAGATAATGAAGAAACTTAATCAAGGCTCTAGGATATGCACAGCACCAAGGAAGTTAATTAAGGCTATATGGGGTAGGAATACAGTGCACTCCCAACAAAAGCTTTGCTCCCAACATGTGTAACTTCTTTTTTTTAATTACTTTAATCTTTCAGTAGCCCTCTGATAACTAAATTTATTATTAATTTCTACATATCATTCATAGATTTGGAAAACAGCTAATTCCTTGTGATTTCAAAGTAATGTCTGGAATATTTTGCAAACAGAAATGTTTTATTTATTGTTTTATAGTAAAAAAAGGTTGTCATTTTCTAATCCCCTGGTTAAGCTGAAAGAAACTACAAATTCAAGCCTGTGCAGTTTGATGCATGTGATGCACAGTAAAAGCCCTCTTAAAAATCACTCAATGAATAATGTCGAATCCCTTCACTTATTTCATATTTGCTGCAATAAAGTAGTAAAGCATTAAGATCCATCATTCAACTATGTGAAGGATAATTTTAGATAAATATAACTTTTTGAACATTTGGTGGGAAATATGGGTAGTAAAATTTTGCTGGCAGTTATATATCAGTAGGAATCTTTGCTTGCAAGGATTTGCTCAATATCCTGACTACTAATAGAGACTCTTCAGTAGTAAAAGCAGTAAATTTGAACTTCCAGCATAGGTAGGAAAACTTAGCTTGAAGCATCTCTGCTATCTCTGCTTGTGCCCTATGTGACCTCTATAGGACAAGCTATGATTTTTAAGTATACTTGATTTTTTTAAGTGTGGGAGCATCCTAAGACTCAATAAAGTCGAAAGAATCTTTGCCTTTCTCTTTTGTTTTATCCTCATTCCTTTATTCTGCTCGCTTTCTCTTACTTTTCCCAGCTCTTGTTTTGTTTGTTATGTCTTTGAGCAAAGAAATCTGAAATACATTCAGAACCTTCTAAATACTAGTGGTCATTGTTTTTTTGTAATGTGGATGCTTTTGGTCCACAGACACAAAATCTATCTCTGCCTGTTCTGGAATTAGCAAAGCCTTGGCAGGAAAGGGAAACTTCCAATGTTGGTAACATTGGAGTTTCCCCTGCTGTTGGAATGAAGCCACTAGTCCATCACAGGAAGAAAAAGACGATATCAAAGTAAATAATTTTTGTAACATACATTAAAAAGTCATAGCTTCAACTTTAGTCATGAAGCTGTGTAAATTTTTCTGAGTTTCACATTTCAGGTGCAATAAAAGTGCTAAATATTAATTCTAAATCTGTATATGCTAATAGATACAACAAAATCTTTCTTCCTGTCACTGACAGACAAGGGATTTTGTTTATTGGTAGGCAAAATATGACATTTTTTCTTTAGAAGATTTACATTTTGAAAGGTTTGGTTTCGTTTCCTGCATGTTTGAGGCAGAATTTTTGCTAGCCTTTGGGAAGGAAATGTTTCACAGCAGTTTAAAGCCTCATTTGAAGAAACAAATGAAGAGGTCTGGTCATTTTTTGTAGTGTGAAGCTTCTTGAAGTTCTCTGTTTACAAAGTCATAATGGATGGTGTAATTTTATCCTTGGAAATTATTAAAGCATGAGCACTAACACTAACAAAATATAAGATAAAACTGTCAAGAGCAAACACTTACTTGCCTATCAACAGCTACTTGAGGCTTCATAATTGAAACCCAGCAGGTGAGGACAACTTATGAGGAGTTTAAAAATTGTGCATTATGTTATACTTTCATTAAGGAGTTGTATAGGAGTAATGACCAACAGAGTAAAACAGAGGAAATTCTGGTAAGCTTTTCCCCAAAAGAAACGTTGACTTTTACTACAGAGCCAACAGCAGTGAAACCTATTCTTTCCTCTATCCAGAGTCATGGGTGATATGTTACTGCAATTTTCAGTCGTAAGTATGGGTCAAAAAACTGTAATTTTTTAATCTTGCAATTCTTTTTTTCTCCTTGAAGTCCTTACAGCCTAATGAGGTATCAGCAGTGAAAATTCAAATTTGGCAAGAGATGCTAAATAAACAGATACACAAGTGACAATGAGAAAATGAAAAAAAGGACATTGAAAATAGCTAAATTTTGCCTTAACTGTTTTGAGGCCTGTAGTAAAATCCTTTTTTCGTAAAGAAAAGAAAATTAATAATAATTTGTGCCAAACTGAATGACTGGAATGCCACTGCAAAAAGAACAAGGCTACAGAGGTGTAATACCTACCATTTCAAGTTTTTTTGTAGAGGTTTTACTGCCACTCTTTAAACTGCCCTGGCCTGGCCCAGTCTTACTACCTGGTTGTGATGTTTTTAGTTACCAAATTTTTATTTTTCAGCCTTTTGAATTAATACTGATATGATTTTGCAATTTATATCAAGTCCAAAAGTTTGTCATTGAGGGCTTCTGTTGATTTGTCATTACATCAATTCATCAATAGATGAAACTCAGTAAAAGGTATTTTTTAAAAGCTTTTCTCACAGTATCTAACAGATACTGGCAGCCAGGAGGGCCAACCCTGTCCTGGGGGGCATCATGGATGGCATCACCAGCCAGGCAAGGGAGGGATTGTCCTGCTCTGCTCTGTACTGGGGCAGCCTCTCCTCAAGTCCTGTGTGCAGTTCTGGGCACCACAATACAAGAAGGATATAAAGCTGTTAGAGAGTGTCCAAAAGAGGCAATGAGGATGGGAAAGGGCCTTGAGAGGAAGGAAACCATGTAAGGAGTGACTGAGGTCCCTTGGTCAGTTCAGCCTGGAGAGGAGGAGACTGAGGGGAGACCTCATTGCAGCCACAACTTCCTCCTGAGGGGAAGAGGATGGGCAGGCACTGATCACTCTGTGGTGACACTGGCAGGAGCCAAGGGAGGGGCCTGGAGTTGTGCCAGGGGAGGTTGAGTTTGGATGTCAGGAAAAGGTTCTTCATCCAGAGGGTGGTTGGGCAGTGGAACAGGCTCCCCAGGGCAGTGGTCACAGCCTCAAGGCTGGCTGAGTTCAAGAAGCGTTTGGACAATGCCCTTGGGCACATGGTGTGACTCTTGGGGTGGTCTCGTGCAGGAGTTGAACTTCTGTGATTTCTTGTGGGTCCCTTCTAACTCAGGATATTCCATGGTTCTCTGATAATTACTCTGATGTGTCTCCTCTTGTCTGGTGCAGTACAAATGCCAGTATTGCGCCATGGCTACGCTCAGCACAAGTAGAGATGGGAGAGGAATAGAAGGGATTTATTTCACTTTCCAAAGCCCTGTTGTAAGCTGCTGGGTGGACTTGTATTATTATTTGAATTTATGCATTTCTGTAGCTAAGTCAAAGTAAGAACTGTGCTGAAGCACCACCTCCAACCATTTTATAGTCAATCCCTCTGCATAAAATACAGGCATTATTGGTCATTTCAGAATAAAAGAGTATTTCAGAGAAAAGAAAGTGCTTTGATGTTTTTTAAATGCAATGTTTTGTCTTCTCTCTCATTTCAATTGAACATTTTGTCAAAAGGAGAAAAGCAGCAACATTTTAGGACACAAACAAATCTCTTAGTTTGAATGACTTTTGTCAGTCGACCTAAAATTGAATTTCTCATTATTTTTAAAAAGTTTTTTTTAAGAAAAACTTTTTTTAAGAACATATCGTTACAATTAAGTTGAAACTGTTTTATGTATTTTAAAATTGTTTGCCAGGAAACTAAACAAATCACCATTATTAACTGAGCTCTAAGCTAAGGTATTTAAACATAGAAATTATAGTAGCATATAACTTTCTTTGCAATTAAGGCATATTGGCATATCTGTTCATCTGTAATCTGTATAAAAACCAGATTCTGCATCAATCACAAAAAAGTGTATTTTCATGAAAGAACAAAGCATTTTCAAGTGTCAGATAAGTAAAATATTTGATGTCCCTAATCAAATATAACATAACCCCCTCTCTGTCTTCCTCAGCAATATCTTTTCTGAAAAGTCATCTTTAATTACTGTGAAGGGAAAATCCTACTATTAAATTGTACAAGGGATAAATGGGAGTGCTTTTCTTTCTTTTGCAATTACTCTTGAAATAAAAGAGTTTTGAATGCAAACAAAGAAACAAAACCTGAGTTTTCATATATGTGATTCATTACTCATTAAAATTTCTACTGTAACAGTCTCCTGGAGTGGAAACATCAATATATTTAATTGGTGTATTAGGCAATTTTTTTGTGGACCTATTGAATGAGAAAACTGTTGTATTAAAGATATGTCACTTGGTCCAAGTTGCTCTCAAGATTTTAGCATAGATGTTAGGAAATCCTCAAATATTTGCTTTCTTGCTGGCAGGAAGAGATACTGCACAAGCTGTTAATGGTATTAGAGAAATTGTGCTGTCATAGAGCATCTCAAATCCAGTTTTGCAAGATGATATTTTCTTTTGAAGCTTACATGGCATTGTATTACCTGGTAGACTTTAAATGTTAATAGCACCATTATCTATGTATATGATTCACTGTTATTTGTTCTGTAATAGGATTTAAAAAATAGCATTCTAATCCAAGTAGAGCTTTGTGGAGGCATCTGTTTGGAAATCCTTCTGCCTTTATAGAGATGGTCAAGAAAAGGAGAGAAACTCCAGAAAGGCTACTAAGTGGACAGGAGGGACATGTCTTGAGGGACACAAAAAGAAAGCTTTCTTCATAAATCATCTTGTGTTGCCCTTTTTAGTGGAATTTTAATGTTGAAGCCTTTTTTAAGGCTCCTTAGTTTTAGCCTTTTAACTCTAAAAATTTTGTTCCTTAGTTTGGATTAGTATATATTTTGCATGATTTACAACAATATGATTATTTATTTTCCATGAGACTGTTGCATTTTTAATACTTGTTTACTGTTACATTCTTAAGTAGACGTATTTTAAGTTAGCAAATATAGAGCTGTTGAATTGTATAATATGGCACTTTTAAATTTAAATCAGTATTTAATATGTCGTTTATATTTTTAAATGTTTATGATTCAGGTTTTAATATTATATGCATTTTTGCATTTTCTGCTGTACTAACACATAAAAACGTAAACCCAGGAATTTCAGTTAAAAAGCAGATTCTTGTTCAGGAAAGTACCAAAGTGTGCATTTAGCTGAAAACAAACAGAGAGCTGTCTTCTCTCTGGACTGAGAGATAACTAACTCAGAATTAATCACTATTAATTTCTGGATCAAGGGCATGGCTGGCAGTTCTGGTGTGGTTCAGGCAGGAATACATCTCTTCTGTATCCTTTGTAGTGCAGGCGGTCACAAGAAATGAGTTACAATGAGATTTCCATTGTATGACTCATACCACAGTTGTTCCTTAACAGCATGATTCACGCCCATGAAAACATTGTGTAATGAAAAGCTGTCCACTTCGTGAAATCACAAATTGGACAGCTTTTTTCCTTTGGTTTATTTTTTTCCCTTTTTAATTGTATCTTAATTTTGACATGCAGCTCAGTGTTTGAAAACTGCTCACAGATTTCTCTACTGTGCATTGCATAAATATGCAGATATCTGTTCTAAATGGTCTTCACTTTTTTTTCCTAATTTTGAGGGACCTTTTGACCCCTGCATTGCAAATCTCTCTAGAAGTCTCTGGTGGTTGGTTTCTTCTTGCCTTCTGTTAGCACTGCTCCCTTGGTCTTCACTGGGTCTGCACCTTAGGGGCTGCAATGCAGAGCCAGAGGTCCTGTCACTGAAAGTGGAAAAAGAGAAGAGCCATAATGGAAAAGAGTTTGGGAGAACTATACTGATTGCTTTTACTGGTCGTGCAGTGCTGACTTGACAGCCTTCATTGGAGCTATAAAAAACCAAAGGATGGACAAACTAGGGAAATGTAAAGTAGCCTGGTCTTCTCTAAACTTATCAGTGAGGTTTCTTCTGTAATAAACAGAGAGACTTCTTCAAAGGATGATTCATTAGACCTGTCTTTAATAGGATAAGTCACTCTGGATCTATTGGCTAGTGAGCTGCTTGGGTGAGGAACCTAATCTTACATATCTGGAGTTAGCAGAGATAAGTCTCTTAGAAGTGCACAGGAAGGAAAGACTAACATTTCTAGTGCTGGGGAAAATTGTTGGAAATATTTATGGCTGGAAATAAAATGTTGCTCATTACCCCATTTAGCTTTCTTACCTAAATGAAAAGTCAGGTGGTGCTGGGTGCTGTACAGATCTCTGTGAGGAACTGAGACTTAGACACCCAGTGACATGGGATATTCAGGCTTACAGTAATGATCATTGCATGGAAATTGCTTACAAAAAGCAAAGTAGTGGAGTCATAGTATCTTAGACACTAAATAGGACTGCATGAAACATACAAAAAACCTAATTGCGCATCAAGGAAATATCCTTGGCTTTAAAAGAGGTTTAATATTATGAGTCATTAGTGATATTTTCTTGAGCAGTCTTTTGAAAACTTCCCCCTTTCTGTTTATGTGAAAGGACATTATTTTCCTGTGAACTAAAGAACTGGGCAGTTAAGACCAAAAGGCATTTACAGTGTCATTCAAACTGAATGTCATCTGTTATTTTAAACCAATGTTTATGGGTCAGAAATTGTCACTTGAGTGTATCTACTTTTAGGGCCTTTTGGATGGACTGGTGAAACCATAAAGAAAAGGAAATGACAGAAAAAACCAAAACAAAACTAAATAAATGGAAAGAAACTACAGAAAACATAAACCACCCCATTAGTAGCTAGAACTATCATTCTTCATATGTCCAACACTGACTATCTCTGACCTTGGAAAAACTTTCCATCTTCTTGTCTTTGCTCGTGTCCTTGTCTCCACTGTTACTACTTTGAACTTCCACATTGCACTGTGCAAGTGTGGAACCATTCCAGGATGCCCACAAAACTCTGAAGATACGGTCTACCAGGAAACTGGTGGCATTACCTCATAAAGGGACAGCAGAGGAGTTTGGAAGCTGAGCTGCCCAACAGCAGAAATGTCTGTGCTGTCTCAAAGACTTCAGCTTGTTTCCCAGAATCCTGTGCCTACAGCGGGAGAGGTTGGTGCTCCCAAGTATGATGGCATTACTAGGAGAGGGCTTTCAGCAGCACCATGGCAATGGAAACAGGAGGTTATTCAGTTTTGAACATTGTCTTTACAGCCTCAGCAACAACTGAACAGAGGGGAATAACTGGGATAGTGTTTGAGTGATTTTAAATATACCACATGCCTTTTGGAATCAATGAGCTTTCTCCAGCTCTATTTGTGTTGTAAATATGCCAAGTACCAGAGCACTGACACACAGTGCTTGGGGGTCACAGGAAATACTGTACAAAGATGATTATTGAATTAATTTTATTTTTGTGTGCAAGAGAATCTACAGGTGCTACCAAGAAACCATCATACCCAGTCTGAGGAGAAAAAATTAGTTTCTCCTTGTATGATTTAAAAATATGTAAAATGAAGATAGTTATTCACAGCAACTGACTTGATGTAACTTCAGCTGGCAAAGATCTTAATATTACTAGACAATTGCTCAGTGATCAGTACTGACCAAGACTGATTTTGATCAGTCAGATGTGAAGAGGTCAATGCTGTTTTTCTGTTCACAAGTGGAATTAAGTCATATTTTGTTAAAATACTGAAGTCATAAAGATGATTTTTTAGTTAGTGATAAATACAGAGATTTGGAGAAAGGCACTTAGACAAATATTTTTATATAAAAATCAATAATACATTAATTTCTATATTCACTTATATTTCTGAGTAATCAAGCTCTAAATTTTCAATGGTCATGCAATTGCTATAATGCATCAGTTTCAGAGTAGGAAGCATACAGGTGGTAAATCTTCACTGTCTCATAATGTATCAACATTCACAGACCTATTCAAAAACTGTGGACCACAAGTCTGAGTGGTTACTTTATCCAAGAAAATGTCAGGCAGTTTTTTCCACTTCCAGATGATTCATCCAAACAAAAAAAAAAATTTGCAGGTTGTTTTTTTGTTTTTTTTTAACATCTTTTCCGAAATTAGTTAGTGATCCTAATAAATTCTGCCATTATATCCTGTATCAACAGGTCCTGCCCATCCTGTCACTTTTAGATATCAGACAATACCTTTGTGTATTTACTTAATTATGGGATACTCAGCTTTTCTTTAGAGCACACTGGAAGTGCTGGAGGGACTGGAGCTTCGGATCAGCTCTGGAGTCATTCAAGGGTGAATTGGCTGTGAGTCTGCTGCCAAGTCTGCAGGGGAACACAAAAGGTCTGTTTTCATTTCCTGCCATGAGTAAATTCTCAGGGAATTTGTGCATTCCTTTTGGCAAAGAAGGACTTGTTCAGATTGTGTTTAAATATGTAAAAGTCCACTTCCAGACGATTTTCAGGTCTTCTTGATTTTTCTCCGAAGCCTTTCTTTTCAGTAATCCTTATGAGCAACATTTTCATGAGAATAATATTCTAGCTCTGGATTTGAGTACACATATATTGAATGTGTTGGTTTTTTGAAAGATCCTTTATTACACATTCTTCTGCTTATCTCTTTGCATATATATGGCTTTAGATTGATGATCTTGAGGGAGCTGCTATTGAACACCCAGAGCCGAAAACACCCAAACCCCACTGAAAAAGAGACTGCAAATTCATGTCTGAATACAAACTTTGCAGCTGAAGAAGAATTGTTCATTCCAAAAATCTGCTTCATAATTTGTCCATTTTAAAAATGAAGTATTTGGACTGGATGATTTAAAGGCCTTTTCCAACCTTAACCTTTCTATAGCAGCTGAATAAATGCTGAGGAGAGGGAGGAGGGAGGGAGAGGTAAAGAAACAATAATTCCATCCCTTAATAGGTTTTGTCGCCTGTTGTTACCAATTGTTGCACATGTCATGGATTGAGTTAGTTGCTTGTTAAAAGCAAGGTGTTTTATTAAAATGTATTAACTCCCAGCCTGTATGTATCCACAGCAGTAGACTTCAAGGGCAGACCTTACCTACCCTTGCTGCTTAGAGGTTCACACCCTGACACACTTGCTTTCCTGGTGCAGGATCTGAATTAACATTTCTCTGTACAGCTAAGTCACAGTCTCAGAGTATTACTAAAGTCCAGTCTCACTGGCATTCAGGCAGCGCCTGAATTTTGCAGAAAAATTTAAACTTTAACCCCCCCAAATTACAGATGGATTTCTAAATACATTATACTCTACCCATTAGAAATCATGTGGCACTGCCTGCAGGGGAGCTGTGTCCACAAGCAGTTGAGTTTCATGTATTTTCATGATTTGGGATCCTCTTTTCTTCAGTCCAGTCTTGTTTTTTGCACGCTGCTCAGAAAAGACCTTGGCTTTTCCAAGGCTTTTCCAGTCTTCTGTGTCTCAGGATTCTTCTGATCAGCTTTCGGATGGTGAGATAGAATTATATGGGGAATTTATAAGGCAAATCATAACTGGAGTTAGATATTTTTGACTTTTATGCATACAAATTTCTAGACTGCTTCAGTTGCTAGAGCTGAAGATTTTTTTTTAACATTCAGTTTGATTTAGGATTTCTGTATTTATATTTGAAATGGGAACTTTGTAGCATGCAGTACACAGTCTTGTGTACTGTTTGATGTTTTGCACTTTTAGGTTCTGAGCCCTTAGAAAAAATAAATTTTACTCACACAGCACCTTATGATCTAAGTAAGCATTTCTATGCTCTTTTGCTCTGGCCAACAAAGTATTTAGATATTGAATCTTCTGTTCAAGGTTGCAAATGAAATCTGTGAAGGTCAAGGGTTTTAAAGTAATCTGTATTAATCTCAGAACAGTTACTTATTTTTATATGGTTATATTTTGCTTAAATAGACAAACATTTACAGTAAAACTACTCCAAGCTACTGCCTCTACAGTCATGGGGTTTTTTTGTAGAAGAGATAGATGCTTTCTGATACACTAAATGTAGAAGGTAAATTGAGGACTACCAGTTTAGATTTAATTTTTTTCCCTGATGAATGCACTGTACTTTGGAATGGAGCTTCAATTTGCAATTAATATTTTTAGGCACATTTATGAATGTGCAAATTTACTTTTTCTCCAAAGTGCAATAATTCAACTGAATTTCCTCCCTGTAACCTGTAGTCTTCATGTGTCAGAAACATGGATTGTTCGTTGAACGAACCACATGGTTTTTTTAAGTACAAGTGTCAAGAAGTATCTTTACAAATGCTGCTTTAAGTATTTCCTGAAGCTGCTGTGAATCCAGTAACACCTTTATGCTGGACAGGCAAATGATGGGGATGTGTGGGTTAGAGCATTTCTAACTATCTCTTGAGTTTGCCTCAATACTTTATAAATTCACAACATTAAATGCTAAAGGGTAGAAAAAGATAATCTAGCCTTTGTGATTATTGCAGGGTGTTGCAATTATTCCACACTTTTAATCAGAATTAGTGGTAGGGCAAGGGGAGTCAACCAGTTGCTAATTCTTCCACTGTTTGTTCTCCTAAATCCATATAAAATCTCTCTTAAAAGAAAAAATATTATATATAGTTGAAGAACTTGTATCAGTAATTTATTTTTCTGAATCTTACCAGTAACCCTGTTAAAGGGGAAAAAAAATCCCTCTATATAGATACTCTTAAATATCTAATTAGTGATTGACCAATCATTGATAAATTATTTTGTTACCTGACATAAACATCAGGATTGATCCATGGTATAAAATTCTCTACACTCCTTAATTATTTTGTATTTGCTTGTTTTAAAACTGTTAATTGAGTTTTTCTGGGCTTTTTGAGATTTGTTAAAAATTGAAATTACTGGTTTAAGCTGCCCATCAGTTAACTCCTTTAAGATTCTGTTTTGTCTCTTTTTATTTATTTGTAATACTGAAATATTTTTCATTGCATATATTTTCTGAGCTTCTGTTGTCTAGCAGCTGAAGATTCTTCATTTTTATCTATTAAGATTCCTGAGGAAAGATGACTTTGAACACATTGCCAAACTAATGCATCCCATTCAGCTTTAGTGAGGTAATGTGTGTATGCTGTGTTTGGGTTACAGAAGATTTACATGCACTGCCAGAAAAGAAATTAAATAGGAGTTTTGAAAAGCAGTTTTTGAAAGGATGAATTTGTAATATCAAGGAGACGGAGGAGCTTTTCAGTTTATTTGAACAAGTAAATGAATAGAGGGGGGAAAGAGAAATCTTTGAATTATCGTTAGATATGAATCGTTTTCTATCTTGTGAAGCCTTTTCTTCATGTACCTCTCTCTCCGTGGCTGTCTGTCAATCAGACTCAGTTTGCTTAAGGACCTGGAAGAGGCTGGAGTTTGCATTGTGCTTGCCAAGGAGTATGATTGCCCTTCCACTTATCAACGTAGGCTGGACACTTCCCTTAACGGAAGTGTGCTCTTAAGGATAAATACAGGAGAAAGCTTGGACCTTACATCTGCTGATAACACCTTGGGTAGCAGCCTAAGGTTGCATAAAGACCTCCAGGTCGGGTAGGAAGTAGGCCTGGTTTCCATGAGATAGCTCTATAAATTAACAGTCGCTTGGGGAAAAAAGAGATCCATCCAGGGTTAGCAATTGGCACAGATTTTTGCTAACAGTGGTAAACAGCTTGTTTTCCAACCTTGGTAATTGTAAAGCCAAGACTTGTGCAGTGATAGGTTAATTTCAGCTGGAGATAAGCTGAAAATAGAAAACTATTGGAGTTGAAGCAGAAGTGTCACCACAGCATCTTGTTGCCACTTTAGGTTTTTTGAAGGGAAAAGATTTATCCAGTTCTCTGGGATGAGGGAAAAGCAAAACAGAAAGGGGAGGAGCTGGAGCTTGTGACACCACACCAGAAATCAGATGGTCTCAGTCAGCTTGGGGAAGAGGGTGATGAGAAATGTCAAAGGACGTTCTCAGTGTGTTGCTCGAGCATCCCCACCATGTGTGTGCAGTGAGAGCATGTGAACACACGAGCACCCGAGTGGTGCCTTTTGTCCCACAGCCCCCAGCCACACCGAAGGATCGTTGTGTTAACTGCTGCACTGAAAACCATTCTTTCCCACAGGGGACCTAAGAAGGCTTGACAAATTAGTATAAGAATACAGAGTATATAAGGGATAACAAAACAAATATTAGAGCTAGTTAGCAAATGATCCGGAATGTTTAATGCCTCAAATAAAGAAATTTATTTTGAGGAAGAAAACCACAGCGCCAGCTGCTGTGGCTCTTGCACACCTCTTCCTCTCTGCTTCCACACCCTCTTGTTTTCTCACTGCAGAGGTGGGGAAAGAATGTTAAAGCAAAATTTAGAAAAGTGATACTTTCCTACATGGAAGGAAATAAAACAATGTGAGAGATTTGAGTTACAGTTTCATGCTTTTGTAGATAAAGAATATCTTTGGACAAAAATGGGAGCTTTACTTTGCCATTTAAGATAAACCCATATTTATTTCAGTGCTAATGCACACCGATACATACATTTGTGAAGGACGAGTAAGCAAAAGAAATGTCAACCTCCCTGTTACTGCTTGCTGTTGGGAGTTTGTCATTGGTATTATGATATAAGAGTTAAATGGGATTTGAAGGATGATAAGATCTTCCTTTTACCTTTCTAAAATATATGTGTGTCATACATTTATATGCAAATGAGAAAATTCTGCTGTGTGACAAAAGGAGAAAATTGTGTTGGTGCTTTCTGATTTGAAGAGGTGCTTGATTTATCATATTTACTGCAGTGTATTGTTCCAGCTAATACCATACCTATTTAAAAAGGTATAAAGTCCTTTCAAATTTCTTTACAATGCTTGTGGTCAGCCTTGCATGAAATAGCCATTTGTTCTTCTCATATTAAAGCTTGTGCTTTCATGTAGTTCTGAGAATTTCCTATTACTGTAAATTAATTTCACTTCATTAAGTGGCTGGGTCACAGGCAAGGGAATAATAGCAGCCAGAGACACAGGAGATTACTGGTTTGAATAGCCATAAATTGGCACCCACCACTTTCTCTCTAATATTGGAAAGAAGCTTCTGGCTGTCAGAGCCATTTGATTAATCAAAAAAGCCTATGAATGTGAACTTTAAAGTTAGACAAGACAAAACTATTATCTACACAAACAACATTTTACAGCGTGGAACAATGGATTCTAGTCGCTGTGGGAGATGATGGCAAAGATTCAGTTCTCTGTGTTACTTTTTTGTTATTTCAGGTCACTTGTGATTATTCAAAGTCATCGACTCAGCAGTCTTACATTATGCATAGAGGGCTCAGTTGTGAAGAGGTGACTCCAGAGCATGGAGAGTTTATTATTTAGATATTAATTTGTCATCTCATGTAAATGATTATTTCTTCTGCCAAGATGATTATGATAGGGTCTAATAAAAAAGATAACTCTTGCTTTTTTCATATTCTTTTTTCCAAGTCTGGCCCCATGTTTGTTGAAAACAACTGAAGACTTGTTTCAGTAATTTCAGTAGATTTCTGTAGATTTCTGATGAAAGCACTAATCCTAAAGAGACCTGAGAGGAGTAATTTTTCCAGTATCTAAATCCCCTTATACTGAATAGAAGGAACAAAGATGCATTGAAAAGCATCCTGGGTGCAGGTGTTTCAGAAAGGGCTGTAAAACTGCCCTGAGGAGCAAACTGGAAACTACGTGGTCAGAGAGGCTGAACTTAGGGTACAGCAGCTGCAGGGAGCTGCAAACCAGCTAGCAGGCCCCCAGAGCTTTTGGAAGTATGGTGGATATTCCTGCAGCATTTCCTCTGAAACCTTGCACAGTGCATGGAAAGGAATTCCTGCTGCTCTCTTCTCAGCCATCCCCACTGCTCTCTGTTTAAACAAGGGTGAAAATTTCAATTATTGCTCTTTCTGCATCAAACACAGCTCCTGATATCGAGTCTGTCTCCTCAGCCTGGAGTTGTATGTGGCACAAAGGCTTTCAGTGTTGCAGTCCTGTCTGGGAGAGAGAGGGAAGATGATGGCTCTTCTGAAAGCACTTTGGTGGTGGCAACACATTGTCAGCTCTGTCAGAGGGTGGAGGTTGAGGAAAAGCTGACAGGTCTTGCCTTGCTCTGAAAATACCACATGGTATTTATTCCCTCTCTGCCTTTGACACGCTCAGATGGAAGGAGTGGTGGTGCTGTTTTCTGATTTTTCTCCTTGTACCCATGCTTGTCATAGGATTACTCGAAAAGAAAATCTTGTTCTAAAGATTGATCACTAATTTATCAATGTTTCTATCTTATCCAGACTGTATGTGATATATATCATGTAGCTAAGGGTGGCATAATTACTTGGATTATTCTGGAAACATTTACATATGTAAATTCAAGAGGGGAATTTGTATCAGCCCAATTAGTCATGCATTTTAAATCCTATTGATTTTAAAAGTGTGGTACTGAAAATTCATAGCCATTTTTGAGTTGCTGTCACTTTACTTAAAACATCGAAGGAACTTTGATTTTTTTCATCAGACAGATGCTTCTAACATCTTTTTTTTTTTTTTTTCCCAAGGCTCCTCATTTTCTGTGGTAGTAATTCAAGCAGTGATAAAAACAAGACATTTCAGTTTATTTCAGTTATTACTACAATTATTCATCTGAGACAGGTTTTGAGCCTTGCTTGGCAAATAGGATGGAATAGGAAAGGCTGCACAGGCATGGAGTTCAAAAGCAGAACTTGAGAAGCATCAGTATATTGAGCAATTCATAATCAGTTACTAAATGGAAGTTCAAGTTTTGTTAATTAATAATGCTCAGTAGAGAGAAGGATTCAGGCCTATGTGAAGGTTGTGAAAGCCATATGATGTCCTAGTTTTCTTTAAATTACAGGAATAAAACAGTTAAAAATCCATTCAGAGACTGTTTTCTGGTTGCTCTTAGTCTACCACAGGTTCTAGCAGTGGAATTTCAAATGGGAATTGTGTAACAATGCCATGCAGTAGTTTTGGTTGTTGTTAGTGTTTTGGGGTTTTTTGAACAAGTAGGGTTTTTCTGGTAAATTCTGGCACTTGGCTTGGCTGAAAGGTGGACCCTGTTGCAGAGGGTATTTGGCAGAGTATACACCCATACTGGCATACCTTCTCCTCAGCTAAGTCTAAGTATCTGTAGTTATGCTAAATGAGAATTGCAAACTGCAGTGGCTATTTATTGCTGTTTTCTGAGCCCAAGGAAAGAAATGTCCTCCCCATTTTTTAACTAGTTAGGTAGGTAGGTGGAGTAGAAAATAATTTTGTTTGGTTTTTGGAGGCTTGGAGGTGAAGACTTGTTCTGCTTGTTCATTTCTTACAGTGCAGTTTCAGGTGGTGTAAAGTCACATCTCTGAACAAAAGAGTGTGAGGACTGGGGAATCCTGTCATTGACTCCATCCCAAGAACAGAGACAGAAGTCTCTGGGCAAGAAGGCTTGAGTACAAGGAGAACAGGTGTTGGAATAACCAAAACTGAGTAAATGAAAGTTTGTTACAAATTTATCTTTTTGGGTACACCTTACTGAGCCTAGTATACCTTATTTAGGCAAGACCCAGAAAACAAGAGACACGTGGCTCAAAATTCCAGGTGGCCTTTCATTTTCAAAAGGGCAGGAGAGCCTAGAGGCTAGAGTTTTCACACAGCTGCAGCAGACTCTTCAATCTGTCTGGGGACACATGGGGCCAGAGATGCTGTAGAGGGGGAGGAAGAGTTTTATGTTTGTAGAGGTTTATCTACAGCTGGGGGCAAACAGCTCCATCTGTCTCTGGGTTTGGAACGGAGTAAATAGCTGGTGAGAGTTTCAGAATGAAGACAGGCTGTGTACTTTTAATTAATTTGGGAAATAAATCTTCCTGTGGAATAGGAGTACAGAGTAGCTAAGGGAAAGCAAAATAATGGTATAGGAGCGTGCTGCAGTCTTCTCACTTGAGTGATAGTTTTTCTGTTTCAGCTGTGCAGCACAGACAGGTGAGTAATGTCTTGTGCTTGTTGAGAGGGACAGGAAGGAATCAGCTGACAGAGAGACAGCCAAGACACAGATTTTAGAGAGAATTGCTGAATAGACTTAATGAAAAGAAACAGGGAACAATGGGAGGTGAGGGAGGGTGATGTTTGAGCGTGGTACGAGGCTGCTGTGAGAGGCAATTTGCACAGAGCTCAGCCATGTGCTATCTCATCTGACACAGGCAGCTGAAGTGCTGAAATGTGCTCTCAGAGGCAAGGCACGAGCAAATCTAGAGGGGGAAATGGCTCCTTGCCTCTTGTCCCAGAAGTGTCGCCCTGGATGGGAGAGGCATCTCTCTCCCAGAAGCCAACAAATGGTGACATAAAAATGTACTTTTTCAAAAGGACTGCCCTCCTCTGCTTTCAGTTCCCTTAAGCCATAGAAGGGAGTGAATGCATGACACATAAGTAGAACAAAAACAGTGTGCCCTAATAATTTACATTGGATTTCCAGGTAACTGCATACTTTGACCAATAAATCCTACTTAGATATAGCCAAACTTAAAATCAGTGGCCAAGACATGTGCAAACATTTTTTACTTGTTAGCATACCTATTAGCAGAATCCTGATGTTCTGTATGAGCCCTGAAAAGTTGCAACAGTGGTTTTCCTACCTGTGTCAGTCCTAGATTTGCAACATTTTATGCATGAGTATATGTGCATGTATCTATCAAAATGCACATGTATACTATCAGGTTACATCAAACTTGAAAAAATTTGCTCATATTTTTCCAGGAATTATATGATAAATCCAGGAGTAAATTTTTGAGTCTCCATTCAGTGTGGTGAGAACATGACTTTGTTTAAAATACCCTTTATGCTTTGGATGTCACTGCTGACCTGATTTTTTTCCTTCCATTTTCCTTTTTTCTGTTTTAAGTGCCTGTCCCCAGACAGATATGTGTGTACGTATATGTATTTGTGGAAGCACAGCCACACAAACGTGGACAAACACAAATGTGTATATTTACCCAGGGAAGGGGCATATATGGATTATGGATTGACAGTTCTGGCTATGAGCTTCAGACTCATGAAAGAAACAATCCTTCTGCTACCTTCCAGTGTTCAATTAGCAGTCAAGCCCCAGACTTAGGAGCAGCTGCAGGAGTGATGCAGAAGGGTAGAATTTGCAAGTGCAAACTTGCACTGATATAAGCTAATCTTTAGTTTTCAGTTGGAATGCTTTAATGGGGAAAGTGGTAAAAGGCACAGATAAATGTGCAGAGCCAGGAGAACACATCTCTAAAGCACATTTCAAGCAGAGATACCAAATGAGCCAACAGTAATGATGTGTTTCTGGTCAGGGCCTCTGGAACACTGACTGTATCTCCAGGAGTGTGCTCTCTTTTGCTTCTTCTGGGGCAGAAAGCAGCAGGTTCAGCACATCCTTTGCTGTGACAAACTCTTCTATGGAAGGCAAGAAAGATTCCAGATTTTTAAAGCAAGGATACTGTTGAAGGTCTTGAACAAGGATGAGTGACTTGAGCTCCTTGTTCTGTCACAAGTGGGTGATGTTTATCATGCATTTTATCTCTCTGCCCTAATTTCCAACTGCAAGAAAAGGTCTCGTCATACTGTATTTATGGGGTTTTTTCCTACTCTTTTCTATTGAAAACTCTTTCTATATCATCTTGGTTTTCTCCAGTGGGAGTGGTATCAGCCTGATTTGAACATCGTGGTGATGGGTTTTCCTTCCTCCTCCCCAGAGCTCTGCCATACCTTCTCTCATCAAGAAAGCAGTCACAGATTTCTTTACTTAGCTTTGGTGTGCTTTTNTTTTTTTTTTTTTTTTTTTTTTTTTGGTGAGAGATAGTCTTTTATAAGGGCCTATTAACTGATTTACTTTACTAACACATCTGGGGCAAACTGAAGACTATTAAGATAGTCTTCTAAATCCATCAGTTCTCTAGGATTTGAAGCAATATATGAGAGACAAAAGACTCCTGAGGATGAAATCTTGTCCCCTTTGACTCGAATGGAGTTAATATTCATCCCATATTATTTTATTAATTCTTGAATCATATTTATTTTTGTGCAAGTTCTTCAGAACTGAAGTAATCATTCTTCTTTTCTCAGCCCCAAATTCAGAATATAACAATTCAGCTACGTAAGAAAATGGACTTTGAAGAATGAGTTCCTTTTCTTTGGCAGTCAAGCTTTAGTAAATAATAAACATTATGGTAGACAATCCTTATCACAATGGTAAAGGATTACTGCTTTTGTACTTAATGCTTTAAAAAATTAGAACACCTTAATCTTTTAAAAACAATTTGGTTCTGGAAAAACAAATTACATTGAAGCTGACAAGATGCTTGCCAAGTTCCAGGAGATGCAATTTACAACATCTGAGATATTAAACCTTGGATGCTTGAGTTTCTAATAGAAACAGGGCCTCAGTTATTAACTCTTTCAGCTCTGCTGTAGTCTATAACACATAAAGTGCATATTTTTGTGTCCTCCTCATAAAACCCAGGAGGCTGCTGCTGTGTTTCTGTACTGTCTCAGTGGTACAAGATAAGAAGTGAACTCCTGGCTTGCATGCTTCTGTCTACTGAGAAGAGAGGCCATAAATATGTAAATGTGTATTCTGTAATCACTTTCATAAACTGATCATGCTCCTGAAATGAAACTGTGTGTTTTGGCCTGCCACTACCATTGTGAGGTGAATACAGAATCTCCACATAAGACTTGGAAGAAACCTTTTTATTCTTGACCAGAATATATCTGTGATAATACTTGTATCCATGTGTCTTTCTGCTAGCATGGCCATGTGAGTTCAGCAGGTGGGATGCTTTCTTTTTATCCTCTTGGGGTCCTTAATATAGTACTTGAAATACAGGAAACATACTGTGTTATGATTATGCTACTCAACTATCCAAACTTAAACTCTACTCTCAACCTACCAGTGACTTCAGGAGTCTCTCTTTGTTAGTATGCATACTTTCTTACTCTATTGATGACATTCCATCTGTTATACATATTTATCTATCTATACCTATCTATCCAGCTATATTTATATATATCTTAAGGTCTGGTTGTTCATGGGTGTACAGATTGCTACACCACAGATAATGAACCTGTAATAACACCCCTGGTGTTTTTCAAATGAAATTGATGAAGTTTCAAATAATAGACTTTTCTTTGTTATCGTGAGTGCATGACCTCTTTTTTGGTAGTAGTGAATTTCAGCATAATTATATTATCTGGCTTCAGAAATCATAGCTTTTTTAATGCTCTCTACCTGTGTATTTATCATACTTCCTAATTTCCTATTGTAGTTAATTCCTTTGATAGTATTTGTCAGATTCATTGATGATAATATTAAATAAGCAACTAAAGCTCTCAGGTTCCAAAGGACTACCTGCTGAGTAAATTGGATAGGTGAAAATCTAAGGATGGCAGAGGAAATTTGTAATTTCTTAAGGTCTCTGTTGTGAAACTTGACTGTACTTAGTTTCATTTAACTAATGATTGCACTTTTTTACAAGATATAATATTACTATTATTATGCTCTGACTTCAAGAATATAAGTTTTATTAAATGCACACCACCCCTGCAGAACATTTAATAGGTAAGGATTATTCTGTGTTCGCTTTGACTGTAGGGCTGCTATCCCAAGACATCTTTCTTTACTCCCCTCACACAGATTCCATGATATCCCTGTTTATATTTTGTTGTCTGTTATCATAGTAGGTAAGTATCACTCCCTTTCTGAATAAAATGTCACCACACTTGTATTCTTCTTATTGCTGTTTTTACATCTTGCACTGCCCTTTTTGGAAATGATTGTTACTATATCCTCATTAAAAATTTTATAGCCTTACAAATTAAAAGTAGTTTTAAAGACTGCAAGCCCTGTATGCTTTTTAATATTTAATTTTCTTCTATTAGTTTCAGACTTAGTCCCTCAAGCCCAACACTGAGGTATTATCTAAAAGAATCAGCTAAGAAATGTTCACTTAATGAAAATACTTTTCAGTTGTTGCATTTGCTGACCATTTCTTTCTATCACAAGTCTTATCTGTCTGTTCCTCTTCATTAGCTGCATCCTGCTTCAATTTGCACTGTACATCCATCTCACCTATATATAACTCTTACTTTATCCAGAAGTAACTTTACAGTGACACCTGACCTAAGTGAAGAAAGACTTCTTTTTTTCCTCTTTCTTTATTATTTCTTTTCTGTCTCAAGGCCATATTTCTTGTCCTAGCTAGCTGACCTCTTCCCTCTGAGCTCTCTGATGGCAGGCCAGTCAATTTGTCCCTCATGCAATTCAACAGTTCCTGGGATTGTGTGAATCTTCGATCTTCTCAACTTTATTTTTCCTTCATGTGGTTTGTGGTTACTTCCTACCTCCCCTGTTCTCTTTTCCCTCTTCTTCATTTGTGTTTTTTCATCTTCTGTGTGTTGTCCTCACCACCCATAGGTCTCAGCCCTTGGATTTTATCTTCCTCTGTGCTTGCTGAGTTCCTTTAGGTCTCTTTATTTGCTTGTGTGTTTGCTCCCTGCAGCACCTCTGTTTCTCTTTGCAGAGGAGAGTGTCAGTTGCAGCTGAAGGTACCTGTAATATGTGGTCAAATGCATGGCCTTGCTCAAAGGCTTGGTGTGCCTAAGGAGATTCTGCAAACAGAGAAAAATGACCACAGCACAAACCTTATGAATAGAGCTAATAGGCTTGGTTTTTGTTTCCATCTCCCACAGATTTTCCTTCAAGGAGGATGGATGTCATGCCAAATTCCTTGTTCAGCACTGTTTTTTGTATTGTTACACAACAGGTTGCTGTCACTTCACCTTCAGAAAAAGAAATTAACACTTCATGGATGCTTCCATACATTAGCATGAAATTTGAATCCATTTTAATGGGATATACACTGAAACAATTTTGTGTTTTCTAGTCATAACTTGTCACAAACATAATTGTTAAATTACAACTCTGTACATTCCATAATATTTGGGGACTGGTTTTCTTCTCTCTAAGCAGATCATTAGAGGTTTAAAACATACACTGATAGTCCTCTACATAAATTATCCTGCATAAATGATGTACCATATTGCGGATGTTATTTTTTTGTCTGTGAGGTGTAGGTCACTTTAATTAAACTTAACAGAAATTTTCCTTGTGCATCCTTTCACACCTGCATGGATGGAATGATAGAAATCAGTGCTAAGGGTAGTATATCACAAGTCAAACCAGCTCATATTTTAAAATTAGAAACTTATTAGTTTCCCTTTTTCCCTCCTCTGGAATTGTAGAGAAACTTGGACACATGAAAATTTTAACAAAAATCTGTGTTTTGTCAAAATTCTGCCTCAGAAACAATGGGGGGAAAATGTCACTACTTAAAATGCTAAAAATTACTTAGTTTCAAGAGCAGAATCAAGGCATAGTCTGTAATGTATGCAGGTGTCCCTTGAGTCAGAAGATAAGCTGTTGCCCCAGACAGTGTGGAAAGGTTCAATCTCAAAACTCCATTTGTCTCTAACTTTGCAAACACTGTGTGAGCTTGTGTTAGTTTGATGAAGCAGAATTTTTTTCCAAGGATGAAATATGTTGTTTTTTTTTTTTTTAAATTAGTAACTTTGCCGTATGCTTCTGAATAACTATGTGCAAGCCTTTAGGAAAAGTAATTATGTTTTCCAGTCAAATCTGCTCATGCCCCATTACTGTAATGTATATTTTTAATCCCATTCTTGCTGCCAAAGATAAAGCTGATGCAGACTGGCAGTAATGAGATCACCGTGGGGCTTCCAGTGTACCTCTGCAAGCTTTGGGAAAGTATAGGTGCAAAACATCTTGGGATTGGACCCAAGTGGTGAATATTCGAGCATCTGCTTGAAAGAAAAATCTGTAAGCAAAAAGTGAATTTATTTGTGTCTGCTTCCCGTTGGCATGAGCTGTACATGCACACCATGCTGGGTGACTGCTGCTTTTGTGTGCCCTTCAAAAGCTCATAAGGCTTTCAATAAAGTCTTTAAGACTGTGGACATACAGAGGGAGAGGGAGCCCTTCCACACCACCATTGCTGCTGCTCCCCAAGGGTTTCCCTCCTCCTCCAGCATCCTGAGAGTTCTCACTTGGCAAATGCACAGCAGGCCTGTATCCTCAGGCAGTGTAAAGAACAGCAAATATTCATTCCTCTTGGCAGGGCTGGTCAGCAAAAGTCCTGTGGTTTGAGATGGTTAAGGTAATCTTTCAGGTGTTCTTTAATGCTCACTCAGCCTGTGGCACTGTTTGTGCATGTAAAGTACCCTGTGACTGACAAGAAGGTCCTCAGACCTGTAAGGACTTTGCTTTATTTATGTATTTATTTTGCAATTTAAAGCAGAAGAGTGCTGTAGGCAGGAAAGGCCTGTTTCGAAAGGGATTATGTTTCAGGCTGACTATTGCCATCTTTCCTTTAAAACCAGACATGATTTTTAAAAAAATTTAAGGGAAGAGATTGAATGTATGTGAACAGATGAAAACATGGATACTGGGACAGGGTAACCTTTGATATTGATATACCTTTCCAGGTTCCTAGAGTTTAAAACCTCATAACCTACCTTAAATAACAGCTTTGCAGTGTGATTGGCAACTTTGTGGTAGAGGCAGTAAATCAGTATTAAACTGTAAGTTCCTGAAAATCAATGTGGTCTCTTCAAGCAATAGCTGGTTCTTTCATTTCAAAGTTTGTGGTACGTGACTCTCATGATAGCTGAAGCTATCGTGCAATCAGAAAAATGGATGAGCCTTTTGAAGGGGGGAATTAGGAATGTGTAAGTTGTGTTTTTACTGTTTGATGTTGGGTGCATTTCAGGTAAGAAGTTTGCATCTTTAATGGAATAGTTACCATCTGCTGTTTATACCTGCAAAAAGATCAGACTCTGGGAACCCCTGTGCAAACTCTACATAGTTGAACTTGCAGTGCAAGCTGGAGCTGGAGTTTAATCTGTTGCTCTGAGCAGAGCTGAGAAAGCACAGTGAATGGGACTGGTGGTATGCACTGAGAGTGTTGTACCCTGACTATGGAACGGCCCATTGCAAGGACCCAGAGCAATCCTCCATGCTGAAAAAGGGGTTTCTTTGCCCAGAGTCTGTCCCTGAAAAAGCCTTTTCAACCTTCAGACCCATGTCCAGTCAATCCCCTGTAGGCATTCCAAACAGAAGACTTAAACTGTCATATTGTTTCAATGGAAATTTCTTCTGTTTTTGGAAGATAGGTGGAGAATCAAATCAAACCCCCCCCCAAAAAAAAGCCACGTGCTGGGAAGTTCTGATGAATTTTGGTTTATTCTTTGGAGTGTGACTCAGGTGTACAGTTCTCAGCGAAACATGACAAAATTCTTTGTCTCTAAAAAGCAGAGGCTTCTTAATCAAATATAGATGTACAAACCTGTTATTTTCAAAAAAGCGGTGTCAAAGTGAGCAAAATTTAGTTATTCTTTTAAAAGGATTCGTTGGGCCTTCAAATTCAACCTGGCATGTGGCTGTGGTAAAATTTTAAGTACAATATTTCTGGGAGGTTTTGTTCCTTAGTTACCATTAGATTCATGTCATTATGGAAATGTTGCTTTCTGACAGCTGTGCAATTATCCGGTGTCACTACTGTGCCATGTAGTTAAATGGTCAGCAGTTACCATGTTTATAAACACTGTGTGACATTTGAGCTTTGAAGAGTACATTCTTACTGAATGCTTTTGGAAGAGTTCCATGTGCAGTATTTTCATGCATGGTTCAGTGGAATGTGCACTAAATGGAATGGCAGCTGAGAGTGACTGTAATAAGCATTACGTATGAAATGGGAATCAGATTAAACAGAAATCCCAGTGCATTACATCCAAATGATTAAGGCTAAAACGATAGGCAGTGCCACATATATTACAGTAGTTACTCAAGAACAATACAGCTGTGTAGCTTGAGGAAGTTTCAGCAGTCTTCTCACAGTCTTCCTATAGTTTTCTTCATCTCCAGTATTCCTCTTGATTAACATTTACCTTTTATGTGGGTTTCCTTCAGTGTATTTTTTTTTCAATCAACTGTGACCTAACTAACAGGTAACTAGTGCAGTGCAAACTTTAAACTGTACATTGTGGTTTGTTATCAAATTATATTGATAAATGCAAAATGTCAGGTATACCTTCTAATTAGCATTCATCAACTCCAGGGGTCTGTGCTAAAAGTGGGTGAAGGCTTGGGTCAAATTTATTCCTCTTTGTATGAAATCCCTTTTTAGCAACCAAAAATGGGATTCAGTTGTGAATGGTATTTGGGAGTTTGCTCAGGGATATATTTTATTTTTTTCCCCTTTTTTTTTTTCCTTCCTTCTTCCCACCCTTCTCTTTTACTTTTCTTCCCCACTCCATTAGGCTGAGTTGTTTATCTTGTGAAGGAACTGAGACAGAGGTCAAGACAGGACCATTGCACATCATTTGGACAGAACAGAAATGAAATATTCCAGAGTTTATGGGGAGCAAGAACCCTGGAGAGCTGACTCAGACTAATGAGAGTATAGAGATCTCCATGACCGATTTGGCCTCTCTTTTGTGGGAGTTTCAGGCTGAACATGCCAGGTTTATGGGCTTGTATTAATGGAGGAGCCTGGAATGGTTAAAATGCCATCAGATCTCGTGATAGCCTTTCAGTTATTACTTGAGCTTCATCAGGACCACGGAGGGAAGAACAGCTTTTCTCAGTAGTGCAGTTCTGCAGAAGTATCAGGCTTTATGTTTTAATGTAACAGTGCATAACTTGAAAAAAGGTCCCTGCTGAGAGAGGGCCATCAGTCATGTGTTTATAGAGTGTAGACCAAGAATGAAGTCATACACACAGAGAAATATAAAAAAAGGTGGATGCTAAAGGCATCATTTAATGAACCACAAGGCTATGCTTGTGGTTCATTAATGGCTTGTAGGAAGCACCGAGGTACCAGGAACTGGCAGCTTCTGGTGCAAGTGTGGTAAAGTGAATTCCATCATTGACACAAGATGTGGTGATCAGGGAAACACAGGTGAGCCTGCTTGGTGCTTTGGAAAAAACATGTACATACACAGTTCTGGGAATGAGTTGAGAAAGAAGGAAGAATATGGAATTTCTGGCAACACTTTTTTAGTAAAAGTTCAAATTGTTGGAAAATGAGGTTCAGTTAGAAAGGGACAGTTTCAGTGAATTTTCTATCTGCAAAAATACATCATAGAAACTCTTTAAATTCCCATATTACTGTTTAGAGAAGAAAAAATTTCATATTTCACTTTGAAATTATATTTAGAAATTTTAATTAGCCTGTATTAAATAATAAAAATAAACCTACAGGCTTGATCCAGTTTACTGCAACTGAGTTTTTATCTTCAAGAATCTTAGTCTGAATTACCTTAATTTTATAAAGTTTTATCTAGAGTTAGGATGTTGTACTGGAAATTTTTATTTTAACTTCTGTTCGAATGGTACCATTAACAGTTAAACTTTAGAAATAGTATCAGTTTGGAGTGCTCTTTAGTAAGCTATAAGAATTATAATATGTATATAAATAATTTATTTATTGTGGCTAGTAACACTTACTTTATTTTTAATCTAATAATGCTCCTCTGGAGATACTGAGCCAAGAGGTATTTATTTAAAATACAAAGGAAAGAAGGTTCTAGGGAAGTACAAAAATCTCAGTCACTGCTACAGAGGAACTGTTTTCTGTGAAGTGCTATTACCTATGCAAGTCACACCTGGACAAGGACTGCACTATTTTAATTTAAGAGATTTCTAAATATAAGTTTGGTATCTAGGG
This sequence comes from Ploceus nigricollis, assembly GCA_013399945.1. Taxonomy (NCBI): domain Eukaryota; kingdom Metazoa; phylum Chordata; class Aves; order Passeriformes; family Ploceidae; genus Ploceus; species Ploceus nigricollis. The sequence goes on from VXBC01010169.1 coordinate 2,507,747, forward strand.
GATATAGAATGAACCCATCTGTTCTACCAAAATTGACTTTTTCATATCCGCTATCTTAACTTATTTGTATCCAAGACATACACAAAGCTTCTCAGATAAACAGGTGCACTTTGATATTGTCCAATTAATTACTGTCAGTTGTATTGCAGTGGAAACTTGGTCTGTAGCTCTTCTTTGGGATCAAAACCAGTTTCCTGATTCTTAGGATGTTTTCCTGGACATTTAAATCAAGAACAAATCTATTTATAAAATCCAAATCTATCTTCTGCAATGAAACCCAGCAGCTGGACCAAAGTTTGACTCAGGTTGCAAAATTATACACAGAAAATAGTAATTTTTTTTTCTCTTTTACTGCAGTTTTACTGCAGTAGGTTTCAAAATAGTTCTAAATTTTTTTTCTTATTCTTGGTGGATGGGAGAAAGGAAACACAGTAGGCAATTAATTTCTCCAAAGATGTGAAGGGAAATGGAAAAAAAAAAGCTCCTTTTGGAAGCAAACTTACTTGGGACAAGAGCTGGAAACAATTTTCTTTTGAAATCTATTCAGGGGCAAATTTAAATTGAGCAGGTAATGAATTAATGAGACTGATCCCTTATAAAAGATTTGCAAAGAGCTGAGAGTTAAACATGACTACTTCCCCAAGCCCTCCTTTGCTCACACCTTCTTTATGAATAATAATTAAAAATAAGTTTAAAAAAGTAAAGGATGAGTTTATGTGTCATTGTCATGCTGTTCTCTAGGAAGAACTCGGCTCTTCTGCAGGCTGTTTGCTCAGATACTCCATGGCCAGCAGTTCTGTGCCTGGGTTTTGCTCACAGTGCTGAGGGAGATCAGAGGCCCTGAACTGACAGCCCTTGGCACGACAAGGGGCCCAGGGGCTTGTGGCCTGGCCAGCTGAGGGACACTGAGGAATGTGGCAGAAGTTAATGACCCCCAGACTTCCTCTTCTTTACACTGTGAGGGATAAAACTCAGGGGTTCCTTCGTTTGTGGTCTCTCCTGAGATGCACAAGCTCAAGCTGTTGTTATTTTGTTATTGTACCAAGATTAAATTATTTTAAGGTTTGGGATGTCTGAGACACTACCATGTGTCCTGGGATGGAGCCAGTAAGGAAACTTGGTCTGGGTGAGTGCAGGTGTGAAGGGACATCTGTCCCTCAGCTGGTCACTCAGGTCCTGCGAGTGTGACAGCCACAGGGGTCCTGGATGCTCAGACAGGGAAGTTTCCTTCACACAGGCACCCTGGGGCTGGCCATGATCTGTCTGCAAGGTAGGGGTCTGCAGTGGGAATGCAGCTGTGGAGGAGGGGATTTGTAACAGAGACTGGGGCCTGGAGCTGTGGTGGAGGGACGATGGCTGACACGGAGCACTCACTGCAGTGCAGGTGCATCTGCTCCCTGATGACAGCTCTAATTAGTCATGGCTTCCTGCCCTGCTTTCAGCTGGGATAGAGTTAATTTTTCTTCCTAGTTCCTGTTCAGTGCTGTGTTTTGTATTCACTGTGAGAGCAGCACTGCTAACACCCTGATGTTGTAGTTGCTGCTAAGGGGCTCTCACTCCAAATCAAGGACTTTTCAGTTTCCTTGCTCTGACTGTGAGGAGGTGCACGAGGAGCCAGGAGGGAGCATGGCCAGGACATGGACCCAAAGTAGCCAAAGGCACATTCCACAGCATAGAGCATCATACCCAGTATATAAACTATGGAGAGTTGGCTGGGAGCACTGGTGGCTGCTCAGGAAAGGGCTGGGCACTGGTCAGCAGGTGGGGAGCAGCTGTATTGTGCATCATTGTCATTCTGGGGCTTATTTTTCTCTGTCTTTTTGTTCTGTCCTTTTTCATTACAGTTATTTTTCAAATTGTCTTTGTTGTTGTTGTTATTAAACTGTTCTTATCTCAACTCACAGGTTTTACCTTTTTTTCCCCCTGATTCTACTCCCTATTCCACTGGGAGAGGTGAGGGAGGTGAGCAAGTTGCTGCATGGTACTTAGTTGCTGGCTGGGGTTAAACCATTGCAGTTTGCAAGAGATTTGGTTTTGAGTTCTTCCAGTGTCTCTTAGGACACCGTTTTCAAATTATGTTCTGTGAACTCCCCAGCTTGCCCTCTGCTTTGTTTTTTCATTGTGGAAAGCTATGATGCTCTTTATCCTCACCATTAAGTTACAGGATGTGCAAGTAATAACTTTTGCTGCTTTGGTATCCCTCCTAGCAAAACAGTCTGGTGGTTCTTTTATATAATGGATTTCAGGGTGGCAACCTTTGTTTCCAAAAATTGAGACACAACAGGAACATCTGTGTTTGCCATCTGCAAGACATTTCCTTCTAGGATCCCAGGGCTGGTTACAGGGCTTCCCGACATTCCTACTGCCTGTTCCCCTGGGTGCACAGGGAGGAGACAACAGGTTTGTAACTATAACACTGCTGCATGTAATTCTGAACTCCTCAGCACATCCTGCTGTCACTGGAACACAGCCTGCCCAGGTCTGTTTGAACACCCAGCATCTCCTCTCAGTTTTGTCCAGCCACTCATCCCTGCATCCCTTTTTATGCATCCCTTTTCATGCAGCCTGTTTTTTGCTGTTAACAGCAAGGTGCTGACCTTGGCAAAGCAGCCAGGTACTGTGGAAAAGAGCCTTCCCTTTTACTGGCCAGCCATTATATGCTTGGAGAGGTTTTCTGGTTTAGATTTTTTGAGAAGGTCAAGAAAGGATTGTTTCTGTTTCTTTTTTTTTTTCCTCCTCTGCAGAATTATTTCTGAACACGGCAGTATTTACTGCTTACTTTCTTAACTTCTTTTAATCCTGCAACTGCCATTAGATAAAATAATGAAATGAGTTACTTTTTCATAAAGGCAATGTAAATATTTGTTTTCCACTGTATTCCAATAAAAAAATGTTGTCATGGATTATTGGCAGTAAATTATTTTAAGTTATACATTGAAAAGTAAGCAAAACTACATATGTGAAACTATCTTTGATTTATTGTTCATGAAGCTTCTTACCCTTTTATCAGTGTTGCTATGGGATCTGAAATCTTAATGCTTGTATTTTGATTTTCAGTTTCTTCCTTTTTCGTTTCTATTGCAAATGCTTACTACTGAGAAATTAAAGAGTTTCCTGCATTCACTGCTCCCCTTCCCATCTTCCAGGTCTGGCCTGATTCTGATAGTATTGTTTATATATTGTCACTTGTAGCAGTCCACTGAGTGAATTACAATTCTCTTGTTTGAGTTCTGCATTTTACATTTGGCTCTTGAAAGGTTGAAAGGGAGGAAGAAGGGCACAGTCTCAAATAAACCTCTTTTTTTTCCCAATTTTTAGAATTTCTTTGCTACTCTGAAATAAAACAAATGAAAGATGGATGCTCTTTAATTTCCATTGTGCTGTTTATCTCAAAAGCATATTTTCTATTTGATAGAAATATTTTGAAGCATTACTCCCAAGTGTCATGTAGACCCCATCTACGTAGAAGGTATAAAAAGAACTAGGACACTTTACACCTATATTAATAATTTTTCCATACAAAACTATAGCATACTTTAACCTGTAAATCCTTCCCCAATAGATGGCAACTCTTTTACTCAGGCACAGTCATCTCACAAATTCATAGCCTACTTCCTTTATATAGGGTACATGTATCAAGTAGGATGGAATAGGTCCTTCAAGGATGTTTCATAGACAATTTGTTTTCTTTTTGAATGGATGGACACAATCTCAAGCAACTGGCAAGATCCTGAACAGCTTGAATAATTAAAAATGGGTGACCATAATTTCCCAAGTATCTTTTTCCTCTTTAAAGTAAAAAAACCTCACTAAGTTATGAACATTAAATTCTTTCTTACTTTGAGAATTCTCAATACATTTCCTTATGATAATACAGGTCTCCAGGACCTTGCTTTTCACACTGCTTAACTTTCATGAGCCTCTGGCAATAGACTGGTGATATCAGAAAGTTGAAACCTAAGAGCTGTTTTTCAATAGGGTCTTTAAAGGATTTTTTTGGATTGCAAGTCTGTAAATATGGTACAAAATGCAGGAAGTTTCAGCTCCCTCCTAGCACGTTTTCGTTTCGAGTAGCAGTTCAGGGTATGTGTTGCAGTTCTGAATAGAAGATATTTAGAGCCATTTAGGCTTGACTACCTACGGTGATGTTTCTAAATACATTTCAAGCTATTAGAATGCAGAGCCATTGGCTCTGTAGGAGGAGCGCTGAGTGGTCTGGCACTCTGATGACTAAAGATAAACTCTTTAACAGCCTAAATTTAGGCACCTCATTTTAAAAACTTTGGCCCAGATATGTGAACCCAGAAGAATGAGATACGATAATTCATTTCAGATTCCCTGGCTCTTGCATCTCCCCAGACTGAGCATTTATTCATACAAATTGCTCACTGTTGCAGATGAATCACTAAATGTAGCCAGTGCAATAACTCTGCACCTGAGCATTATTTAATTCTGCTTTGCTAATGCTAGCAGCACTTTGTTCTTTCTCTCTATGTTACAGCACCTGGCTACTTTGGCTTTGTCTGGATATATTTGGGAGGTGAATAGGGAGAAAATGTACACATTTTTGCCCTCCTGTTCATCACTGCTATCTTTCCTAAGAGCTGCTGTTCCTCAGGTGGTCAGCCTAATGTTCCTCCCAGCTTAAAAGAAATGCAAGGGAGGCAATTACCAAGGGGTTAATGCTCTTCAGGATGAAGAGAATTACTGTGTTCTGTCTGTGTTGATTTTCCTCTTTTGATGAGTTTGCAGATTCTCTTGGGATTTTTGTCTCTTTAAAGGAGTATTTCAGCTTGGAAACATGAAAAATAGATAGAGGTATGTGTGTTGCCCGCAGTTTTCTCTTGTTGTGTGGGCTACACAAATGAGCAAAATTTTAAAACAGTTACTTAGGCAAGTAATTGATACCTTTTTAAGGACACGGTGTAAGCTAAGATTAATGTTAAAGATGCTGGTGTTGGCTACTTTAGCGAAGCTTTGCTTCATATTTTTGAAGGAATCAGATACCTCTTAGCCTATATTAAGGATGGATCTCTTGTCATTCCACTGCAGCCTTAGAAGTCGTGGGCGTTTATTCTAAGCCATCTGTAGTCAGTGTCATAAGAGAAGGTGATTCATCCCATCTGACACTAAATATCTGAGAGGCTTATTATGCAAATGTGTTCTGAAGAGGAAGGTGGTTGATGATGTTTCTGCTCAGCCCAGTGCTACAGTCTACAGAGCCTCTGAGTACCACTGCAGTCTTTTTTGACATACTGTGGAAATTATCCAGGTTAAAAACCAGTAACTGGAAGTATTTTGTTCATTTGTATTTGTTTGTGTTTTTTTTTAAACTGGGTTCATTTCAGTGATTCATAGGGCCATTTATAACAGAAAGATAAGAATATATGTTCAATAAATGGGGTCATACTGGCACAGAAGAAAGAAGTGGTTGAAGGCGGGAACATTCAAAACCATGTAATGAACTGCCTCCTGAAATACATGTGTGCACTGTTTTATTAGAGAGATGCACACACTGCAGTAATTGTTTCACCATGTATTAAGCAGGACATTAACAATATCACCAGCAGTGTAGTTACATCTCTCCATGCTTGCTATCACTTTATTAGACTATTAAATGTCTTGAAGTGAGCTTATCTATGTCAAACAAGGGGACACTTAGGAACTTTTATGTTTATTGTGAGATCCTTCAACTGAGGCTCTCTCTCAGTACTAGTAGTGCAGTCTTCTCCAGTTTTAGCTTCCCAGTGGGTTATATATGTATGGATAAATATGCAAACTGCTGAGTTGGGATGTTTCTTTATAATATGTGGTGATTATCCAAGTTCATACCAGGAAGACAGTAACATGACCATGCAAATCATAACTTTGTCTTGAGCCTTATGCAAATATGAGGAGAGGATGAACTCTCATATAAATGTGTGAACTTCACTTGAGCATCTCACCGTTGTGTTTTTAATTACCTAGGTTAGTTAACAGATAAACTATCAGAGGTGTAATGAGCCAGAGACAATATATTTTGGGAGGCATATTGAAGAGAAGCCCAGCTGAGTAGGGTGCATTAGATATATCAAGGAGAAGTTAGATCTCCTGAACTGCATGTTCTGTGCAGTTATTCATCACAGGATCCCTTGTGCTTATGTACCACCCTGCCCCAGTGTGCTTTTGTGCTACATGGACACAGTCAGTGTACTTTGGTTTAGGAACTGAGGTCAGGGAAAGGTGGCTGCCACCAATTAGTTACTGTTCCATGAAGCAGCAGAGGAAGAGATGAAAAGAACTATACTGAAACAATGTCAGTAGCACTGAAAACAATCAAAATGAGCTTTATAGAACATTTTTGTATAAGTTCTTTCTGGAATATATTTTCCATGTTTTATTTATTTTTATTATTATGTTTCTTTTTATTTTTGTAGGCTGTGGAAACCAACCTTGCATCAAAGGATAGTCACTGGGTCTATGTAAATGAGGTAAGAAAGTCAAAAGAGAAAACACAGCTTGCTGCATTCACTCATCACCATCTTTTATTTCATATGTTTTGACACACCAAACTGAGCATACATGTAGCAGTTTTGCTTTTTGAATAGCAGAAGGTTCAAATTCATTGTGGTGTCATTGCTTGTCTGTCTTAGTTGAATTGGCATAGGTTGAACACCAGAGGTCAAGATAAAGCTTCCAGTATACCTCAGAGCAGCTGGGAGACTTGCTTTTACCTTCCTGCTTACACTATTTGATTAGCTATTTAGGAAGCAGAGAATATCTCAAAAGAAATCTCAAACACAGGCATCTCTCTGGCAGAAGCTCACCCTCCACTGCTGGGAAAGGCTGCACAAGATGCCAGGAGAGGAAAGAGCCCTTGCGAGCTTAGTCCATTCAAATCTGTATTTACATGACACACAGGCTTTCTCTAGTGCAGAACTGTGTTGGTGTATTGGCCAACATCCAGAATAACTTAAATTCAAAGTGTAATGTTTCTCTCTGCAGCAAATGGGATCCTGTCCTGCTACAATGATTATTTATTTTACCTCAGTGCCATGATGCCCTAATGGGAATCTATTCAGATTATTATTTCAAAAACAATGAAATGTTGTACCATATATAGTAACTTATAAATCACTGACAAATGGCAGTATTTTATAAATTCCTTGTTTTAATAATGATTTATTTAAAGATAGCAAAATATATAATGTAAAAAGAACAGTGTTCGCTGTCTTATTTTTATATTATAAATGGATAGCCTCTAATTTAATAGCCAATTCCTTTGTTAATTTCTTCCTCCTTTCTTTTCACCTAGCTAATAATTTTGGATAGGCAACTTTTAATAGTAACAATAAATTGTATTGTATGGCATTAGACAGGCTCTGTAATTAAATAGGGGTTAGGGAAAGCGAGTGAAATCCCTGGTTGTAAAGGCTTTATAAATTCTTTCTAGTCCTTTTTACATTTAAGTACCTCCTGGTTTGTCAGCTGCTGTAATGACCCACTACAAAACATCAGCAAGATGCCCAGAGAGTCAGTGTTTATATTCACATAAAGATAATACAGTGCATATTTCCCCAAACATTTATAGAGAGGGAGTGTTTGTGAATTTTTTGCTGCTTCTATTATTGTTCAGATGTTAAAATTCACGAAGCCTCAATCTGTAACATCGTGATAAAAGCCTTCAGCACTCGTGCACTAATGTGTGCACACTCGTACACACACAAACAAATCACACAGGGTGTCAGTTCTGCTTCTCTTTTGGAAGCTTTTGTTTTCTTTCTCCTTTGTGGCTAAAGACTGCATAGGGAAGCTATGAGAGCAGCCTGTGAATTTAGAGCATAAATTTGTAGTGAAAATTTTCAGTGCACATAATTTATAAATATCTCAAAATGCAATTCAGTCCAAACAGACAATTAGAGAAACTTTTCAGACTCACAAAACTTTGGAGAAGTCTTTGCAGGCAAAAGGAAGAGGAAATGTCTTGGCGGTCCTTTCTTTAACAGAAGTGTTGCAATTTGTGTGTGTGATTAAATCTACTGTGAGAAGAACATGCATTGAGCATCTCCATGGATGCATCTATAGAAATTTGGAGGTTCCTTAGGGCTTGCTTCCTATTTAAGTGTGCATCCCCCCATGCTAGCAAGAGCAGACTGATTAAGCTTTCCATGTTCATGTTTCCAATTAGTGGTAGTGGGAACTGCGTGAATATTTGATGGAGAAGATGATGCTGATTCTTACTGTGATTTGCAGAATGGAATTAACTTTTAATTCCCAACAGTCAAATCAGCTCTTTTTGATGTGTTGAGAGTAGAAGTCCATTATGTACATGGACCAAAACCTTATCTAGTCCTTTTTTTTTGTCCTGGGCAGATTGAGGACCCTACACTTCCCTGTTCACCCTGTGACCTAATTATCCCATTGCAAGGAAAGAGAGGTGTACGGCTGACTGATTGGCTGGGCAGTAGCAGGAAGAGAACACAGGGACAATTTTTCCATGGAGGTTCCTTGTATGAAGAGCACTGGATTGTAAACAGGCTTTTCAGGCCTTTTGCACTTCAGGGAACCATGGTAGGGCTTTAGACAGCTTGGGCTACTGAGATCTGCTGACCCAGAGCACCTTACAGTGTGCTCTGACTCCCACCTCTCATCAAGCCAATGAGGACCTGAAACTTGGACTTACCTTGCTCTAGGAAGCATGACTATATAGCGTGGTATTATTTCAATAAGAGATTTTATTATCTTCTTACTTTAATTAAATCTACTTTACTCTCTCTGCACTGACAATCTGATAAAAATTTGTGTTTGGTTATTTTTTTTTCCCTTGTGTGCCTTCCCTTGTGGTAGAAGAGGAGTTAAGTTTTAGAGGTAGAACAAATTTTATCACTTAAATTTTGTTAGATAAGCAAGACCACCGAGCTTTGGATGAGCAACTTTAAATCTATATGGCTGGTAATTACACAGCAAATAAACAAACAGCTGTACTGATTAAATCCTGTTTGCTAGTTTTCAATAACCCAGGTCTGTGCTGAAGTATCTGTTCAGTTTGGATGCCATTGCTGGTGATAAAGGACTTGGTCATCTTTAGAAGAAAGCTGATTAATTGGGAGTTAAATTTATTATGTGGGGCTGGAAGGCTGAAACATTACCTGGCAGGTTTTCTAGGGTAAGCGAATACACAGGGATGGGTCTTTTCAGGCAGTATCATGCCCTCATATGTCCTCTTTGCAGTCAAAGTCATAAAAAACTTACTGCTTAAAAATATATATATATATTTGTGTGTCTGCTTTTCTGGTTTCAAACAGGTTATGTTTCAATATTGCAATAGCTGTCAAAAGTAGTGGAGATTAGAAGGGAAAAAAAAGAAAGTATTTCTTACTACCCACCCCCTTTTTGACTTATATTTCATCATCTGCACTTTTTGTTTTTATTCGTCTAGAAATGCTAAATCATCTCTTGCTTTCATTTAGGTAGTGATTCTACCTAAATTCTGGGTTAAACATGCCAGGTAGCTTTTTAAAAGCAAGAACACTTGTGATTCTTTTATAAATTTGTGTAAAAGCAAACTCTTCCAAATGATGACTACTGCATGCTTAGCTGTGTCTCCAGAATAGTCCAAAACACTTCATTACCATTGATTGTGTGGGGAGTTGTCAGTGACTTGCAGTTTTGGAAGATCTGTTGGAACATATCTGGTGTTCTGCTTGAACCTTTGCTGTTTATACCTTTGATGGTTGAAGTGACCCACCAGCTTTAATAGACGTGTGCTGCTTCTTCTTTTGGCAAGACTGACACAGTTACAGATGGCCCCTGTTTTTTGGATGTTTATTTCCTGTTTTTTTCCCTAGTTTTCTTTATTATTTTTATTTTTCTCTTACTTTTCTTTCTCTTTCATACCTGGCATTAAGCATCTCCGTTGGCTCCTATGACATTTTTCATTCTCCCCTTCTCTTTTTCTGCCTTTTCTGATAAAATGCTGTGCCTTGCCCAGGGCATGTGTCTGTGGGAGAGGTACAAGAGAAATACTTGAAACTGAATTTGGATGTTGTTGTACCAGGAGCAGTGCTCCAGGAGCTTGTGTCTGCTTCTTTATTAGCAGCAGCAGTAGGTTTGGGAGTATAAAAAGAGTTAGAAACCATATTTCCCTTTTTGTGGGACATTTCATGGTTTTAAAATTGTCTCCATTCCAAGGGTAAAGAAAAGATAAATTATTCTGGAAAACTGGAATATTGAACAAAAATATAATCAAATTAAACACAGTATTTTATTCCCTCATATCAATATATTTAATTCTAATTCCAAGTTTAAACATTCACTATTTTTACATGTAAATCAGTACAAAAAGCAATGAACTACTCTTCCTGGAAGTAGAATGGTACAGAATGCAGCAGATAATTCTAACTAGTTGTTTCACTATTAAGACATCGTTTTTTAATTTCTTTTTTAACTTCTTTTTTATTCAGTAGTTTAATCAAAAGCTGTAAGACATGGCTAGGCAAAGCACAAGACTACTCATTGATATAGGAGAACAGTTTTTGTGAAGGGCAGGTAGGGATGAAAAAACATGTTGCATGTCAAAAAACATCTGTACCCACTCTGAAGCTGAGGAGAGGTGAGGGACAAACTTTTTCCTGGAAATATGCAAAAGACACTGAGGAAGACTGTTTTTGAAAGTGCATTTTTTTTTTTTTGACAGAAATGCCCCAAAGACAAGAAATTAAAATAAAGGAAAATTTTAATTTCCTTGGCACTGGAGAAAATAGGTTTGGGATACAGACAGAGCTTCACAAATTTCCTTTGATTGACGTTATCTGTACATGTTTAAAATGTTAATGCAGCCATCAGTTCAGATTTCATTATGGCTGAGGAAGAATGGGTTAAGGAAGCCAGAAGACAATTGGTGTGAAAGTGATCAACACATGGTAACATGAACTTTTTGGGGAAGAAGGAGAGGTGGGAAAAGGACCATGGGGATAATGGACATCACAAGATTGTCCAGCTTCACAACTTTGGGAAACTAGTGATGCTTTTGGAAAGATAACACAGTAAGTAAAGGGTGGCTAAAGAACTGTGGGATTCTCTGAAGATGAAGGCATAACAAGGTATCCTTATGGTGACAGTGCATTATCTTCACAGAACTTGAAATCAGAGATGAATTCTAGAGAAAAAATGACTTAAGAAAAGGGCTAGGGAAGAGTGTAAAGGAGTAACAAAGTAAGGGATTATAAAATAAGGCTGTGCTGCAAAATGACTCATACCAGGGATCATGAAAAGTAATAAAAAAAGTTTATATATAGCAGAAGATAAAGTGAGAGGTGATTACTTGAAAAATGGGGGTTTAATGGTTTTACTTACTTCCCTGATATTCTGACTTTATAGAAACTATTAATTATGACCAGACTGTTAAAAACACCTTGTTGTAGTTGCAGTTGTTTTAGATGAATTTGAAGCACTCCACCAGGTGAGATTTAATAGAGAGAAGTGCTTTTGCTTGTGGCTACAAAATGAGGTATAGGTGGTGAGCAGCTTGGAATCCTTGTGAATAAAAGCCAGAATGAGAATCAGTGCTGTTGTGGTCCTGCTGAGTTAGCAAATGTAGTCCTCAGATATGATACCAGAAACATCCATTGTAAGATAAGGGAGGCAATTATTTTGCTCTGTTTGACATCAGCTTGGCTTTGTTGGAACAGTATTGCAAGTTTTGGGCAAAACACTTTAAAACAGAACAAGGCATGCAGAACAACGTAGAAAATGTAGAGGAAAGCACTTAGTGTGATGAAAGCTTGGTAAAATATGACCCGTGTGTAAAGGCTGAAAAACTTGGGTACAAACATAACAAGAATATGATCACATCTTCAGTCTGGAAATATAAGGGAAATACAATTTAATCTTCTGCAGTGGAAGTTAGATCTAGTATTGGAAAATGGTTTATGATCCAAGTATGAGAGTGTATAGGAACAACTTCCTAGGTTACCTTCTTCCATCCCATCATTTGTCTCTTTTCACACCTGGTTCTCCTCTTGTTTTTTATTCTTCATTTCTCAGCATCCTACTCACACTATATAAGTCAGCTAAATAATTTCAGTGTCAGTATGGAAAGACAAATACAACTGTATTTTGAGTACCACTGGGTATTTTCTGATCTGCACCTTCTGCTCTAGGTCTGTCCATATATCTTCTTTCAATGTGGTTATGACAGTGACAGTTTATGCAAAGAGTCACTGCATATACTTCTTACTGAACCATTTATTCAGTACTTTTGGTGGTAAACAGGAACGTATGGGATCTGTGACTCATGGTTGATTTCCAGCCATCACTGAGCTCCATCCTTCTCTGTCTAGTGAATAATCTGGAATGACTGTGTTTGATTAGATCCTGCCAGCCAAATCCACCCTTGGGGCCACCTCAGTGATTTGACTTAGCCAGGGATGAACTGAGCATCGTGTTTCCTGGTATCAGTCATTTGTAATGGAGGATTATGTTGTAATTGTGTGTGGTTAGAAGAATGGATAGATTCTTCTATTGGATAGAAGAATGCCTAGTAATGAATTACTTGCACTTTTAATGTTTTAAAAATAGATTTAATTGTAAGGTGTAAAAAGTAAGTCTGAAAGCTAAAGATCAGAGCTCCCTCTTGACTACAGTTTTCATTTGTTGCTTTTACATTACATTGATTTTCATTGATTCAGATCAATCCACATCAGAGCAGATACAAAGGAGCATTTGTCATTAACACAAAATAACTTCTTTTTTGGTTTTAGAGTCATGACATTCTGTGCCATGTGGACTAACAAATGCTGAAATTCAATATTCACTTGTAAGTTCTCAAACTGCAACCACGGCAATAGTGAGGAGAACTACTAGATATTTCATTATGTTAGTTTTTTACTGTCTAAAAGATCAGGTAGTCTCTAAAAAGGAATGTACTATGGGGTAAAGAAGTCCTTGTAGGTTAAATGCCAACCCCCTGTGGGTATTTCTCAGGGCACGATGGTTTAAGAAGTGAGGAGGTTAGTGGGTGACTGAATTTCTGTATTCCTGTGTTTCCACATACAGTTTAATGCTATGCAGAGTAACTTGAATCTGTGGTTGAAAATGGGCTCATTTCTTTATCTCAGAAAAACTTGTGCTGTTATTTGTCCCATTTAAAAGCAAACAAACAAAAATCAACAGCTTACACTGCAAATGTGTGGGGTGGATAGCAAAAGGTAAGTTGTATTTGTAATGGCCCCTGCAAAAATATGCTTTTTTTTGTAGATAAAATGTGGAAAACCAGTTGATCCTCATGTACTAACCTGGGGCTAGTAAGTAATAACTGGGGCTTTTAAAAAAACATCAGTAGCTTTTACAGTGCTAAGCAAAACCATACTTTAAAAAAAAAAAAGTCAGGGACCAGTTTTTTATTGGTGGAAATCTGTTTTCAATAAGGAATCTGAAACAAATAGCTGTAGAAATAGAATATTATACAAATTCCAAGTCCATAGGAAAGCAAAGTATTCAGTAGTAAAAAAACCCTGAAATTCTTGTAAGCCTTAATTAAAAAATAAAATGAAACTCTGATTAACACCCAGAAAAAGTTGCTTTGTAATATTTTCTCTTTTCAATCCTCAATAAAGATCCTGATTTGAGAAAAAATTGAGTCAGTAAGCACAGAGAAACTACTAAAGCAAATGCAGCTCTAATGAATGTATTTGGCTGAATTCTTCCCAGCTATGATGATATTTGTCAGAAAAGCCATCTTAGCTGAGGAAAAGAAGGAAAATGTGATGTGGAAAGAAAAGTTCTTGGAATTTTTTTTTGCCAGAAAAGCAATAAAAAATTTTGGAAATATAGCAAGAGTAGACAATTCATCAGAGAAGCCTTAGACAGGAAGTTAGAGTGCTAAGGGACTTGGGGAACTCTAGGCCATGTGGAGATGACATTGTCCTCATCACTTGAATACCAGTCAAAAATTTTAGACAGCAGTTGACCTTACGCTTCCTTTTTGGACAGACAACTCTTTCCAAATGATGCTGGTGGTGCTGCCAGTAGATTAATTTATAGATCTTCAGTGGACAGATAAAACTTGCCCAAGCTCAGCCCAGGTGATCAGTCAGAGCATAGTGCAGAAAAATAGCTATTGATGTTTTTCCTTTCCCCTCTCAGAACATTCACTCAGAACATCTTTCTGCTAATCCTTCTCTAGACTCAAGCTCAATTCTTTTTTTCTGCCGTTTTCATAGGTCTCTTTTCACTGCTGTTTCATTGTCTATAAGGGGCAGTTTTCTATATGAGGGACAAGAAAGTGTCTCATCAACCCCCTGGTGTGACGTACTTCTTACTTTCCATTTCCATCTTGCACCTCTGTTGCTTCTGCCAATATTGGTTTTCTTTCCTTTCACCCCATCAGACGTGCCCAGTATGTCTGTAGGTACTGCTGCTCCTCTTGATTTGAGAATCAAATGGCTTCTCAGCTGTCATCTGGGCACTTCTTTATTATTTTCCTTTATAAAATGTTTTTTGAAAGTTGAGAAAAATGAGCGGAAAATAGAATAGTAATTATCAGATAAAGTCTAGCTCAGCAAGATACTTTTTTCCCCAAGGGCAACATGTAGGAAGGTGTAAGATAATGAATAATGAGCAGAGTTTTCTTAGCACATGGCTGTAGAGCAATACTGGGAGAACTCACTTTGGGAGGAAAAAAAACTCATGAATGCAGTGGTTTTTCTTCACTTTTTTTGGAGAATATTCTTCCAGAAATACCTATGTTATATTCATTTTGGGTGATCAACAGTTAGTCCCAGTGCAAATTGTTGTGGCCTACTTTTGCTTGAGTAGAGGCAGGACTGGGGTCCTGCTCACTTTTTCTCTTCATATGGAAGTGCCTAATCTTATTTTCTTTGTTTCATTTTAAAGCACCAATCTGTGTAATGATATCTGTGTTTACTTTGATAACTAGAAGTTAGTAGATTTTTAACACTTCCCCATATCTTACTTTTTCTTGGAAAAGTTCAGGCCTTTTCCCACAAAAATCTGTGGGTAGGTTTTGGAAACATTCTAAGATATTCTCAAATTGTACAAAAACACAGAGTAAAAAAATTTAAAAATAGAATAAAAATACAAGGAACACTGTGTAGAAATTTTGGAAGATTTAGGAAATGACACATTTCAATGCAAAATGTAGCAATTTGCAATTACAATTTATTCTAATTGTATTCCAGGTACTCTATATTTATTACTTGCCTAAGGAAATCTCACGTCTCTCCTTTTGGCTGATCTTCAACACCGCAGCATTTATATTTATTTATTTATCCCCACAAAAATCTGTGGGTTTTCTTTTTCTGATAACTGCTTGAAAGTTATACAGAGACTTGAAACAGTACTGGATATGTACTTGCATCATGCCCAAAGAAGTTTGTAGGGTTTAGAACTGGCCGGATTCTAGTGCTGTGGAATTGCACAGAAAGAGTCTCAGCTAGGAGCAAAGTCATAGATGAGCTTTGATGAGTTGTTTTAATAGTGAATAATAATAAAAATAATAATTTTTTCCACACTAATATCAATGGTGGGGTTTTTGTTTGCTTTGTACAGCTTTTACTATCATTTTGTGTGCTTTCCACCCTACCTCCCAAGAGAATTTTTAGTATGGAATAATATTTCGTTAAATCAAAGGATCTTTTACTGTATAGGCACTCACTATGATCTGAGAAAGACATCTGGACACTCAGTGCAGAGTCCTTATATCTAGAAATAGAGCTAATTAAATTAAATTAGGACTACATCCCTGTGGAGACTTTTAGGAGCACTGGGTAAAAAGAAGTGAGGTGTAGTACTGGATGTGTGGGAGGACAATGAAGGTGGGAGTTGGACAGGTGATTGTGCACAGATCATTAGAATTCATTCATTGTATTAGAACTTCTGTTCATTGTATTAGAACATTTTCTGTGGTAAGAAAAGTGGATGGTGTTCTTTCTTTAAAGGATTAATCTTTTTATTTATATATACGTGTATGTATTTACGTGTATGTGTGTGTCTGTTCATGTGGGATGCAGAGAAGCCAGCAATATGTAAATGTTGAATAAATCTCCCTACAGGGTAAGCTGTGGCAAACCTTCTCAAAAAATAGCTAATTGAATGATGTTTTCTAGATTTTCAACAAATGTTCATTTGTAGATGTAAACAGTGCATTGAGGGGAGTTAGAATAACCCATCAAACAGTATTGATACTACTGAAAAAATCCAAATAAATCTCTAGCTTGTCTCCATGAGCATCCTTGTTCTCACTGCTGTTCTGTTTAATCCTCCAGTTTTCTCAGGGATATATTTTCTGGAAATATGTTTTGGTTCTTTAAATTATTAATGTCATTAAAATTTATAATTTTCTGTCATTACCTCTAGGAAAACAGAGATTGTAATGTGAAACATAATTGTCTCATTTTGTGATTTGTGTTATGATAGTTGAGCACGACTAAAGCAGATTTAAGTATTCCCCTGAGCAATATGACATGGTATTGCAAACTAACTGAAGTTCTGGGTGTGCAGATAAATAAACAGATAAACTAATTCCACAAGTGACCAATATTTGTGTTTCTGAGACATCTTTGAAAGGCTGTGTATCACTTAGAGGGGACACAAAATGTGTGTGGTGAGAGCTGAACTGAAGGTTTTGATGATGTGTGATTCTTTCTTTTTTTTTTGGTTTTCAGCCATTTGGTCTGAGTGTGCCTACCAAGGGATGCAGCCTAGGAGGTTATGAGTTAAAGCTATGCCATTAAATTGTCTCTCCCTCAGACTTCAGCTTAGAGGTGTGTTTTAACATCCCTCAGATCCACAGAGGGGAAATATTGAGGGGTCTGTAGAGCTTGGGGATCTGCTACATTGTCTCCTTGTAAGGCTAGAAAATGCTGCCCAGCATTTTCGATTAAGCCTCAAAATCTTTGTCTTCTATAAGAATGTATTTGTTTTCTGGTTTACTGTTTTCATGCCACACCAGTTGGTCTGTCATTAATGCAATGAATTTCACCTTCTGCAAAGTTAAAAATTCATGTTCCTAAAAAAAAAGGGAAATTGGCAAAGAAGAACTAAATTGAGCCAAGGTACAGTACTAGTCAACCATAACAAGTAATTATTATAACCCCATGGTCATTTCATTCACAGCTTGATAGAGAAAATGGCAAGAAAACAAAATAATTTTCTCTTGAATGTTTAATGTCCAGGGCCAGGCTCACTTCTGCTGATGATACATCACAAGGTGTGGGCCCTGTTGACCAAGTACCTGCAGCAACATGAGGAATTTGCAGCCCCCTGAGCTGCAAGGGGCTGAGAGAGCCTTGTGCAGGCTGGGCACTGGGCTGGCCCAGCTGTGCAGCCCGGGCAGTGCAGCTGTGCTGGGGACCAGCTAATGTGATTTGCAGATGCTGCTGGTGGCCCTGGTGAGGAGCTGGGATGTACAGCAGGTGCCTGGGGGGTGAGTGCAGGCAGCAGTTGGATTTGTGATTCTGTGTGCCTTTCCTCACAGTGAACTCCTGCCAGGACAAAAACATCACAAGCTGCCCCTTTGTTATGATTTCAGGAATAGCTAAGCCCGTGATTTTCAAACTGGGGTAAAAAAAAGGTTTTGGTTTTGTGTCTTTCTTTAAACACAAAATGTGTAAAGCATGGAGTGGAGCTGGCTTCAGCCTCCCTATAAGAGCAGTAGATGCAGGCTCTGTCCCAGGATGGATTAGGAGGCTGGGGTGTGTGAAGGTCTGCAGAGAAGCTTTAGAAATTGTGAAGCCTGGAAAGAAAAGCAGCCTGTCCTTGAGGTCTCCTTATATCTTCTCCCAAATTATTCTGTGTGCACAAACTGATGTTCCTAAATGTGTCAGACCCCTCCATAAAGTTTCTTCTATTTTTTATTTCCTAATATAGACAACCTCAAAAGACTTCCTTGAGTCATTATCAGGATTAGTCTGCAGAAATGATCTACTGTACTTGTGGGAAAAGTGCTTTCTTGTAATGTTGTTCACAGGTGAAAGAGCCATATTTCCTGAAGATTGTTATGTTTTTCGATTGTTATTTTGTCCTGAGGATATAGTGAGGTTCTAGTCTGTCAAACAAAAGGTCTTTCTATATAAATTTCATTTCAAGCCTTTTTTTTTTTTAATAAATCTATTGAGACCATTTTGGTGCTTTCCTTTGAGGAACTACATCTGCAAAATTGTAGTATTGCCAAGATAGATGGTACTGTGTTAGGCTGTTTTGTTTCAGATGATGTATAAAAAATAGCATTGTTATTAAACACAAAATAACATTTGGTGTAGATTAAGCATGTGCATCTGTAAAATATTTCTCCTATTGTTCTTTAAAAAAATCATTTAACCAATAATGAACGAAATACATAAAATGTCTGGACAAACATATGTTTTTAAATGGCTGTGTCTCCATTCACAGGAAATCACTGATAATGAAATATTAGAGTTGGTGCATAGTGCTCTGGGGAGGATGACAGTTATCCGGCAGATTTTCCCTCTGGCAAGGGACAACAACCAGAGGTGCATGAGGAACAACCACCGAATATCATCGCTGCTGTGTGATCCACAGGAAGGCTATCTTCAGATGCTGCAGGTCAGTAGCTATGCACAGCAGAAAAAAGTCCATCTTAAGAATTTTCCATGGGACAGTTTTCTGTGGCCGTATTAACTCAGAGGAGGAAGGAAATGAGTACAGATAAATCTGATCTGGTCAACATTTCTTGACTTTATTAATTTATTTTATTTCCCAGTGCTGAGTGCTTTAGGTGTGATGTTACGTCCATGAAGTATCAGCAAGTGGTTGCACTAATTCAGAGCTGATTTTGCATATTTCATTCTCTTAAGAGTCTTTTTATATTTGAAAAGATTGTGCCATCATAGTCCTGTGGTATTACTACTTGCTTATTGTATTCATGCTTATTAGACATCTGTTGTGAAAGAGTTAATCTGGGAGGGTAATAGAACTCTGATAGGTATTGGGCTGCAGAGCATTTAATATTTAGGTAATGAACTGAATCAAGCTGATGTATTCAGTCTGTCCCTTTTCAATAGTCTCAGAAGTCTCCAGCAGCTGCTAATTGTCTGAGTGTGTAAAATATGCACTGCTAGTTCAAGCTTCAGGTTTTGGTAACGTATCTGACTTGGGTGTTAGCAACATCTTGACATTTCTTGGCAATTTGTCCCAGATATCAGAATTTTTCTTGCAGTAACATAATTATTTAATAGGTGCTATTTCCAGTGATAGCGCAATAATTCAGAAACAAAGGCCTTGGACTTTCAATGGGACTTGTGTAATTTGATTTACTTTAAGGACAGTTAAAAATCTCATTTATATCACTGTTGAAGGTGTTGGATATAGCTATAAACTGTAATGGGACTTAGAATATAAACTCGCTTAAAACCATTTAATTGCAAACTTAGTCTTAAACTGAGATGGGTTGAGTGAGGACACTGTGGTTGAGCCTGTGGGCTGTCCAGTGTGGGTGTGTGTGGTGGGGTGATGGAGAAGGGGCTTGGTTAGTCTTGGGAAGGGGCTGTCACCAGCTGGGGCTGGTGCAACCTGGTCAGGAGGGTATGTGGGGTCAGGACTCCTGCAAGATGGAATCCTGTCCTGGCTTGGAAGAGTTTCAGACCAGGAGAGACAGGGAGAGTGTCAGGAAGGGAAGTGGGTTAAGATTTCCCAAGGGATGGGTGTTAATTTTACTTATTTGCACCCTACTAACACGTTGTGGCTGCAGAGACTGAAATCCTTTAAGGGGCAGATATGAACAGTTCCTCCTTGAAGAGAAGCTCTGCTGTCTCAGGTTCTGTCCTAGCCATGGCATAGTTTGAGAAAAGCCAAACACACCCCTTGTAGTTCAGAGTGTGGCGCTATTCTTTCTGCACAGGGGAAAGTCAATGTCTGCCTTGGCTCAGAAAGAAGACACTTTTGATCTTTGTTAGTAACTCTGAGGTATGCTGTAATGAGAACAAAGGCTGCTCATTTCAGAGGATCAAAGCAATTTCCAGTATGATGAAAAATTATCTATGCTGCACCAACAAATCACTCTTTGGGGAATAATCTTCCATTACAGCAGGATTTTGAGTATTGCTGCCTGTGTTGGTTTATGCATAATCTAATTCAGAGACTCATCTGAAGGGCTCTGACAGGCCAGTGAGCAAGCTCTAATTTGCAAATTTGCAAGCTGGTAACTGGGAGCTGGTTTGCTAAGACCAGCAGCCTCATGTCCTATTACTAAATTTCATTGATAAGGATCTTTAGATAAGGACCCTCTTCCTGCTGATTTCCAGATGTGGATTTTGGAAACAAAACATTCTTCGTTTCTATCTTCCAGAAATATTATACCACCTTAGAAACTGTCTTTGAGAGAATGGTATGGTAATGTTATGCTTTGCCCATTAGTTCCTTCTCTATGGACTCAAAAACAAGAGAGATAAAGAAGTGCAGAGGTAAAATGTTTTTGGCAGCTGATTCCGTAACTTTCAAGTCCAATTGCATTGGCATGAAAGACAGAGGGCACATGTGAGAGCTCTCCAAATTAGCTGTCCCCAGTATATTTTTAGGTGTCTATAGATTGAATACAGGGTGCTTTTGTCTTGTGCAGTTATACCCGAAGTGTTCCATAGCTGCATTTATTTTTCATAGGTTTTGCCAAAATATCTTATGTAACACCTTGTGTACATACAGCTCATATTAATTTGAATGTGACTGACATGTTATTAATGGTCCTGTAATTCAGGTACTTGCAATTTTCTGTTTCCTTTTTCCTGCTTAAAAAAAATAGTGGTGACCTTTTGCTGTACAGAAGTACATCACTGAATTACCCCTGTTGCCAGAGGCTGCAGGAGCTCCAAGCTCCATGTCAGGCTGCATGAATCCACCAGAGGCAGTGACCGCCTGCCAGCACTGAGTTTTTGTGTTGCTTTGAAGTACTTTGATTAACACCACAGTTTGGAAATCCCTGCCTCATTCTCCCTTGGGCAGTCTCATATTAATAATTGTTTGTTGTCAAGGTAACTTACCAGCTATTGTTGGTTAATTATTTATTTCATGACTTTGAAGAAGAATAAGCTAATCTCTGTCAATGTCTAGCTGTAGTATTTTTCTAGGGGAGAACTTAGCACTTTTAACAACCTAGTGAAGAAAGAAACATTTACGTCATGGATTATTAACTTTGTTCTGGCTAAATTAATGAAAATCTTTTTGGAACAATTTGTTCTCTGTGTCTTTAGTACCATATCCTGGAAGGTTGTTTTTCAGTGGGTGATCATCCCGGTTTGGTATTCTGACAAGCCTTTTAAAGATCAGGCTGTTCTGCAAGCTCATCCAAAAACTCATCTGTTCTGAATGCTTTGTGGAAATCCAATCTTATTCCATCAACCCACTTGTCAAAATTTTGCTCATGCCCTTATTTCTTGCACGTATAATATACTCATCTAGGTTTCAAGTGGAGAAAAAGCTTTATAAAGTTTCCTGTCTTGATAATTTTATTTGACTTCAGAGGACTGCATTTCTCTCTGTCTTATTCTTCAGGTAGGATTTTTTGTGTCCATCTCGTTTACTTTTGCTAAATGGAAAAGACACAGTTTAGAACTTGTTTTCTTCCCTTGGCCATTGGTATCCTGTGGTTGAGCCATCAGTGTTATCAGTGTTGCCTCATCTGGAGAGAAAGCACTGAAGCAATTCAGTATTTATAGTCCTAGCCGGACCTAGTATGTATCCTCACATGGCATTTGAATAGTATATAGTGGTATAATTGCTATTAAACTTTTTAGATTATTTCAGAAATGTTCTTACAGACTAAATTTGAAAAATGTTTGCTGTATAATTTGCTTCTTTCCAAAATACTTCCCTTGAAGTATTAGTTTTGATGGCACTCTAAAAACTCAATCTTTGATGAAGGTATTTTTTTCTTTCATCAGGTTAGTCACAATGCATTCATAAATTCAAAATCAGATTCTTTTTGTTTATGTTTTTCTAAGAAAGATTTCTCTTTAGAAATGTAATTCCCATTAGTTTGTTTCTGCCTTTGCTTACCATTTATGTAGTTGATGAGTTCAATCCATGTAAGATTCTAAAGATATTAAAGATATTAAAATATAAAAAGATATTAATGATCTCATAAAATATTCTAAGATATTAAAATCTATTACAGGGACACAGTGTATCTGAAATCATTTGGCATGACCCAAAATACATAGTAGGATTGAAAAGGCAAAAAGAAAACCCCAGCATACTGTGTCACAAAATTAATGAGGTTATTCCTGATTGAGAGTCCAGCCTCTCTACTGAAGAACTATTCCAGGCATTGCTTGGACATATTTGAGGAGACGTTGGAAAGTGTGGGAGGATATTCATTGAAAGAGCTGATCTTCTCCTTGAGTAAAAATTCCATTCTTCAATGATGTGTCCATCAGATATTTAC
Source organism: Ploceus nigricollis (assembly GCA_013399945.1). Classification (NCBI taxonomy): domain Eukaryota; kingdom Metazoa; phylum Chordata; class Aves; order Passeriformes; family Ploceidae; genus Ploceus; species Ploceus nigricollis. Next base: position 2,530,143 of record VXBC01010169.1, read on the forward strand.
ATAGGCATCTCTTAGCAGTTGCTCCTACAAAGCTGGGGTTTTATTTCTGATCTATTTTCTGTTCAGGAGTCACTGCAATTTAACTCCTGTAAGTGAAGTTATTTTTTAGGATGTGTTTGAGTGCCTAAACTTAAGGGCCTGATTCTGCAGTTTTGTCCAACTAAATGGCCTTATTCTTATTTGGCTTGTTAACACTGCTGTTATTACACTACTGTAGAGTGCTACTGAGGGGCAGTAAATATTGATTAAACCCTATTAAAGCATTCACCTTCTCCCATAAAGGATTGATGAGCCACATTTTTCCTTTTCTTTCAATGCAAACCTATATTTGCTAGTCTCGTTAGCAAAGTTTATTTGGATTTTTGGCCAGATGTTCAGTCACAGTGAAATTGTTTCTGAGTACAATGTGAATGTAAAGTATCCTTGAACTGACTTTACTGCCCATTGCACAGAACAAATCTCTCCCTGAAGCTCAATGACATGTGTTTTCTACAAGGTGTGTTAGCAGAAGAATTCATTAAAAACCCCAAAGCACTGCGGGTGTCCCGTGGCCATGGGGGATTTTGTGATCATGCTGGAGACTAAAACCCCAGGTAGGCTCTGCAATGATCTTTTCCTCTCTGTCTCTTTTGACTGCTGGATTTCTCTATTTGCATAATTATTTCATTGAATTTTTGTTCACTGCTCAATCAGGAAGCAGACAATAGTGGCTCAAAGAAAGCATCAGTACCTCCATCTTTCATTTGTTATTGCCTCTGAAACCTAATTTGTACCTATATTTATTTATAAATGAGGTAGGATAAAATTACAGTCTTGTACATTGTACAATTGCTGCAACTGTTTTGCAATTCCAGCATTTACCTCGTCCTTGTGTTTGACTCTTGGTTGTGTTCAGTTTTCTTTATCAAGGCACTCCTACTAGACTTTCCTTGCATAGTTAGAGTTAGCTGTGCCAAATTTCTGAGATGTTTAGTGAGTGAAGCCAATGCCTCCAGCTAACAAATTTGAGCATTACAGGGTAATCCAGGCCTTGTATTGTTGCTGACACGTTGTTACAAAACATACCGGCAAAGAAAACACTCATAACAATAAATGCCCACAATAAAGAGCTGAAGGACAGTGAGCATTCAGAGAATAGAGCCTGTAAGAAGGGAAGAGTGTTGTGATATGTGTAACTGTGTAAAAACAGGGGAAAATTAAAAAGGAAAGAAGAGCTGCTTATCAATTAAAAAGAGATTCTGAGAATGCAATCTTACAAAGAGCTCTTTGGAAAGCTTACTGAGATACTTAAAACTAAAATGGGCAAAACACTAGTAGTTTTTCACAGTAGTTAGATTCCTTACTGTCAGAAGGCTCAAATAAATATACAGTTGAGGCCTTTTTTTTGGTGGTTGTAGGAGAATTTTAGTCATTTTATTTCATTTGCCTTAGGGTTAATAAATAAATAGCCCTTTGGAAGTTGGAAGCTGACATTTGAGTCTTTAATGAACGTTTGTTTTTTGACTGCGTTTCCATGAATGCCAGAGTGCTGGCTGTGATCCCGCTCTCCCTGAGCAGCAAGTGTGTATTTATAATCTAGGTGCACTGTCTCACCGTGGGGCTGATGGCTGTGGGCAGGACCAGGACAAACAGCAGGCAGCCCCCAGCCTCCCGAGGCAGCCCTGGGGACAGTGGTGGCCGGGACAGGGACGTGGTGTGGCACTTTGTGTGCCTCCACCAGCTGGCACTGCTGAAGGGAGAGGCCGCAGTGCAGGCCTCAGTCCCCAGCAATGGCTGGGCCCCATCTCCTGGTGCCCCTGCCTGTGAAAGGTGTGTCCAGGCATGGAACCTCCAGACACACCTGGCTGAGCTGCAGGAGCCCATGGAAAGGGGGAGGAACATCAGGGAGGCTGGGAAGGAGTTGGAGAGCTGGCTCCGAGCACAGTGGGCCCACAGCTAAACAGATCCTGCTGGCACACCCAGAAGGGAGGGAGGGTGATGAAGAGAGTGAAAACTTGCAAAACCTGCAGGGGGAAGAGACATTCCCCAAAGCCTGACGTGGACTTACAGAGCCGCTTCACCACTTGCAGGCTGAAAAGACCCTTCACATCAGGGGGGAGGCTGGAGCTGAGTAAGGCAGCCTCACTGCTCCTTGTGTAGCAACCAGCAAAACTAAGAGAAGACAGCAGGTGAGAGCAGCAGGTGACTTTCTTCTCAGAGACACGGAAGCACCTGGTTGCTGATGTGACATTGTATGAGGGATGTGACTGAGGGCCTACCAGGCCTCATACAGCCCACTGACCATGATCTGCTGCTGTTGATCCATGTGGGCTGCAGTGACACAGCCTGGAGTGGTCTGAGGAGGATCCAAACGGAAGAGAAGTCAGTCAGAAATGCCGGGAGGCCTGCATCGGTGAACGAGTCATTCCTGGACAAACTCAAAACACTAAAGGCAGTCTACAGAGACTGGAATCTGGGACAGGAAGCTGGTAAGAAATACAGAGAAATTGTCTGAGCAGTCAGGGATCAGATTTGGAAAACTAAAGCCCGATAGAATTAAGTCTGACCACAAATGTCAAGGGAAAACCCAAAATCTTCTATACATACAGTTGGTGATAAAAGGAAAATGAGCGAAAATATGAACCCTCTCTGAATGGAAACAGGAGACTTGGTTACTCAGGATAAAGGAGGAGACTGAGCACTCAATGATTTATTTGCTTCATTCCTCACTGGCAAGTGCTCCATTCACAAGTTGTGAATGCCCCATCCCTGGCAGTGTCCAAGGCCAGGATGGACAGGGCTTTGAGCAACCTGGTCTAGTGAATGGCATTCCTGCCCACAGCAGGGGTGGGTGTTGGAATTAGATGATGTTAAAGGTCCCTTCCAACCCAAGAAATTCTGCCATTCTTTGAAATGTATTTAAGAAAATGAAACAGGTCAAATTTTCAGTCCCTCTGCTCTAACCGTATCCTTGTTAGCACACCATTATACCATAAATAAACCATCAATCTTTGCTGCTCCTGGTAAGATGCATTCTGTCATTAGAGACACCAATGTGCGACTGCACCGGGCAGTACTTGAACTGTGGAAGCTGACACACAGGTTTCGGGCATGCTGGGGTGTGCATAGCAGTCACCATGATCTCTCTCCTCAGGCAGCAGGCATTTCTAGAAGGCAGGCTGCACTTGCTCTGAACTCCTCTTCCATCTGCTTCATCCTTGGACCTGACTGCTGTGGCCACTCACAGAGCAGTTTTGGCAGCATCAGGGTACAGATGCCCAGCTTGGGAATGAGTTTTTGAAGTAGTGGCATCTCAGTGTCAGCTTGCCTTCCAGCTGATCTCTTCAGCATTCTCTGGCTGGACTCCTGGCTCTGCTGGCCACTCAGGAGTTGGGGTCAGTCTTTGTGGCTTGCTGTCCTTCTCAGAAGAGCACTTTTCTGTGATTAGTCCCTCTGAAGGAGCTAAGAGCTTTCTTCATACATAACTTTGAAAGTAAAATTGTTCTGGAAAATCTCATGAAATTCACATAGAAACTTCTATGAAATGACATTTAATACTGTGATAGATTTCCATTCTTGAAAATTTCTGCTGTGCTCTACTAGTGTATGGTGGATTTATTTCTTCAGTGCAAAAAAGAGCTTCATAAAGTCTGGAATAATTTCCAGAAGATAAACCAGAACATGCCTAAAATTATTCATGTACTGGGCATATTCTTTAACATATTGGTGAAGGAGTCACCATCATTCTTACAGCAGATAGATCAAAAACCATTTCAGTACCTCCAGCTCTTACACTGTCAGCAATGGAGAGAAAGAAGAACTAAAAATTACTGTCACTTCCTCCAAACATGACCAAAATCAAGTACTTTGTTCTAGTCTAGGAATTTTTATTCTATTAAGGGAAATCACTTCAGAAGCATATGTCCTCTCTTCCTCTGTTCCCCTATGAATAGCCAAATAGGGGAATTAAAAGGTGCTCCAGAGCTTTGAAAACCCAAATTAGCCAAGTATGTTCCCTTGTTTCGCTTCTCTTTTGGTTTGCTACCAATTCTGAATGCTACCTGAAGATGAATTTTTAAAATTAACTATTTTCTCATGCCTCTGACAGTACTGATGGAATCAGAGTACAGCTGAACCCTTGGGTATCTCAGAAATTCCCTTTCAGCGGTCATGTCCATACTCATAGGGAACTTGACAGTTCACTGAAAATTAAAATATGTGTGCAGGTGCAGTAAAAAAGGCATACAGGCCATGTCTGCTGAATCCTTTTTCTTTTCACAGCATCACTATTCTGGAGGTTACAGCAAACTCATATTGCAAATATGATTATGACATATGCAGAGATTTTGCTGTATTTGAATGTAATAAAGAAAATTATTATAGCCTTGAATTTACTGTGAGGTCAGGCCAGAATGTTTGTGTCTTATTTTTTCTTACTATTAGAAATCCAGCCTTAGTTGTGGAAATTTTGATGCTGTTTTTTTTTTCCTAGCTTGCATATTTTCTGTTCTAAAATAGAAGTGTTGATTGTGTGAGTAAGATGCAACTTACTCTTCCATAGATATTGACTCTTCAGTGAGTAATGAATAAAATGTAGTTATGCATGTGTGTCATTTTTACTGGAGTAAATAGAGTATGATTATATGATGGAAGGAATTTTGCTGATTAAAAAGCACCATTTACTCATGTTTGGAATGAGGCTTTCAGCAGAAGAGAACCAGAGTTGCAAAATACCAGTGGATAATACAACAGAACATGCAAAACATGGCAAAAAAGTACCCTGGTCTATTCTCTGCAACATTTCCTTCTGCCTTGGTACAGATCTCCAGATGCAGAATAAGGACAAATGTAGTGGAGACTCTTCTTGTGCAGACCCCATCTTGCTGTCTCTCAGTTTATAGCACTCTTTCACAAGAAATTAATGGAACAATAGTGATGCAAAGTCTATTTAAAGTCTAGCTGAATGGTGAGGATTAGGTTGATAAACACAGGATTGTTTTGTTTTGCTCTCAGCAGGAGGTAATTTGAGTTGAGTGCAAGGTTGTGCAGGATGAGATCCTCAGTGCAGTTCTGTCAGTCACATGTGCAGAACTGTGGTGTCTTCTCCAAGCACATGAAAAGCAGAAAACAGTGTACCCAAGTGCATCTTATATTTTGCCTTAGAGCTCTCTGCTAGCAAACCAAGCACTGTTTTTGGGAATGAGGCTGCAGTTTTCCAGAACTGCAAAAGAACAGTGCCAAACAGAGAAAACACAAGGCATTTCTGATCTGTGGGAGTTCCAAGGCAACAGACAATTAGTTGTCAGTTAAAAGTCAGCGTGTAAAAACAAATTCAGTTGGGAGCAAAGAAGGCTTATAAGAAATGGCATTTTTCCTTATGTATTTAAAACCTATTTCTAAGAAAGTGGATTTTGTGGTGTGTGGTTTGGGGTGGTGTATCTTGTGGGATCTGAGCTTTGTTTGGATTTTTTTTCTGTGAAGAGTTGTTTAGCCCAGAAGAAAAGTGCCCTCTTGAATAATAAGGATCCGCTTGGTTGCTTTATTTGAAAGTTGTTTGGAAATCTCTACAGAATAGGGAAACAGATGCAATTGAGCAGAAGAAACTTTGTTGCTGGGACTCCTGTTAACTCTTTAATTACTTTTCTTAAAACCAGAGGAAGTATGGCTTTTAACTACTTCTGAAAATATGCTAAAAATAAAATATTTAACTGGATAAAATAGCAAAAAAAGGCAATGTGGAGTGCTTGTTCAACAAGGCTGGAAAGAAAAGAAGGGAAGAAAGATGGCAATGCCAGATGAGAGAGATTCTCCCTGATAGTATCTCATAGGTTTGCATTGTTTTCATGTTGAGATCCCTTTTTATGCTTAGTCACTTAAATAAGTGTGTATTTCCAATATCTTTTTTTTCTTTGTATTTTGATCCTTTCAAAATTAATTTTTGCTTATATATCTTTTGTTCAGATTTACTTATACTAGAAGATATTTCAAAGTGGCTAGGTTTTCAATTTATGTCAAACTCCAGATTATGGAACATTAAACATTTTGTTTCTGAAGATTAGCATCTTACAGACATCAGAAGTTTACTTGCAGCCAGTGATTCAACAGTAATATATGTTTAAGCTTTCATAGAGTGACACTTTTATTGGGACGCCTAGAGAGTCACATTTATAGGAAGTATGCAGCTGAATTAACTTCCACCTGCAACCCTTTCCTGGTGTCTAGGCATTACTTTGTAAGGTGAACTAGAAAAATCCAGGCAATAAATGGCAAAGTCAGGGATGACCATGATTAAAGCATACAGCTAGGAGAAATATTAGTAGTAGTAGTAGTAGTAGTATTGATGTTGTTGTTGTATTAACAGAAAAAGCTGTATCTGGCCAATGATGTAAAATGAAGATTTGAGTTTAATAAAGGCTAAATCTAACCCCCTGTGCATATGTTTGAAGCAGGGTGCATGTGAACTCTGGGAACAGGTGAAGAGTATTTAATTATTTTTTAAAGCACTCAGCCAACTTCCACTGCTAAAGTTTTACCATTTGAGGTGGATACCACTGCCTGTCAAAGATCTAATCATGTATTGCTAGACATGTCTTGGTTTGAAAAATTAAATACATGGCTCAGCATTACTGGTGTGGTGTTCTGTTCTTACTGGAGTCTTTGTCATCAATTGTTTATTTCTGTATCTCTCATGTGAATTGAAGAATAAGGAGGCTAAATTCAGTAGCTCCAGAGAAAGTAGCACATAACCAGTCTCTTGTATATTTGGTGGAAAGAGATGCTAAGACCAAAATAATACTGTTATTTCTCCTCCTCCTGTTCTGAGGAGTTGCGTGTGTATTGGATTTTGCTGTACCAGAAATTACCGGTTGATCAAATGAATAAAACCCCCAAGAACTTAATTCCATTCTGTCTTTCCCTCCTTGCTGAAAGGGCTGACAAAGTAGCAGTCCTTGTCTTTCATTGATAGATAGCTGTACTCCCTCTGTAGTTTGAGTTTATATGTGGAGTGTGATCTCTCTTTACAGCACTGCATTGCAGTAACGCTCAGGCAGTGCCTGTGTGCCAGAATCCCTTGGACAGAGGGACCCAGGAGCACAGGCATTTGTCTCAAATGCTTTGACTGTTGAACATGTCAAACATACCCAGCTTTTAGTTTTTACTTATGCCTTCTTTTGTTTTCTCTGCCGGTTTTTATCGTTTCTTTCGAAGGTGCTCACATAAAAAAAAGAGGCTCATTCTTATTATTGTTTGCAGGTTTCCAACCTGTACCTGTATGACAGTGTGCTCATGCTGGCCAATGCTTTCCACAGAAAACTGGAGGACAGAAAATGGCACAGCATGGCAAGTCTGAACTGCATGAGGAAATCCACCAAACCGTGGAACGGAGGAAGATCCATGCTAGAGACTATTAAGAAGGTGAGAAAAGAGAAACCACCATTGTGTGAGCAATTGAAAGAGTTGCTTCATGTCTGCTTGAGCATTTGAAGAAGGTTTTAACTTCTATTCAACTTTTCTTTGATGTATTACAAGCAAGTGACTACAATGAGCAAGGACAATCTACAGCTATTAAACAAGCAACTGATTTATGATAAACAAGTTACACACAGTGCAGTGTGGGTCCAGTGTGTTCCACTTCTGTTGTTCTCGTGGCTGCCTTCTGTGAGGAAGTAGGATCAGGAGTAGTCATGGGAATTGGTTAATGCATTTTTGCAAGAGGATAACTTAAGAAGCTTGGGGGGCAGGAGGGGAAACCAGTGATGAGGTTTAAGACTTATGTTCCATTTTCGACAGCTCAGATAGCTTTGTAAGTTAGCTGAGCATTGGTAAGGATCTACTTGTGTACTGTAGCCCAGAGCAGAGCAAAAAGGATCTGATTTGGCTAAGCTGTAACTAACAGTTACACTATCTTGCATCATGCTGAAATACTCAAATATGGACAGACCTGTGGCTTTGCAGACACATGGCAGCTTCTTGTATAAAAGTTACTTGATCACAAGTAATAGTAGAAAAAACTCAAATTTTTTACTATACCAACTTTTGCAATTGTTCAGAAGAAGCTCCCTGTTCCCAAATATATATCGATGAAATAATTTTCCTCTAGTAAAATGATGCAATTTTATCATTCTGACAAGTTCTAATGATGACATCCTTTGTTGCTAAATTAATTCTAACTTTGGTGTCATTTCAAGCTTCTTTGCTACAAAGCCAGAATCAAACTCTGTGATAGTTTCACAGAGCTGCAATTTTGTTTTTCTTTCATGCCTCTCTTGGGAGCACAGCAGGCATCCCCTTTGTTTTGGGCTGGGAGTTCATGCCTTGGTACTCCAGCCGAGAACTGAGCCCCCTGCCCTCAGTTACGCTGGGAGAGCTGTTTCATAGTCCACTAAGGCCCTTCTCTTTTTCTTTGGGGTCTGTTTCTGTGGACAGTAATGACCTGATGGCCATAAACACTGGGTGTGTTAGTGCTAAAGTAATTTTCTGAAAAAAAATGAAAAAACTGAAGTATTTTGTCTAGTGCTGGGTTTGAGCTACTGAAGAACATGCAATGGCCACATTTAAGTTCACTATAAACATGATTTAAGCATATTTAGCACAGATTTTATGCAGAAGTGTTTATGAAGGCAAATGTCTTCTGTTCTGAAATTTCTCAAACTTACTTCCTTAGGGCCATATAACTGGGCTAACTGGTGTTATGGAGTTCAGAGAAGATGGAGCCAATCCCTATGTCCAATTTGAAATACTGGGCACCAGCTACAGTGAAACATTCGGCAAAGACGTGCGGCGGGTAAAGACATGCTGCTTCCTTCTCTCTTTTGTTTTTCTCTAAATAATATATATCCTGCCTCACAGGAGAAAACGTTATTCTTCAAGAATGAATTAGTGCTGTGCTGCAGAAGACATTTACTCTATGAGAAATATTTTCTAATTTATTACACACTTAAATCTTGAAAACTGGTTTTATATTGGTAGGCAGGAATCCTGCAAGTTATTTCTTGTGTGCAGTAATGATGCAATACCATAAGCATCCTGTGAATATAATAGTGAAGACTGCACAATTTAGCTTATGTATTTTATTGTTAATTAAGATAGGCTTGCTATAATAGAAATATGGAAGATACAACACAATTGGCACTTGTGTTACTAAGGAAGATAGCTGAGTGTATAAATTACATAAACATACTTGGATGTTTTAAGTATAGCTGCTGCAAGAATTTGAGATAAATAAAAAAAATCTGGAGAAGATAATTTCCAAAATGAAAGGTGCTCTGTCATGAAAAGTAAAGATTGACCTATTGGTGGTAGCTGATGGAACAAGGACTGCCAAGGATTAGGAGGCAGTTAAAGTGGTTCCATGGGATTATTGACATAAATTGTCGTGTTCTGCGAAGGCTACTTTGAACACGCTCAGGCAGAGGGGATGCTCCAAAAATATATGAAACTCTCATTTGAACAGTGAGGTTCTGATTGGAACACATGCTGTAAGTAGTTTCTAAACTGCTCAGATGGTTGAAATACAGACATTGCCACAGTATGATCAATGAGTCGACATTAAACAGAGCTGACCAAAGAGGATTTCACAAATAATTAAAATATATGTGAGTTCTTATTTTCATTTGGCCATTGGTTTCTGTGATTTGCTTTGATTTGTCTGAATTAGAGAAGTGTAAGTGGAAAAACAAGCAATTTTTTTTACATAATCATCTTTATCAGCTAAACATGAGATTCCTTCAGAGTCTAATTTGGCACAAGGATTCTGGACACGGAGCCAAAGTTGTACAATATCTATTAGAAATTCAACAGAAGGGAGACAAGTATTTGAAATGCATAAAGTTCCAGGAGATATAATTGAAAATTTTCTGTTGCCAAAAATACGCCTCTGAACACTTGAGTTTGGCTCTTATATTGTGGTGACCAGGAAAGGCTATTTCCCAGTCCACTTTCATTTGTAGAAGACTGAAAATGAGGAAGTCTTAAGTTTCAAACACTATGTGAATTATAAAAGATTATCTTATTGTCTTAATTTTGGAAAAGGCATTGCCTATTTAATAAAACAAGGTTGGTTTAGGAGGTGTAGTAATCAATCCTGCTTCTCAGACAGAAGTATGCTCCTCACTTTATGCACAAGTAAGCAAAACAGAAGTATCTGGTGCCATGTGGGATGCTGTGGACTACCCCAATGTTTGCAGCTGCCAGTCCAGAAAAGCCTGAGTGTCCTGTCAGTGCTGTGTTATCCCTAGCACACGGATACCACGGTACATTTAAGTTTGGTCCCATTTTGTTACAGAATTCCCAAGTGGCTTTGCTTAAGTCACATAATTGCTTGATGCATCAATATTTACCTTCCAGTAAAATTGGCATAAACACCACAGAGCACAGGTTTGAGCCTTACAGGCAAACTGGGATGTGTGAGTATACATTATTAGGTGTTTTCTAATCTGCATTTCAAATATGGTACCACAGATACAAATGCTCTCACTTTGGTATGTGCAGCACACTGACCAAATTGACACATAATCTAAAGGTGTGAGGTGGAGATAACTAAGATATCACTCAAAAGTGACCACAAGGCAAAAAATAGTTAAAATGACTAAATGGGAAAATTACTAAAGTGGCTGGCCTGGTATACTAGTGATTACTTTTGATCCCTAGTGTGCTACTTTGAGGTTGTGCTGCTAAGTGGTTAATATAAGAAGGCTTAACTCTTTGGGTGTTAAATGCAGAACACTACAGAGTTCCCAAAAATTGAAAGGGAGGATAATTCTAAATGGATAAAAAGCTAATGGCTGTGGAATACTGCTTTGAGCCAAAATGAGGTTCTGGAAATTATCCTTTCAGTCTAATATATAGAGAGAGTAAAAGTCAGCAATATGATACAGAGGTTTGGAGAAGAACTTGGAAGAGATGATACCTCTTAGAGCAAAATTACCATGGAACTACTGGAGTTCAATTATTTAGGCAGCCTGACTTTTTATTATTGCAGCAAAAATATGTTACAGCTAAGAAGTACTTTTAAAGGCTCAGAAAGTCATACTTGTCTTATTTATATTGCTTGGGTGGGAGACCAGTTCTGATTTATTGTCAGCTGCTTCCGTTTCAGCCTTTGGTCAGGTTTAGCTGTGAAGGCATGTATTTTGGGTAGAAAACAGAGGGTTCTTTCTGCATGGTTTTATTTATGTATGGAAAGCATCTGTAGTTATTCATCCCTGTCGAGACTCTACAAGAAATCTTTGCACTTAGGATCAGTGACAGGGTAGGGCAAAAGACTGTAATGTTAAGTGTTGAACCTTAGAGGGAATCCAGTCAAAAGTTTTAAATTGGACTTTTAACACTCAACATCCCTGACAAAGTTTCTTGAGGATCATTTCCACCAGAAAGATTCTTGGGAGAATGTCTAAGTCAGTAATTCAAATCTGCAGGAATTTTCAGAGCTATTTTGCAGAGGCATCTTGACTCTCCTGTTGTCCTGAGATCTGGTCTTTCTGCAGGCCATTTTTCCTTCTGCTAGCTGTGATTTAGTTCTGATTGCAGCTAAATATATATATTTCATTGCTTAGTGTAGCTTCTTTATTCCACAGTTCACTTTGTCTTTTCTTTTCTTACTCAGGTCTAAAACCATGTGGTTTTGGTAAAGGCTTACAGAGGCTTTTGTGTATTTTGTGTGTTACCATCTGTTTTTCCTTTGGGTATACTTGAGTGAAAAGGAAACTTCAGAAAATGCTCTAATTTCTTTGGTTTAAACATAAAAGAACAGGGTATGTCCCTTAAGGTATATCACCTTGTTTTACAAAAGGCTCAGGTAATTGCCTTCTATTCACTGTGTACATGTGGAAGTTTAGAAAGTGTCATGTATTCATGCTTAAAATAGAGATTTGTGTGGTGGCTTATTGGGGCATTTGAAAGTTGAAGATTGCTAGAGAAACTGAAAAGACTTAAATGTCTACTGCTTCGTGATTACCACTATGATTTATGTTCCTAAAGTCTATAAGCACCTTCAGAAATAGCAACCAGAATATCTGTATATTTAAAAAAAAATAAGAAATATAAGTGGATGTAAAGTGATAAGGGAACAGAATAGATCAAAAAGGAAAAAGCAGAAATAAAGCTGATGTTCTACTTTCACAGTCCAATGGTCACAGAAGGGGAAAGGGAGGCAGGACTACATTAATTCACTCCTTAGAGACTATCTGTGTTATTAGCTCTTAGTAATGGAAGCCTTGATGGAACTTTCAGAACATCTGGGATGCTTCATACTTATGTTCCTGCACTTGGGTAGATTCTACACAATATAAGAGCTGGACAATCCAGCTGTGAAGGCAGAAATAAGGGAGTTGGAACTCCAGGGTGGCTTTCCTAGCAAGGCACCACATCACTGTGAGCTCTTCAGGTGTAAACCTATTTATTCTCATTTGAGCGTGTGTGCAGAGAGCACCATAACAGCTAACACGCCTTGCAAGGATGTGATTAGCCTAAGTTAGATGATACCTCTAAGGAGCTTTATGATAATCTTCATCTTCATCTTTGGCAGGAAGATCTTCTGTAAGTGTGAAATGATGTGAGTATTCAGTTTACTTTACGACAGGGAACATATTTTTTCTAAAGCAATCTGTATTTCTTTCCCAAGCTGGCTGTAATGAAAACAGAATTAATGGTTTGCACACATTTTGTATTTCATAAGAAGCATTCTGTTCAAAATGATCATGTTTATGATTTGTTATTCATTTCTGTCAGTTGGTATGTTTTATCTTTTAAAAAAAATTAGATTTTCTTGAGATATCATCAGCTTTGTAAACAGTTACAGTTGTTTCCTACAGCACTTCTGAGGCAGACTGCAGGAGTCACTGTAAGTAGTTTTTGTGATATATTTCACAGTTGTTGAAACCACATTTTTGAATTCTGCTACCATGGTTTAGTTGGGATTGTTAATTTTAGACAAAGTCTCATTATTATCATGATGACAAATCCTATGCTTCTTATTCATTGCAAAAACAAATGGTATTTTTAGGCATCTGCAGTATCAAGTGCTTTCACCTACAAGAATATTGCCAAATCCCATCATATGCTGCTAAAAGTTATATGTTCACCAAAAGAATGATGTGGTTCCTACTATAGTTGAATCAGTTTTACTGACATGGAAAAATACATAACTTAATTGCCTGGGTTTAGCTGTAAAACAGATTCCTGCCTCCTGTTTGAGCACTTCATAAACAGGCACTTGGGTGCAGTATTTTCATTTTACTGTTTGGCCAAGGTATCTTTCAGCAGATGTGAAAGACTGAACTTGTGGCTACTTTTGATCACTAAAATCCCTTTGTTACTTTGCAAAGGGAAGGGTGAATAGTCTTCTTCCTCTTGGTAGAATGCAATTTCCACATATTTGCATTTGGTTAAACTTCCTCTTTCTGCTTGAGTTGATTGAGTGGAGTTGGTGCAATAATTTGGAAAAAGGGCATTGTCATTCATCCTATAACCACATTGTGTCAAACTGAAGAAACAACTCAAGTATTTTACTCAATATAATAAACCCCTTAAATTTTTATTTCTGGTTTCCTGTGCATGTGCATCTATAAGGAATAAAAGTAAATGCATTCCTTGCATATTCCGTAAGTTGAATTATTCATGGTGAAAAATACAGCTTAACATATAGGAAATGGCTATGATCAATTTTTAAATAATAGAAGAAAACTAAAGAAGAAACATAATAACCTTGAGCATTTTGGTTTGTTTTTTCCCTGAAATAAAATGGGGTCGCTGCTTGCCCAAATTTTGCAAATTGGGCTGCTTTTTTTCTAATTTAAATACACTTAATGTTGTGTATGCATTCATTGTAGAATTCTAGCTGAATTATTTCACTGAAGAGCGGGTAAGCAATTTTTGAAATGTATTTTCTGTTGCATATATGTGATACATAGTTCTTTTAAAGTTTTTTTCAAATTCTAAATTATGTTTTTGGAAAGCATTACCAATGGGACCTATGCTTGTGTATAAACTGTTACTTGTATTTGTAAATTGTGCCAGTGTCAACACCAAGTAAAAGGGATGTCTTGCAAATTTGAGTTGGAATTTCTCCAAGCATAAGATCGTGCTGGTCTTCCCCTTTGGAAGACTGCTGATATGACATTTTCAGAGTGTGAAGCTTGAGGGTAGATTTTAAAAAGCAGCCATATCTGAGGTAAGTGTGGGACCAGGACAATTCGGGTGCTGCAGATGTTTCTACAGCCATGTGCACCACTACCTGTATGTTTGAATTTCTAAGTCACATATTATATCATACCACCAGGTTATAATGAATCGTGGGTATAACATTCTCCTTTTTTCACACATATGCGGTAGTGCTTAAAATTGGGATAATAGGAGTGCTAAAATCAGCCTTGTAAAAAAACAGTTGCATCTTTAGTTATGGAGTTTTCACCAAAGCTCCTGTAATTTATTGATGAATCCTAGGAGGGTATTCAGAGTGGGATGACAAGAAAAGCCCCTTTCTGTAGGTCAGCTGGTGAAGAATCTGTGCTAAAGTGTGGACACTATGAAAAAGCATGTATTTCTATACAGCAACAGGTCAGGATTTTCTGAGCTTAACAAAGAAAAAGAAAAGAACGCTTTGAAAAAAAACTACCCAAGTTCTTTTTACCTTTTCGGAAATCCAAAAATGGAGATTATTTACAATTTTTCCTTTTCATAGTATCAATCTTGAACAAAAACAATAAGCTCACTACTCCAGAAATGAGGAAAAATCTGTCTTCTTTAATTTCCTGCCCTGAGAAATATCTTTGATCCATGATTGTTGTTTAAAATTCACACCTATTCCAGAATTTTCTGTTGATTGTCAGAATAACTTTTTTAGTATTATGTCTGTTTAGCAAAACTGCTTTGAAACAAAACAATAATATTGATAATAATAATAATGCTGAAATACTGTTATCTTAGCTGTCAGATGGAATAGATGTCATCTTGGCTTTTATAAGGACATAAAATAAGGAGATCTAACATCTCTTAATTTACAGCATGATCTCAGTGTCAGGGACAGTTGCAAGGACTGTATATTGAGGGAGACCATGCACAGTGTTTTCTCTGCAATATTTGAAAAATGTTTTTAATTCTTCTAATGGTTGCTGCCTCGTATCATTTGATAAACTGCAAATACATGTAGGCCAATCATAATTTATGAAGTAATTTATTTCAGCAGTAATATTAAAATCCAGGGTAACTCTGGTGCCTGCCTGTGTATATTGCTCTGAGATATTCAATATGTCCAAAAGTGGATCTTTAAATATAGGTAGTTAATCTATTTGGTCATGCTTCCATTGTAGTTAGAGAAAAATGAAAGAACTTTATGGTTTCTCTTTAGTCTTATTAAAATAAACAGCATAAATAGAAGTTATCTAAATTTCCCTTTCTATTTGTATTTTTATTTCTGCCATTTCATGCCAGATTACATTACTGTATATGAGTAACTATTTTCTCATGCAAGTTTTCAAAAGACAGGTTTAATGATAGGTTTAAAGATTTCTTTGTGATCAGCCCAAACGTGGGACTTGAGGAACTTCTGTGTCACCACATGGCAAGAACTATCTGGCTTGCTTTGACCTGGTTCCTTAATTTTATTATGCTTAAAAAAAGAATAATCCTAATTCCTGAATTTACCTTTATGGAAAGAAATTTTCAAAAGGGCATCAGAGTTCTGATTAAATTTCTTTGTCTTTATTGGCTAATTCACTGCAATTACAGTATTTGGCAGAGATTGCCTGCTGCTGTTCCAGTTCCTTACAGAACTGCCTTTAAATTGAGGACTTCCTGTTTCCAAACTACACAGGAAACACTGAGTCTTACTTTAAAATAGGTACAGTCTATAATCAGTGTGAGCCTGTGTCAAGGAAAGAATTCCAAAATATGCCTGGTCCAGTTCCACAATATGTCTTGCAGTGGAAGTGGATGAGTTTATGTATTTGGGTAAAATTGGCAGATGACATGTAATAAAACTTGGTTTTAATTTTGAAAAATCATTTTACTGCAATGAAGATAGGCTTACATAACAACTAAAACGGAATATTCTTTCTGAACATGCCACAGTATGTCAGTATTTTTAATATGTTGATGAGTGTGATGCACAAACATCTACTTAACTCATCATCTTTCCTATGAAAAGGTAAATTGCAGACTCAAACAGACTTTACTGATGAGGCCTGAAGAACTTGAGAATATTGGGCTTTTTTGGAAAGCAGATGAAATGAGGAGTAAAGGAAAAACAACAAATAATCCAGGGATTCTCTGTTACAGTGAAGGAGTTAGGAAATATCCTGCTGGTTAGTATTGACCAAAGCAGGTAGCCAGATAAAGGTTTTCTTTTTGGAAAAGAAACAGCATAAAAATAGTTAAATCTGACACCAGTTATTTGCTTTTAATTTACTTGCCAAGATCAGTTTCCCTGAGTATGAGCAGAATGAGAAGAGAGCTTGCTTGCCTATGGCAGTAAATTCCTCTCAGTTGGAATACCACCAAAAGGTCCCAAAAGGGTGTGCTTTACTGAGGACAACACTTGCACTTGTTCTCACTGTGTCTGAAATTCCTGTTCTGTCTTCTGGTCCTGCCCTTTCTCCCATCACCACAGGACTTTGGGAAAATAAAAAAAGGGAAGTCAGATTCTTTCTCCTGGATGCCCTATGTTCTGGGATGCTGTGTCAGGGGTGAAAGTGGCAGTGACATTTTGTGTTAGGTGGCTAAGGGACTGGTGATTCCACCAGCTTGTCGAGGGAATTGCTGGTTTCAGCAGGTTGACCTCAATATCTCCCTGCACTGTTCATTGTAAAGTCTTAAATTTTTCAAGTTGTATGCATCAGTAATATTTTGTTATAATGCTCTGAGAGAAGTGGGTATGTTTTAAAGTAGGTGAAATAACAAAATCTAGGGATGGTATCTGGCTGATACCAGTTACTGGGCATTTGTCTGGGTTGTTTTTAAGTAAGGTTTGTTATCTAAATATACATGAGGTTGGTAAAATTAAAAAACAGATGTACTTTTACAAACCAGTCTAAAGCTTTCCAAATACTGTGGTTGGCCAGGGAGGTGAGTAAAGGTACGGATGCTTTTAGTTCCTGGAGCCTTACCAGAAAGTAGTCCTAGACAAGTACAAAA